>JBBDHG010000037.1:4400000-4865000 GCA_037951165.1 Lophius americanus
GGCAATGTTGAACTAATACCAAATGATCAACAGAAAACCCACCATAACAAACCAGCACTTTTAGGGATAAAGGGAACATGAGGCGAGCCTGATACTGAAGGGAACAAGCTGAATGATATCAACATTTAGTGCCTTTGCCTGAAAAAACTGTGGTTTGAGTCCCAGATACAAACCTCTATTCCCCCGCTGCTGCATTAAAAAACACTGCTAAAAAAAATACATCAAGTGAGAGTAAACAAATATTTTTGTCTTGACGGTTAATGAAAAACATGCCAGCCAGTTCTTTTATCAGTGTTTGCTGATTTCACACTATGTAGGCTATTTAGTGTAGAAAAAAGAAAAAGGGTTCGACCTGTGGTCAGATGTATATGAGTGAATAAGAAATAGTGATTATATTTCCGCACAATTTAACTCCTAGACCTTGTTTGTTTTTTAGATTGTTCTGGATGCTTTCCACTGTGGATCAAGGAACAGGGTTGCAGTCTGTAACAGCAGCTTCTGATCAAAAACCCCATTAGAGCAAGGTTAAGTTTGGTAAAGTTGGTAAAGGACAATTGCCACTACGCAAGTGGAAGAGGCATGCTGGATGAGACAGGGATTAGCAGATATATTCGTAAATATGTACTATTCCTTAAGAGATCATTTTCGCACAGACCATATATATCAAAATTGGGCCTTTCTTTGTTCAATCTGCATGTTTTTTTCATGTTTGCCTAAGGTTCCTTATCTTCAGCATTTTTTCTCAGATAAAAAAAGGGGAATACGGGTATATTTGTACCTTAAAGTTGCCTATAAGTCTGAATGTGACAGTGAATGTTTTTTTTACTCCACGTGTTGAGCCTGTGAGGAGGTGGCAAACTGGGCTGCGATAGCCGTTCAGCTACCGCACAACCCTGCACAGGATTAGGTGTTATAGGAATTAGATAGATGGATCGTCCAAATTTAAAAGATGTAAATTATGAAATCATTAGGTGTACCGACCGTAATTTGCTTGGCTCATCGCCGATTTAACAGCTTACACCAATTTTGACCGATTCCGATATTTTTTTGGCTGAAAAAAATAATAGCACTTGAAATTTGCTACTCGTTATGAAGGATTACAGTCGAAGTAAGATTGGTCGGCTTGGTGTGTGTGTTCTTACTTGATGAATAAATACTCCATTCTCCTTGCGTTGTGTTTCTTGAACCTATTATAACACATTTCAAAGTGAAAACACTAGACTTTGAAAGCCTTGTTTAATCCATCATATGTATATGTTTAACAGTAAATCATCTTGTGAGCACAAGATAATAAGTTGTCCGCACCAATTAGTATCTTGTACTCTCGTTAGTTACTTAGCTTCTTAAAACTTGGTATGTTCCTCTGGTTGATTATTCCTGAAGCGTCTGATTAAGTTTATTGTCAAGAACATTTTTAGGGGTTGCAAGCTTTGTGTTTTCTTCATTCGCGTTGCAGGATTTCCAAGCTGGTGAGATGTTTGTAGTCATGGAAGCTCATGCGTGGTGTGTGTGTGTAAGCGTCACACGCGTGCAACCGGCATGGAATCTGCCATACCAAGACTTATAAGCCATTCACCGATCGTATCAAAATAAGCCTTAAATAACCTCTTAAAAATTATTAAATGAAAGTATCCTTTCAAGTGTCAGGTAACTGTTCTGTTATAAAAACTTGGAAAAAAAGAATCACATAAGTTAAGTATTTTGAAGTATTTTAAGGTTTAAGAGAGACAAAAGAGGGAACGGGAAGGATGAAGTCTTTATAATGGTAAAGTACATATAAAAAATGAGAACTAAGAGGAAAAGCCAAAACAGTGGTCAGGAGCAACTTTTCATCCGAGATTTGATTACCTACCTGTTTTATATCAGCACCGCTCTGTGGGCACCTGGGGATGTGGTTTATTTCACTGACAGCACCCTGGCATATCATAGAATTATTTATATGATTTATTACAGGACATGTAAAAGGGTGGCATACACCCAGTCAATTATTTTCAAAAAACCCCGTATTTCAAATAACTGCTATCAAACTTTTGGCTTTTCACAAATTGAAAGCAAAATTTATTTAATGAATGCAATTGTGTAGTGCTGAATTAGAAACTAATAAAACCAGACAGTGGCTGAATAATGAGGAATCTGGAGCACTCAACGGATGAAGCAGACAATTTAATGGAAATCCTAACACTGCTGGTACATTCATTCGCTTCAAGCGGCACTATTACCACACCTACCAAAACACAGCAGCTCCAGACTATGAGTAAACTTAGACATTTCTCAGTCTATGGCCAAAGACACCACAGAGACAAACCCTCCAATAAAATTAACCTCTGGGTTATGATTAACACACCGGTTTATCAGACATCTATCCTGTTCCTGATGTGCAATACATATGAATTGTTGAGATTCTTTGATATCTCATAGCACAAGATATCCTCAATTTTCATCAAAAGTATGCCGTCACGAAAGAATTTGAAAGATTCCCTCAGACAAATGAAGGTCAAATGAAGGTGGAAATTAGGACGAGTGTTGAGCACGAGTGTACAGGGAGGAGATTCTGTGAAAGTTGTTATATGGAAACCTACTGTGTCAATTCCTAAATGTCTTGCTCACACAAATGGATTGCGAAGTCATAGAAAAAAATATTGAAATTCTTCAGCAAATGCTCCCTGCTATGGTAACCTTTTAAATATATTTGCGGAATGAATCTTCTCACTGCAACCAAACATGGTCACATAGAGAGTTCAAAGTGTCAAACACTAGGTGTGAAATCAGTGCTACCAATGAAAGGACAGATAGAAGTATCATACTGAGCGTTTTGTGCTGCTACTCATCTATATTTTCACTGTAATAATTTTCGATAAATATGCATTTAATCCACAGAAGCATGCAGAATCTATTTTGGTTTAGAAGAGAACTGGAGGAACTGGACTTGGCCCACCAACCTGTTTATAACAGTAATAAGATGCATGAGCTGGATCCGACAAAGGAATCCGTACTCCCCTTTCTCTGTTCCCTTTCCTCGTCCATCCTCCCATTCTTGTCCTATCTGGAGCCTGGCCATGCTTGCACTTTCTTTTCAGTAGCCTTGTTTGGAAAAAATAAACTGAGCAATTGGTAAGGTCAGGAGCAGAAAGCGAGAAGCGGGGGAGCTCAACGGAGAAGTGTCAATGTGTCTACTGCTGTGCCTGACCCTTTGCACTGGTTATGGACAGAAGGGTGCGGAGCACACGCATACACCGTCTTTCAGCCACTGAGAGAGAGGATAAGAGTCTCTGTGTGTGGCTCCGACCCAAGAAACAGTAGGAATGTGGCGGGACAGTAAGAGCCTGCCCATCCAGTCATACAGCCGAAAGGAATCCTCACAATGTATGAAAGCTCACCATAAATCCTTCCATATATGTAAATGCCACTCCAATTCCCGCATACCACACACTGCATGCTATGTAAGTCAAATCACACGTGAACAATCACACTTTGTGCCAGAGGTCAACCAATGGAGGATTTTAGCACAACTATAATAAAGAAAGTCTGGAGAAGGATAAAGCTGAATGAAGTTAGTTGAGTCGGTTAATCGGAAGATACCTTTTTCCCCAAGTAATCTTCCTTCTATAAGATTGG
Organism: Lophius americanus; assembly: GCA_037951165.1. Taxonomy (NCBI): domain Eukaryota; kingdom Metazoa; phylum Chordata; class Actinopteri; order Lophiiformes; family Lophiidae; genus Lophius; species Lophius americanus. Next base: position 4,403,616 of record JBBDHG010000037.1, read on the forward strand.
CATAATGCTCTCCAGACGTGAATGAGATTAAAGTTGACCATGTGATTTAGAGTTTATAATTGTTAGGTTCCAGTTTTGCCAGATTAACAAGAGAGCTGTCTTTGCTTCACTGTTTACGAGTCTTGCTATGAGTCAATGCTAAGCTAATGACTCATGAGTGAGCTGGTGGAATCAAAAGGACTCGGAGTCGGATGTTTAATAATCAACATAGCACAAAAGGACAAAATATGGAACAAAAACAGGCACAGGGAACATAATTTTGTTCCTTTTTTCTGTCTCTTGATAGACTTTCACACTATTGATGTCGTACTGCTGTCTGCAAACTGTCCTAACAATCGGATGATAAAGTTGTTATTCAAGATACTACTAAGTCACCAGCTCAGCAAAGGTAGTTAGTTGCATCTGCCTATCGAATTCACAACAAACTTGATCAAGACTATAATTAATGCCACCAATAACCAATAGGGCTGCACCTTCAATCACATTTTATTGTAAATCAATATTTTGGTTTTGAAATTTAAGAAGCAGAAGGTGAAGATCTTGTCCTTCAGAGCAGATCATCAACTGTTGTATGGAAGCACTTCAGATTTAGGGCAAGCGATATACATTAAGAACAAATCATCTGCCGATAGCAATGGAACTTACTTTTTAAACCACTTGAAAATGCATCAAAAAACTGCTGTTATGATTGCATGAAGGAAAAGAAAAATATTGCAAATGTGAATCATCCATCATAAACGCAGACATCCAGCGAGGAGTACACTGACCTATGGTCAGAAAGAACAATAGAGACGTACGTGAGCCTGAAAGCTCTTTTTCTTAATGAATAATTATAATAAATAATTGATGATCTCAATACTCATCAAAAATACAGAGCTATCATTTTGGCTGTAATTACTTCATTAGCAATCAGCACGATACTATCAGCTTCAAATTATTAAATGAATAATTATATAGTGAACAAAAAATGATCACGCTTGTAATTTATTAATGAAACTTTCTTATACAATGTTAACAGTAAAGTACAATAAATACAAACTCTCTTTCATACAAACAGTGTTAGATTGACTTAGTGTCAATCTAACACTGGAGTCAACTTCCACACTCCCATATCGCTTTGTAACAGGCTGCCCTCTACTTTATATTGTAATAAAACACAGCCTACCTTCCTTTTAATGGCAGACAGAGAGCAACACGGTCAATGTAACAACTGTGTTAGTTATGGGGGACAGTCGTTGCACATTGATGCTGTACTCACCCACTGGAAGCACTGAGTGACACTGAGCTGACTGAAGAACTTAGCTTCCTGCTGTCCCAAAGCTTTGCCTCTCGACTACGCATCTACACACAGAACAACATGACCATTAACATACGCAAATAAGACATACAGCAAATGCAGTAATGTTCGACTGTTTAATTAGTATTTATTGTTACATGTTAGTGTGTCTTACCAGTTTGCTATGCCCCCGTCATCTCAGTGGGATAGGAAATGCATTGTATTGATTTTTTGCACAAGGTATGCACATTAAATAAAGATATTGTGCTTTTCATTCTATTCTTAAAATTTAGCTCACTAGAGCAAATTCCACCATTGAGTCTGAACAATTAAGTTGCCTGAACGTAAATATTGCCGAGTTTAAGCAAATAGAGAGTCAGTGAATCTTATAATAACAGTAGATTAGGAGTCACCAATATCAAACATTTTTATTCCACCTGAAATGTTAATCAGTGTTTTAGTTGAGCAAATAATATTTAGCTTAAAACTATACATATTTAACAATACGTTTTTACAGCGAAAATTGCTAATTGGGACAATTTACTAGCTACTTCAATCTGGTCTTATGTTAAACAAAAAACATATCTCACTATATTAAATATCACACACTTGAAAAACAGGAATCTGGGTTAATGAGATCCAGTCATTCAATGAACTGTGCCTAAAATCTCACCATATCAAAGCCGGTGGTGAGTAAAAACTCATCTTTGGCCCAGAGGATCCTTGAAACTTTGTTGCTCTGAAGGCTCTTGGCACTCTACAAGACAGAAAATTGCAACAACAAAAAAATTTAAGCAGAAGACAAAATCAAATCAAATACAATCTATTTTTTTTCTCAACCTTCATTATAACTGTTACAGCGAGTTATAGTTCAAGATAACCACAGTGGTGAATGATTTTCAGGGAAAGGGGGAAAAAAAAGAGACAGAAAGGAGGGAAAGAAGACAGACAAGACAATTCGCAGGAGCCTCTGACAGATCGCTTTGGAAGGACAGAATAAGACTTGTCCCATGAAAGGAGCACTTGTTATTGTTGTTGCAGCAGACATGGTGACTTCTGACCCGCGTGCAGCTTAGATTACCAATATTTGCAACTGTGTCTGTCTTCCTGGTACTGAGCGTTTCCATGGGGAATATATGTCCAAACAGAAATGCCATGCTGGGTTTGTAGGGTGGTCTTCAATTACAAATGACATTTTTATGAGGCAACAGCTTATTACATCTGTGCGTGTTGAAGTGAGAGAATGTGAACATTTGTAAAGACAACATGTAAGAGTGAAGAGAGGCACAGGTGGAAGGGCCCAGGCAGGTACGATAATGTGCTGGATTCTGTACATATGAACTCAACACTGTGCTGCTATTACATAGATTTATAGGAATTAGTGTGACGACAAAAGAAGAGACAAGTTCTACAAGGCTGGCTCACAGATTTTCAGTCAACTACTTAAAGCTTAGATCCTAAGTAAACTGGGCTCTTAAAAAACTCAAATACCACGGTATTTAGAGCTTAACCGTCAGGTCCTGACTACTTCTGATGTCATGCAGCCGCACTCAATCAGAGCCATTTTATTTCTGTGTCCTAACCCTAGAATTCACTAAGCTCTCCCATAAGGACTACGGTCAGCGACGAAGTATCAATTCAACAGAAGTCTTTAGCCCCTGAGCCCACTGTGACTGCCTAAATTACTGCTGTCATTTTTATGACCATACTAACCCTGAGGAGCATGGCTGGAAATTATGTATTGCAGAAGGAAGGCGACTTATTTTCTAAGGCTCATTACATCACACAGGAGTGTGATACCTCACAATCCGATGACAAATTGCAAAAACAAAAAAAGAACTCAAAATACAATGTTGCACCCCTACATCCAAGATCAGTTACAGGATACAACACTACAGCAGCTGCATTATCTTACAGTAGAAATATGTTTGAGTCCAATAGGCACGACTTAAGCCAACAGTTGGACAAACAGAGATACCTCGACATATATTAAATCTTTGAACTTTCTAGATTAAACACTGTTGCTTTAATATTATATCATTCCCACTTTTTAAATTTGTATTATTCTGGATGAGGCACAGGTTCTGAGAACAGAAGCTTATGGGGAAAATTGATAGTGTGGAATTTATTGATTTCCATTAAACGACATTTCGACAGTTCACTCCGATCCCCTCAAGAAAACTTTGTTTGTTAATATATTCAGAAATGTGGTACCAAATTTAGGACAACTCCCCTCTGGATCAGCAGCCACTTAAGCTACAGCGGAGGCCACTCAAGTTAAGTGGCATCCCAAAATCCATTCTTGCAATCAGTTGTGCATGCAAGTAAATAATAAAGCAACTTGATGTTTGGTCTAAAGGTGGCACCATTCAAATGAACAAAATAAAATAATAAATTTATTTTTGTCAAAGCTCGACTTCTCCACTGAATCAAGTCTTTAAAGTGCTAATACATAAACAAACACATAAAAGCCCCAAAACCACAAACAGTCAAATTTATAACTAAAAAAATCAAAGCAATAAAAAATGAGCTTAGATATGTTCTTTAAGGGAATTTCCTCATACTACTCTGATCACATTCTGGTGCTGGTTCCCTACTAATCCAACTTTTAGAAGGAATACACATACGTTTATTAATTAAATTTAAAAAAAAAAAAATCCTGTATACATAGCAACAAAATTGCTAGATTTTAATTTAGAGGGTCTAAAGAAATTTTTCAGAAATGTTTGACTCTTCAACTGAATATAAGGCTCATACAAAGACTCCTGGACCAGCACCATCTCTGTCAGTAAGACAGAACTGAGTATTAATCAAAAGCAGTCAGTTGAATAAGTATGCTGGTAGTACAGAACAAGTGGATAGTTACCAGAGGGGACATGACATTGTAATATGTCTTTAGAGCTCACACCAACACCAAATAGTTTCTCAAACTTGTGCATGTGCACCTCTCATAGGTGACGTGTTTTGTCCATACCATAGGTTTATCACCATCTCAATGCAATATAGATGTTTTTTGGCTCCTAGTGTGTTCCTAAATAGCTTTATCCATTAGGAGGAATTAGGAAACACTATTCTGACCTGGCACTCAAACATATTTCAAAAGGCATACTACCAAAAGCACAGACATAGTTAATAATAAGTCCTGGATTGAATAAACACTGAAGCTGTGACTCCAGATCATTTTTCAGGCCACAGTCAGCCAGTATGCTTCAGATAGGTAACTGAACTTAAATAAGTCCCTACAAGTGAGTCTGTTGGAAAAATAGCTGAGATGTATGTATGATGTATGTGAGACATCCAGAGTAAACCAAGAGCTCCAAAAAGCAATAGATCAGAAGAGAGCAAGGAAAGGAACCGTTAAAGTCAGTGCCGTATAAACAGACAGAGATTTCATTGCCATTGGACTGTTCATCAACACAACACCGGCTGATTTCCTTCCAGGGGCAAGACTGACCAAAGCAGTAAGACGTTTATCTCTGACTATTTTAATCTGGGTCTGTTTAACATGGATGTCTCATTTGTACTTCTGGCTAACAGAAAGCGATCTCATTTGTGTTCACATGTAATAGTGAGTGAGACGAAATCTGCATTTTCAGTCTGATCAGTTGCTGCAATGTAATGAGGGGTTATCTAGCAAACTAATCAAATACATGCAAGTGCCGAATTGATATATTATCAAGCAAGATACTTATAACAAACAATGAAACAGGGACGCCATCATAAATCAGGTGGTAAAATCCTTTCTTTAAAAATTGCATCATTTTGTAAGTATTTTAGCGTTTGATAGCCCTGTAAACACAGTAATCTTTAACTCAGGCTTAAATTCCTGGATCAATTCATCAGTCTCTCAGAGGTACTGGAACAAAAATAAGCCCATCATTATTTGAATCCCTTTAGATCCATACAACCACGTTAGCTGCTCTGTGAGGATGTACTTGGGATTAAACTTGATGTTGACAGCACCATGCTAACAAGCTCACAGTGACAATTCTGGTGCTGAGGTTAAGCAGATAGCATGGAAACGCTTACTGGTGGCTGGTTAACACAAAGTTTCGCTGCGGCTTCTGGGAATTTGATGACTTTTTATGGTAAATTGGTCAGGGGGTTAGGGTAATATATATATATATATATATATATATATATATATATATATATATATATATATACATATATATATATATGAGGATAATCTGCAGCATGCAATGACAATTATGCGATAATCCATGAAACATGAATGAAACATTTTGAAATGCAGATATTATCTCTTCTCAGACATCATACTTGCTAGCCTTATGGCTTCCATTAAATTGAAGTTAATTAACATACCTGAGGCTGAGGCTTAATGATGGTCACAACAATGCGAAAGCATTGCCCATTTTTCCTCAATCAGAACTCCTCGACTTGATTAATATGACTGAAATTGCTGGTTGTGAGATTTTGCTGGGCCTCTTACTAACCTTTTCTTAATAAACAGTTTTTCAGCTTGAGGAATTCCAAGGCAGCAGTCAGCGAGCAACCCGAGCCCCAGGCAGACAGAGGACATAACATCTTGACCATTTGTGTTTGTAGGAAAGTTGCTCGCAGTGTTTCTCCTCTGTGGTCATAAATTTAACCTATATCACATTGACCTAGACGGCCACCTCTGTTGACAGTGCTTGCTAAAACAATTGGTCATGATCCACTTGGAAACCAAAAAAAAGAAAGAAAATAGGATAGTGTGAGGAGGGCAGGAAAAGGGAAAAAAAAAAAGATATATACGTTTTCCTTAGCAGCCAGTAGGAATATGTTTGAGCCGAATTGGCAGGACTTACGTGAACAGTTGGAAAACAGAGATACCTTTATAATAGTAAGTTCATGATATACACATGTGAGTCCTATCATGCATAGCTAACTGTGACTCCACTTACCCGGTCTGGTGGTGGAGGAAAAAATATAGATAGTTCAATTATTTAAATTTAAAACTAAAGATCCAATCTGATAGAAATCGTACAGAAAGAGAGAGAGAAAATAACTAGTTCATGACTTGACAAAAAATGTGCAGGCGATATAAAGTATCAGTTGCACGCATCTTGTTTAAGGGACTGGCTAACATACAATTACAGAACTAGAAGATATTACAACACATCTGTAAAAGGAATAGACACAAGCGTCTGAATTAGGATTGTGGGAAAAATCTTTCAGACTACTAATAAATACATCTTTTTGTTGTAAAGCGGAATAAAAATAAAAGGATGGAAGCGTTGATGGACTCAGTAATACAAAGTAAATTCAAATGAAGCCAGCTAGGGTATATAGATTATATTTGTTTTTAGCAGATAATTGCCAATCATGTAATATTAATTGTCATTACAAATCAAGTCCAACATTTTCTTAAATACACTGACTTGCTTTTTTGCTAGAAGTTAAATGTGTGAATGATGACTGTCTCTTCACATTAAGCTACAGCTAACAGCCAGTTAGCTTAGCTTGAAAACTGGAAACCGGTCCAAAGGTTGTAAAAAATTCACCCACAAAAATGTCTAAACCCCATTAATGAACAACTTATGTGATAAGAGTTTACATGCCTCCAGCAAGCGAATTTACATGTCCTATTATGGCAACACCATGACCTTCGGCTTGGAATGACGATGACATTTCTCAAATATTCCCTCACTGAAAGAACACCAACAATTAGCGAAACATCCAAAGCAGTCTCAGATTGAGTCAGTACGTTCATGGTGTCGTCATGGAGGGATTCATAAATAAAGAAAATCTTGGATCTGTACCATCTTCCAGGTGATTGTCAAAGTTTCATAACCTATGCCTTTCCTCGGTATGCCACCACCGATTTTCCACAAAATGTTATTAAAATTCATTAGAAACTGAGTTTTGCCTTATATATTATCTATGTTTGAAAATAGAGAGGTCCGTTTAATACATTGAATCCTAAGGCAGACACATACCTCCTAGCTTCCTTCACAATTGATATCAGTACATCCACACCATGGCAGTCAAAAGTCAAAAACACATACAGACAGATCACACAACTCCCTTTAACTCTTACTGGCAGGTATTTGAAGGTCCAGTTGGGATGAGGTTTTTCCCTTTGAATCCCTTCTCTCTTTATCTTAGCCATAAGAACATGGACGGATAAAGATAGGACACATAAATTGATTGAAAGGTGAAAAGTGAGGGAAAGGAGGAAACGCCACTGTTAGCCTGAAGCATGTGACACATCAATCATATGGGATCGTGGGGGGATTTCCTCGATTTCATCCGAAACACACACAAATACCACATGTCAGTGTATTATGTACCCTATATTACTTTTATTATTGGCAGCAGGTGCAGAGCTGACATGACAGTTGTTAATGTTGCACCTTTGACTTCAGAAAAATAAAATCATGACAAAAGCCATATTTCCACTGGGAAATTAAACTACTTCATAGAAACACACAGTATATGCAGCTGCAGCTAACAATCATCAATAAAAGATTGTTTTGTACACCCATCAATTAGTCTTTAAATGGCTTCTAGTTGATATCTACATGTCCTCATCTTGTTGTTGATGACTGCTGTTGGACTAACAGTCAGACACAAAAACACTCTGCACTACTTTTAATAAAATACTAATTTAAGACATTAAATACATAATAAGACTGCAAATATTTATATCTGTGACATTTGAGCCACATTTTTGGAATTGTTTTCAATTATTCCATTCAATTATCAATCGAAAATACCTTAATTTTATATTTTTTATATATTATATCAACCAGCTGCTTAATAAAATCATTTGTTTGAGCTCTACACCTAAAAGAATATCTGTACCAAAATACTTTTGAGAGAGTGATCACTGCCAACTAGCCACCACAAAAGCTTCATCCTGTGTTATAAGAGAGCCGGGGAAAAAATACTGGATGTAGGAATCATCTACCCAATGGCACAATAAACCAAGGGGGCTAGAGGTAGTTGGAAAAATTGTGTTTAACAAGAGAATGAAAAAAAAAAAAGTGCACACGGCACAAAATGAATTACGGCATTGGTGGAAAAAAATAATGATGCAAGTTAGATTTAGTATAAAATGTGTGGTTATCCATCTGTGGCTACAAATTCAGACAGGAAAAATGGAAGTCGAACGTTATATGCTCTGGTAGCTACGATGCAGGAGGCCCCATTTTCCACTCTCAAGTCCGGGCTCGACACAATCTACCTCCACTGCTGCTACAGGCATTTGTTAGCTACGGTCTCTGCTCTATCATCAAGCGTTATCTGATATACTTAGAGATTCAGCAACCATTAAACAAATCAAAAAATTTCATATGACAGACGATAATGATCCATGTTGGTGACACACACGGCTAAAACACAAATATAAGACAATGTAAGTATGTTCTGTCCATGGATTTTGGTTGGGAGGAAGAACTCTTCCAACATGTGTATTTGTTGAAAAATCTGAGAGAGCAGGTTTAAAAACCTTTACCCAGCCTGAGCAACTGTAGATTGTTTAAAACGTGTCAACAATAATTCATTCTATGGACCCAGCCAAGGTCACTTGTTTCTTATTTAGCTTGATTTGGATAACTATAAGTGTAGGTGGTTTGCCATTTCACCAAGATTTCTGGAAGAATCATTTTCTCACTCAAAGTATAGAGAAAAAGGGATGCTATATAAGAGGTGCAAAAATGGAATTATCATTAGTAGATAATTCCATAACTCCATTGTGACATAATGTTATTGCTAGAAAAAAACAAATCTTACACCAATACTAATAAAATGTTTTCTAAACGTTACTCTGAGACCTCCGTAAGGATTTCAGAAGTAGGTTTGGTCCTGGAATCCGTAGTCCTGGTTCTGGTCCCAGCTGTGCTTCCTAGCACCTCCCTCCCTCTGTTCAAACTACCCAAAGTAACAGAGGCTGGACTTGGATCAGAACAAAATAGAGAGCTAACTGTTTCTTGGAACTCACATGATGGACAGGGCCTCAGATTTGCCTGAAACTTAGTTTCAATCCAAAAGAAGCACTAGAGAGGCAGAGGATACTTCAAGCCCATGTACGGTGATCTCAAGGGCTTTTTGTTGCTATTGTGGTAAAGGATCAAGCCATGAATATACCAGAGATGCACTTAATGGCTTGGTCTCATTAAACCAAAAATGGTTACATGGGCCAGTCAATAATGACTAATGACAATCTGAACACCATACCTGTTGTGGAAAAATAAAGAAATAATTCTTTGGGAGGGTCTTTTGAGAGGGTCCCTCCTGGAAAATAGTCTGACAAGTATGATGGTAGACAAAGCAAGAGCCACAAAATTCATCCCCCCTCAATCGATGAAGCATAACCCGTAGTCTGTTCTCATGTTCGACTCTTTCATAGCTGCCATGGACACAGTTGGCTAGATTTAAGCCCTTCCGGAAACCATATCATAAGCTTTTCATGTCTTCAAACTACCCCCACACACTTGGATACAAGCATTAATTGTGGACACTTAGATTCACTTGGGAGGCTTGTTCATGCCATTTGTGTGCCATTACTGAGTACTTGGTGTGCTGGATAAAATGGAAGGTGAATGTTATTGTTAGGACAGCATGAGGTTTTCATCTAAGTGGACATCCATGTGCAATGAGATCAAACATTTATTTTATTTATTTAGCCATTGCCAAAGCTTTTGGAGTTTGGTATCATCTCAATGCTCACAGCTCAAGTTTTGACACTTGACATACTAAATGGGCAGCAACAGAGCAACTGTCTGATAATTTGATTAAATACCTCATCTTTAAGATGCTAATGGGGCGTCTGTAGCTCAGTGGGTAAGCAGCCATCTCCCAATCAAAAGATCGGAAGGTACCCAGTTAAATCCCAGCAGTGTTTCACTTTTCGTAGGCTCCTTTAGCAAGAACCTGAACCCTTAGCTCCCCAGGCGCTTCAAAAGGGTTGCCCACTGCTCCCTCAGGGATGGGTCAAATGCAGAGAAATAATTTCACTATGTTGTACTGTGTATGACTGTCAGTGATCAATAAAGGATTTCTTCTGCTGACAAACAACTCAATCTCCTGCCCCCATCCACAAAGATAAATTACCACAACAGTTAACAGCTTGTTTGTAGCTCGTGCAAGAAGTAAATCACAAATTGTAGCAGACTCTGTTTTCTTGAGAAGCTGACTTAAGTTGGCTTTGTTGGAAAACAATGTAGCATTTATATTTGGACCAGCTTTCAAAGTGAACAGAGAGCAAATAGTTTCCCCGGCACAAAGAACTCATCATTTCCTTTGCCCTGAGAAGAAAAACATTCAGCTTGAACACAGGTATGCACACCTGTGTCCCCTTTCATAACCTGTGGTTAGCAGCAGCTGTGTTATGGCTCGGGGTATTCTTCTAAAAACAAGCCTTGCGAGACATTACTGGGGGAAACATTTTCATGGGTTTTACATTTTTGTATTCTGCAGATCTTAGCAGTGTAGGAGACCATAGTTTCAGCATACATGTGGTAGGTGCATCAATTGTAAAGTTTAACCATAACAGTTTGAAATACAGTTTTTTCTGCTGCTTTTACTTTTTAAATAACAGTTTCTTCAATCACGGTGCAGATCAGCTGGGAAAAGATGCACTCTCTGATGACCAGACCTGTCACAATTAATACATAATCTGACCGCAATTACTTGGCTTAGCTGCAATTATTTTCAATTTTCATCTAGAATTGCCTCAATTCACCTGTATGAAAACAACTGGATGAAATTGTGGATGTAATGTTACATTAGTATTTGCATGCTGCCGCTCTCCACTGATTGACTGCTCTTGATTTAGTCATGAAGCCAAGGCTCCCTTTCCACCAAGTGTATTTGATATATTATAATGTGACTAACTCATCACCACACCATTTAAGGTGTTTTGCTGCAGAATCAAGGTCCGGATTAAAGCTATGACCAATAGCCATTATCATTTATTGCCATGTTAAGTGGTGCAGACATGGAACTGTACCTCCATTGGGAAAAGCACAAGATTTAAAATTATGCTTGACTACCTTGTATTCAAACAATGGACATTTTGAAAATTAAAATTTAAGACCATGTAAAAATCCCCTTGCTTTAATTATTTTTTAATTAATGAAGACTATCACTTTTCGTCACACTTACATTTTAAATACAATAATTTGAGTTTAGCATCCAATTCAACAAGCATATGGTAGACAACTATATGAAAGTTTGAAATACTGAAAAGCTCTGTTCATATTCTTTATGATTTCAGGAGACTGAAATAATAATCAAAACTATGATGAATATGAATAATTGACAAAAACCAGGTGCAGTTTAGCCAATAAATGATTTACAGTAGTTAAATCCAAATGGAAAGTTTAAATATGGCCATGCTTGTAGAGCATGTTTTACCACATAATAACCTTTGAATGTTTTTAAGAAGTTGAATTCACATGTCAGTTTCTTTCTGTAGGGTTATCTACGGATTCCAGGAGATGCTGAATACTCTTGAATATTTGTCTACTCCAGAAAAAAATACAGGCTGTATGAAAACTCAGGAAGAGGTTCTATACATTTTAACAGCACTGTTATTGATGACAAATTTTATTTTTTTTGTAGGCCAATATAGTAATGACTGTTTGGAAAGAAAAATTGAATCGCAATGAGCTCGTTTGAGGTTCACCAGAAATGAACAAGGTTACCTCCCGTGCGAGTTTATTTTTTCTCAGCTCATGTTTGACTGGTCGTGTGCCAAGTTAAGAGCAAGCAAGTTTTATTAATAGTTAACAAAACTTCCCATCAGCAGACAGTAATGTCTGTAAATGTAGATTTCATCAAACAGTGTAACAGTGCAACTTCCTTTACTTCTGCTCAGTTTAAATGAAATTGACAATCTGGCTGTGTCTCAGTTTCTCTTATATGAAACCCTTCTGGTAATTGTCTGCCCCAATAATTATAACCTGATAATTATTCTTATGCAAAACAACATGCATATTACCGTAAACAACAACAAGAAACAACACCTCACACTGCTGTATCGGCTGCAAAAAGACTGAATTCTAACTGCTTTTGCAAGACCTCCTGGGGTAATAGACGTTGGCCAAGCTTAAAACAAAGGACAGTGAAATATTGGACGTTTTAAATCAAATGGATAATATAAGCGAAGTAATGGAGGGTCATAAAGATAACCTGTAATTCCTGAATAGTGAAGTTGAGATAAAGATGGACTACTGAAGTGAAGTCACATGGGAGATGTGAGAAGTTGAAACAGTGCTGACATCAATGTCATCATTCATTCTTTATTTTTTTATCAAAACTAGAACCTCTTTCCTGTATCATTACTGAATTTGATATTACAGCATCTCACCCCTTAATTGTAAGAAATCAGAGCGAGATTCAGAAAAAGCATGGTAGCTGAAGAAGGACCTCATTCCTATGATGGACGCTGAAAGGACACTCAGCACATAACTCCTCCAAGGCCCGAAAAACCCCTTTAATTAGACTGAACCATAATTTAATTTGCAATAAGACATGTATGCCATCAGAATAGGTGTCCTCAGGTCCTGTTTAGGTAACAGAGAAAGCATGGCTCCAAGAAATTCAGTGTTAGCATTGTTGGCACTTATGCAAATCTTTGACATAGTACCCTGAACATTCATTTATGTATATTTGAAAAAATACTGAAATAAAGTCCTATCTGGCAGTGTTACAGGTAATGAAAGAAATTTGTGGATCTGTCCACTTATCTATATGCACCTCATACTTTGAGGAGTTATATCAAAACAGATGGCCACCTTTCTACCAAGTTTCATCAAAATCAATCCTGCAGTTTATGTGTACTTGATGGAATTCTCCCCTAGTTAAAAAAAAATTGAAAGAAAAAATCCTGGGTCTGTACACTTTATTGTGATCCATTCCAAAATGTAATGGGTTCTTAATTGACAAATGCCCACCTACCCCACTAAGTTTAATGAAAAACTGTTGTTTTTTTGCAAACGCCTGCTGACAGACAAACTCCAAAAGAAGGTATAACCCCAGATGTTTCATACAGGCACAGGCACACGCACACACACACATTCTGCTAATACACTAAAGAGCCTATAATCTCTTCAAACCCCCTCCTCAAAATCCTTGTTTCCTTTGACTTGCACTTCTTGACATCCCGAAGCCTTTTACAGCAACCGCATTGACGAACATTCATAATATCATCCCTTTTTTTTAATAATCTGAGACAATGTGTAATTCAAACATGATTTCAAACCAAAAACAAAGCAACATGAACTTTGTTTATAACAGAAGAAAACCGATCATTAAAAAAAAAGAAAACATTGATGCATCAATCAAATCATTATTGAGAGAGACTCCAGTGATTGTATGTCATTCTTTTGCCAAAATGTCCAGGACAGCAGAAATCCCGTTCCCTCGTTAGGCAAGGAAAGACTATAAATAACACAGGCAGTTGGGCAGCCAGAAGAGAAAGGAGCTGAGAGATGGAGAAATCAGAGAAGAGAGACAGACAGGCCAGGCCACAGCGTCTAAGCAGTTATCCACTTGTCATTACCGTGTCTTAAACCAAGCAGGGTCCAATGGAGAAAGGCTAAGGCACACTACACTACATATTGGGGGGAATATGTTGAGACAAGCAGGATAATGGAGTAAGACACAAAACCAATGTGCACTTTTGTTAAAAAAGAGCTACAGAGTTGAATTCATCTGTGGTATTTGATTAAATTAATAAATATTGATGCAGCGTTATGAATTTTGAAATGTCAGGTTAAGCTCTGACTAATAAGAACAGGTATATTTTTATCAGCCTCGAGGTTGACAGTTCACAGGGATTGGAGTGGTTACATGGGGATTGACCTGATAATTGGCAGTTTGACCTCGCACAGACATATCTCTTACCAGGCTTATTTTTCATTTTCATTCTTAATAAGAGCTGGGATTTCTACTAAGGTCCGATCAATGGGAGGATATATAATATATTTCATTTTACATTCGGAAGGCTAAATTGAGTGCTCTAAGCTGCCACACATTTATAAGGCAGGTAAATAAAATGGAAATACCACTGCTTGTGCACAGGAATATGTTTGCTGTGTCAAATAAACAATTGTAGAGAAATTGATGTTCTCTATATTTTTACTGCCAGGTGTGTGTTTAGCAATAACGAAAGACTAAATCAAGTTATCACAAATGGTCCTGCTCCAACCAACCTGGTAAATTAGGTATTTAGATGAATACTTTGAAAAACATACAAGCAGTTTTAAGCTCGGTCTGAGGTCCCCTTATTCAGTATGAGTTGCTTGAATTGATAGCTTACTTATATTGTGACACATTCTTGGAATGAGCTCCCATTCTTTATAGACATCGTGTTTCAAATTTCACATTGCTGAAGCCGACAGCATCTCTGCGGTGTAACTATGAGACACTCTCCAAACTCTAAACAAAATTCATATTATGGGAAGTATCAAAATCTCATTCAGTGACAGGCACAAACATTGTTTGAGGAGAAATAACAACAGAATACTGAGCATTCTTCAGACCGCATGAAGATTGTATCAGTCAATCTTTTGAACCATGATGGATAATGAATCCTTGAGCCTTCCCTTACCGAAATGTGTATTAAAGCCAGGACATTGTGTTAAATTTGTTTGAAGTGTTTTTATTAAATTTTTTGTATTATGGATTTATCCGTCTGTTATTATTTAAATAAATGAATTAGCCGTTGTTTTACAATACATAAATTAATAAATAAGCCAATAAAATGTCAGAAGAAGAAATACTATCAGCATTGTCCTGAATCCCAAAAGGAATAGCCTTGAAAAAAATACAAAAGAGAAATAAACTTAATATAGTCAAGTTCACCATTATCAGTCAAGGAAATTGTCCATGCAATGAAAAGCATGCAAAAATAATAAAGCTCCCGGCCCAGATGGATTCCCGGTTGAATTTTTAAAAAGATTTAAAGCTAAATTTGGCCCCTTTGCTGCATTCTGTACATTTGGAATCTTTGTTTCAAGGCTCCCTTCCTCCCACCTTAAGGCAGGCCTCAATAAGGTCATCCTATAAAAAGACAAAGACCCAAACCTCTGCAGCTCTTACAGACCTATCGCATCAATAAATGTTGATGCTAAAGCTTTGGCTTGTCGCCTAGAGAATACTCTCTTGTCTATTATTTCAGGTGAGCAGACTGGTTTCATAAAAGGGCGTTGGTTGTTTTATAGTATCCGTACCCTCCTGAACATCATCCATACAAAAACATCCTCAACAACACCTGAAGAAATGATCTCGAGTGATGCTGAAAAGGCATTTGACCGGTTCGAATGGGATTACTTTTTTACAGTGTTGGGTGAGTTTGGTTTGGGTGATGCATTCATTTCTTGGATATGACTCCTATATGCATCACTACAGGCCGGTATCTCCATTAACGGCATTCAATCTAGCTTTTCACTTTATCTCGTGGAACCCGACAGAGATGCCCCCTATCATTTCTGTTGTTCGCTTTAGCAATGAGCCGTTGCCAATATTTCTGAGGTCTTCTTCTGTCTTTACTGGGGTATCTCGTGTTGGCATAGAGTTCAAGCTATCACTCTATGCTGATGACTTATTATTATATGTTTCAGACCCAAGCCATTCCATACCAGCGATTCTTAGCTTTTTTCAGAGATTTTGCTTTTTTGGGGCTTATTATCTAAAATGAAATTGATTGGCAGTATTTATACAGTCAAAATTAACCTACTACCAAAATTTTTGTGTTTTATTTTCAATGTCTCCCCTTATTCCTACCAAACTATTTTATAAAACAATTGATCAATCTATATCCACTTTTTTATAGTGTGGGAAGGCTCCCAGAATACATAAATCTGTGCTTCAGAAATGCAAGCTCAGTGGTGGTTTGTCTCTCCAATATTAAAAAATTTCCAATAATATAATGGGTCAGCAAATTTTTATTCTGGTTTATATCCATAGATCTTTCGTGGTGTAATCTACAGTCTCAATCATGCGCTTTGTCTTCTCTGATGGCTTTACTTACCTCTTCATTTCCATCCAACCCTTCTGGCTTTACAACTAATGAAGTGGTTAGATCCACTCTAAGAATCTGGTGTAAACTCAGGAGGCATTTTAAATTTACTTCAATGTCCAAATTAGCTCCTTTACTGAGGAATCATCAATTTCAACCTCCATTTACTGATCCCACCTTCTCTCTATGGCATGGCAAAGGGTTAAAACCTTTAAAGACCTATATAGGGATGGTGTATTTCATAGCCTGCAGATCTATCCAGCGAATTTCGCCTCCCGCCCAGTCGGTCTGAGGTCCCCTTATTCAGTATGAGTTGCTCATACAGCTCTTCAAATATTTTCAAATTAGACATTGCATTGATTCCCTGCTCCCAAGTTTTCCCTACTTACCTCCGGCTCATATATGTGAAGAGCTTCACAGCTTTGATCCCGTCCAAAAGTCACTAATTACTAAAATTTATAACAATCTTTCATCCCAAGATGGTTCACTGGAAATGAAAGCCAAGGCTGCCTGGGAGGGCTAATCGGGCTTAGCCTGGAGAATGATTGGTGGGAGGCCGCTCTTAAACAATTTCACACAAGCTCAACCTGTGCTCATCTCAAACGCATACAATTGAGGTACTGTTTAGAATTCATTTTTCAAAGAATCGATTGTCACAAATTGACCCCAGTGTCACCGACCGGTGTGACAAATGTCAAGCCTCACCCTTTAATTTTAACACATATTTTCTATTCTTGTTCATCTTTATTTTGCTTTTGGATGAACTGCTTTGATTCTCTGTCAAAGGTTCTGGGTAGAACCATAAATGTCTCTCCCCATATTGCCATATTTGGCTTTCCAGAAAATTACACATGATATTCCTCTAATCACAGCAGGAGGGTGAGGTTATCATTAGGACGATGAAACCCTCCACCTGTGCCCTCGACGCCTTTCCTACAGCCCTAGTGAAAACTAACATCTCTTCCATCAATCCCCTGATCACCTCTGTAATAAACCAATTCCTCCAGGCTGGCTTTGTTCCACCTGCCCTAAAAGCCGCCATAATCAGACAACTCCTCAAAAGACCCACGCTAGATCCAGAAGTTTTTGCAAATTACAGGCCCATTTCCAAACTCTTTTATTTACATTATTTATTTACATTTATTTATTTACATTCCTCTCCTAAGTTCTGGAAAAAGTAGTTGCTGCCCACCTCCAGGACCACCTCAAATACAAAAACCTCTTTGTTGTACTGAAAGGTTTCAATTCACATTTGATACCTTTCACTCTGGTTTCCGCTCCGCCCACAGCACAGAAACAGCTCTGCTTAGAGTCACAAATGACCTACGGATGGCAGCAGATGCTGGTTCACCTTTCCTCCTGATTCTCCTTGATTTGTCTGCTGCATTCGACACAGTTGACCATGGAATACTCCTACACCAACTACATCACACCATTGGACTCACTGCCACCGCCCCAAACTGGTTTCAATCCTACTTGACCGGCAGAACAGAATACATTTCCCTTGGAAGTTCAAGGTCCCGTACGCACCCCGTTACCTGTGGGGTCCCCCAGGGATCAGTCCTCGGCCCCAATCTCTTCATACTGTACATGCTCCCCCTTTGCCATGTCATCAGTCGATATGGACTCTCATTCCATTGTTACACTGATGATATGCAAAGCTACATAAAAACTGACAAATGTTCCTCCGCAGCTTCTCCATCCTCATTATCATCATCCCCCCTTCAACTCTCTCAAGACACGGTTGTCTGGATGAGATAATGATGTGGATGAAAAACAACTTTCTCCAGTTGAACAGCTCCAAAACCGAAGCTATTTTATTGGCACCCCACATCAGACCCAGTCTTCCTCCATAACCAGTATTACCTTCTCTGGCCACGACATTCCCCTCTCTTCCTCAGTATCCAACCTCGGTGTAAGATTCGACCCTCAACTCACTTTTGAATCCCACATCAACCACATCTGCAAGATCTCCTTTCACCATCACAGAAATATTTCCAAACCTCATTCTTCACTTAACTTAAGTGATGCTGAAAAGCTGGTCCACGCGTTTGTCTCCTCCAGACTGGATTATTGTGACGCACTTCTCATCGGGATCCCTGATAAAAGTCTTCAAAGACTACAATATGTTCAAAACAGTGCTGCAAGGATCCTGATGAGAGTGCGTGAACACAAACACATCATCCCTGTTCTTCATTCCCTTCATTGGCTTCCCATCTCCAAAAGGATTGATTAGGAGCTCTCCCTCCTCACTCACCAATGCATCCATGGTAACGCAACCCCCTACATAAAGAACTACTCACCCCACTGACCTCAACACTCCGTGAGGAGTGTTCCGCTCCGTTCTACCCACTCATACTGCCTCCTCCTTCCCCGGACTAAGCTCAGCACCATGGGTGATCACACCTTCTCTTCTGCTGCCCCTCGTCTGTAGAATACCCTCCCTGACCATCTGAGGGCTCCACAGACGACTGAGAACATATCACTTTTAATTAACATTGCTGCTTTTTGGTCATATTTATATATAATTATTATTATATTTTTCATTGATGCTTTTATCTGCTTTTACTCGTACTCAACTAATTTACAGAGTTTAGAGTTGAATTCACATTAAAGGTTTGATGGAGACACCAAAATAAATAATTTATATTTAATTTTATGCTCAAGAGATTTTAAAGACACCACTCACTTTTCAGTATAATTTGAGAGAACTTTTCTTCATTTCACAATTGGCTGTAGATCTACATGAATTGCGTGTTTTGTGATCTATCTATCTTTCTCTTCCATGGCGTGCTCCACGAGAAAGTCACATGAATGGATCTCTCGCATGCAGAGCAGCACCGCATCACCTTTCTGATCCGAGCTGTCCGTTTGCCTAGCCCAGCTGGGGCTAACTGGAAACTCCAAACCGTGGACTCTGCAGAGCGATATAGTCACTGGAGCACATCATGAGCTCCTGCCCAGGTGCACCCACTCGTGGCACAACAAGCCGGTATGACAAACTATTGCAGAAGTCATCAACCAAAGGAATTAGCAGTGCAAAGCACCACTCACACAATGGCTTAAGTCAAGGCAGGCGAACGTGTAAGGACTGGGTAGAAGAAAAAAGCAGGAATCCTGACAACTGCCAAGGACTGGCAGCTCTCAGTAGACCCGGAGAAGCAGCTGAGATTCCATGTCATCTCACCAGCACTACCTTGACGCCAGAGCAGCAGTGCCATGGGAGGATTGCATGGAGGAAGCTCAGGAGAGGACCATTTATGAGAAACTGGCAACTGAATGTCAAGCACAGGAGGGCTTGTTCTAGGCCCATCGCGGTTGGCTGTAAAGGTCTTTTTGGGTACTCACTCTACAAAGACCTAACATGAACATCCTCGTAGACTCAGCAGCAATTCTGGTCCATTCAGATTGAAGAGTGGGTCACCCTCGCAAAGGATGTCATCCAGATGGTGTACAAGTCCATGAGGACGAGGATTACAGTTGTAATCAATGCTGAGAAGGGATGCAGGAATAATTGGTAAATGAAACTATCCTATACTCAAGACGTATTATGAGGAATCCAACATGCTGGAGTTTTTTATGATTCATGGGACTTGATAAAATTAAAATAAATCTTAGCTAGATCCCTTATAGTCAAGGGACACAAGTTACACATCTTCATCATCAAAAATAGGTAAGATGATATATGCTCCAGGATAATCTGGAGCAGACAAACTTCAGCTGATATGTATTAATAATTTAAATACTGTATTATAGAAATAAAATGGAGCACAAAAAACATAATCTTAAACCTTACATAAAGACATTCTAAGTGAAATAACATAAATGCAATAACAATATGCATAAATACATAAATTAGAGTTTAAAACCATACATCTGCTATTAATATATCAATCTGGCTCGAAAGGTAATGACTCAGCTGAAATCTACGGAACAGTCACATTTGTCCAAGAAGAAGAAAACATACCGCAAGTATTTTAACTGAGCACACAGAGAATATTGAGGTACCCAAAAGCTTAAAGCAGCTTTGAAAGCTGAAAAAGCTTTGGGTGTCTGAAGCTTTCCTACATGGCTTCCACTCCAGCTCCATTCCAAAACACAAGTGCCGGTCGCTGATTACAAGGACTCAAGCACATAGAGACAACACAGACATATACATGTTAATTGATCATGTCCTAATGAGAAATCCCAATATGGAGACAATAAACACCTACAGTTCAATCGGTAATAATTGTAAGAAATTAAGAGACAGTATAAAGCTGTTCTAAGTCACCTATAGATGTAAAACAACTGATTTCCCTTGGCCCGGCCATTCATTCCCTCCTTCAGTCCAAATCCATTCCATCTTGTGGTCCTCTCTAATTTCACCCAAGGCAGCAGAAGCTTGACCAGAAAAAGAGAAGTCTGGCCCCCAAGATCAGCAAAACTACTCCCTTTCCTGAATCCCTCTTTTTCCAGCAACCACAGATCGACAGCTATATGGCCTGTGCTGGTCCAAAACGATGAGGGGTATTTTCAGCACTGTAATTTGAAGAACACGAGGTATTCATACACACACACACACACGTTCAGAAGAACTTACTCAGCAAATACAGAATTTGCAGAGAGATCAAAAGATACTAAGAGGAGAAAAGACAAAAGTGCTCTAAAAAGTCAATTTACGACCTTGATAGCCTCACATTTTACTTTATACCAAAGATTAAAATATATATATTTTTTAAAATTGTCACATTAAAGAAGCAAATCCACAACACTATGTTGCCACAGATCCAACTAACAGATTGTTTTTACTCTTTCATAAGCACCAATAGAGGTGTTGGAACTGGGGCTGCAACAAATAACCAAATAATGAAATTAGTTGGGGACGAATTTAATAGTCGATTAGTCTGGGACGTCAATCAGACACTGCCTCTGACACCGCGTAATAACAAGGAAGTGAACACTAGTGCCATAATAACTCCATCGCAAAAGAAAACATCCAAGGTGTGGAAGAGTTTCTCCCTCAAGACAGCCAAAAAAAATGTTGCAAACTGAAAGATTTGCAAAACTGACCTGTCCTGGAGTGGAACACGTCATTAATGCTGGAGCTCTTGAAGCAGAGGCACATTGGCTCTGTAGACAATGAAGACTCATCTTTACAAGATAACAGGCTAGCTAACTAGCTCATGGTTAAAGGTCATGTGATTATGCTTCTGTTGGGTTTAACAGGACTTTTGAAATGTAGCGAATTGTTAATGACGTCGAGAGTACCCAATAACTATTATCAAGTCACGATCATACTCCACGTTAAAAATGTGACCAGTCGTTAAAATCATATGCATTGCATTGTTCATGAAGGCATTTCACATTACTGCTGAAAGTGTGTTGCAGTCTGCCGAGTGCACACCTCTGCGTGTGGACGTATCCAATTTGGGCTGCATCCAGCTTAACCTAATCTAGTTGTTTACTATATAATGCAAAAAAGCCCTGACCGGTTGTTTTTTCTAGCCTTGTTTATTTTCTAAAATTTAAATGGAGGTTTGATTTCATTCCAGAGAAACTAATACATTTTTTTATATGTATTTTCTTATAATATTTATTTCTACATTTTTAAAAGGTTTAAAAGTCTGTTATAAGAGCAGCAAATTTTATTAAAAGACATTTTGGATAGAAGAATTCATCTTCGTTGTTTTTATTGTTAGTTTGCATCTGCCTTAAACAACCTGAAGCTTGATTTAAAAGCTGATAACAAAAAAAGAACCAGAACCATTCAGTAATTGTGTATCTATTTTGACTTAATCTTTATTTAACCAAGAGAAAAAAATAATCTGCTTAATCGATTAAGTGGTCGATTAATTGGTCTATTAATTGGTCGATTATTGAAATGATTAATCAACAATCAAAATAGTCATTCGTTGCAGCCCTAGTGGAACATGCATAAATATCTGTACTCTGTAACCGATAATTACAGATTCAGGTTTACGAGAGGAGGCTGCAGTTTAACCCTGACACTGGACAAGAGGCAGGTTATACCTTGGAAAAGTTACAAGTTCATCAAAGAGCTGAAACACAGAGATTGACACCAAAGAGCGATTTGGAGTCACATGTTGACTTAGTATATTGCAGAGTTTGGTGTCGTTGTGCTCCCGCCCACCACAAAATTTCTGTAACAAATGGATATGACATATCTTAATTTCCAATTGTGAACCTTTAGTGGTGGATTTTGTTTTGGTGTGTGATGTGATGGAGTCAGACTCACCTTCATTTTTTTCAAAGGCACCACTCACTCACTCGTAAACGTTTTCATGGAAAGCTCAAGCTTTCAAAGAAATTAAATATAAAAGACACTATTGCTTATCATGATTAATTGTGTAATGTGTAAGGTACATAACATCAGACCGTATGTCCATGGAAATCCCAAAGAAATGCATTATCTTTGTTAATTCTGTGTTAAGTTTGGGGGATCTATAATGTATAGATTGACAGAAATGCTGGACCGGATAAAGAGATCACCCTTTGGACTCAATTTACATTTATGTTTTCTTAGGAATGAAAATATAACTTTTAGAAATCTCAAAATATCAATAGTGACAAGCACGTATCACAGTCAATATATTTGTTGTGTTTGGTTATGCTATTGTGTAAAGTCAGCAACATATGGTGGACACGACAATCTCCTCCCACTCATTGTTATGGGTAGATAAAAAGCATAACTTCGGTGGTAGGACAGTGAAAGAACAGAACCGACACACACTCTTGCCGATCTTCCTAAATACAACTGTCTGTAAGTTTGGGTGCATATAGACACAAGCACTTGCCCTGGGTAAAGATGCAGTATATATTGCTCCTCCAGACTTTCATTACCCTGCACAGTCTTAATTTATTCATTCAATATCTGTAACCGCTTATCCTGTTCTTATTCCTCATAAATACAGCAAGAACAGAACTTTAATCAGGGACTTTATTTACCCCACCTGGCTAATTTAGTGTTGCACACTTGGATAAGCCAGCTCCACTCAACAATGTTGTTATGGGTTGACCAGGACAACACTGGAAACACATGAGCCCCATCTTAGCTGAGGAGATCCTCATGATTCTCCACTGCTCTCTGTTTCACGGACGGCGGAGTTCCACCCCGATGCACACACAAACACACTTAAACAGGCACGTGCGCACACACACAGGTGAGCACTCTCCTACTAGCGGATAGAGAGCGTGCGTCGGAAAATATGGCGCGTCAACCACCGGAAAGTGTTTGCGCCCGTCCAAAGATACCAAAGATGAAAATTGTCAGACATCTTGCTGAGAGGCAAGTTTAGTCATGGTTTACTTGGTTACACACTTGTAACATTAACACTGAACCAAGAGATACTAAACAAAAGCTACATGCATAAGGTCATAACCTGATTGGAGAGCTACTTTGGCGTTTTATGACATATACTGGGTGACCTTCCAGAACAATGCTTTAGAATGCACTAATTTGATTAGTTTGCAACAAATTTTAATGTTTAGAGATGTCAAAACTGGGAAAGATTCTCTCCATTGCACACAGAAACGGTGATATCCAGTCAAGCCACGTGATTTTTAAACCTTACGACGTTTTGTTAGGAAGCAGAGCAGAGTTGTATCAACTCTAAAGTTGGTGCCATGTTAGAAATAAAAGGTGCTTTCATAGTGCATTTGGATTTCTGCCTTAAGCAGAAAGCCCAGGTTAATAAACAAAGTTGATGAAGACCGTTGTAGTACTCAGGATCTTTGACTGATGTTTTAAGTTAGGTCAACAGCCAGCTCAAGCAAAGAAAGCCCCCAGGTGTTACAACAGCCAATTTGAGTGCAAATACCAGTGATAAAAATTGTATTATACCTGAAATTAAAGTCTTAATACAGATTATTTGCCTCTACATGGGAAAGAGAACTGACAGTTCAACTGCACCTACTTTCATTTTTCTGATTTTTATGAAATGACACTTATTCAAGTGGTATATCTGAAAGTAACTGATAACTACATTAATGCATTGATATAACAATTATGGTGTGGCTACATATTTACAAACTTTGCTGATTGACTTTTCTAGCAATATTTGTCAGTCAAGCAAGTTATTGGGATATCATTGATTTAGGAAGACACTGGATGAGGTATGTAAATGATATATTCTTATGGGGGACCAAATGAGTGTAGGACATGAAGATGTGACCATCTGAATCTTTTAAAAAAGGCACTCAAAATGCTTTGAAATGAGAGACTTACACCGTGTTGAGTCTAGTAAGTAAGGTATTAGCTTCTGAACTGGAACATACCAATACAACCAAAACAATGATTAAAAAAGTAATGAGGTAAGCGTGTAAACTCTAAGTTTGACTTCTTATACGTAAAAGCACTTTATGTAAATAGCATTTACACTTTATGTAAATAAAATAATGTAGGTGGTTCGCAATCAGTGCATTTTGTCTCTCATCTGGTTGGAAGGCATCCTTGGAATTCTATTTAGAGAGGAGCGCTGGCTTCTCTTGATGAGGAAGACTGACTGGCTCGCATGTACAAACAGACCCCCCAGTGATGTTGGAAATTTAAAATAACTTGGACACATCTCTGCCTCTATATTTACTTTTTGGCTGGACTGACCTTTCCCTGCTGCCAATTTACATCTAAAGATGAAAAACTGCAAACTGGAGAAGTGTCAGTGGTAGTCTCCACTCTTGCATTGAGCACAAACAAAACTGACTGAATGTTGCTTTATGTTCTACTGTATTTAATGAAGATTCTGAATATACATATACATATATATATATATATATATATATATATATATATATATATACATATATATATATATATATATATATACATATATATATATATATATATATATATATATATATATATATATATATACATATATATACATATATATATATATATATATATATACATATATATATATATATACATATATATATATATATATATATATACATATATATATATATATACATATATATATATATATATATATATACATATATATATATACATATATATATATATATATATATATATATATATATATATATATATATATATATATATATATTATATATATATATATATATATATATGTAATAGACTGACAGGCAAACCCTTATCTGCAGAGGTAAAATGAAACAAAACAACTTTATTTTACCCATCTTTCCCTTTTTGTTACTTAGTGAATCAAAAGTAATTTACGTCAATATCTCAAAAACTGAGATAGAGGCCACACATGCGAAAGCTTTCATGCGCTGCGGATTGCTGAGAGGAGGTAATGACTGACTGGTTCCCTCTGCTTAATGATAATCTGCTTTAATTACAAGTCAGCAAATTGTAGGGGGAGTGACCAGTGGACAGAAGCAAAATGTCCCATGGCCTAGCACCAGTTAATGGCCTGCAGTGGTGAAAACGAAGACTTCAATCTTTCATTGAAGAAAACACAGCATAACAACTCAATAAGACCACTCCTTTAGGATTATTGTGTGCATAAAAGCACAACATGCGTATTGTTATTGTGACTATGTATATTTTTTTGGTTTCTTGGATTGCTGTCTAAACTGCATTTGAATTTAGTAGTACACAGTGGTAAAGCTAATTTGAAGCTAATTTTAGTAAAAATTCTTTGGAAAAGGGAATGTATGACACATCTCGTCTCGACCGCTACTTGCACGTTTTCTGCGTAAAGCTAGAGTGTGCAATGTATAAGCTATTAAACATGTTTAAAAATGTTTCTGAGGTACAATATTGGCAAATCAATCAGTTGAGCAGTAGAAGCAGTAGAATTCAGCACGCTTTAGGACTTCACGCTCATGTTCATCTCTTTTCCCACATACAGCCTGCTAGTCACCACTGTCAACTATCTAGTAAGGCCAGAAAGAACATTAACTTGACTGGAATGCCCTGGTACCACATTCCAACCACTATCGATAAACATAGGGCTCTTACTGGAAACGTTGTTTCACACAGACAAGCCAACACAAATTCAATGTAAAATAATAACACCTAGGCAAAGTGATTTCCATGCAACATCCGTGAAGATATATTTGGATTAAATCTTGTCATTCGTTAAACAGAGTGTGCATCTAGGCCGAAGACCTATGACTGCATTTATTTAGGGAATCTGGAGTGCTGCGAAAAAGCATGATGTACGTATTATATGTCTGGGATAGGAGAGATAGGCAGAGCCCTCGCCATAGAAAAAATTTATATAGGCAGCTTCAACAGTGTGCCATAAAAGGAACTTGGAAATTTGAGGTAACCCACTATTCAATTCTGAATCAGAGCGCCACAAACCCAATGATAAAACATTTGTCAATTAGTGCAAATGGGTCCAAATTTTAGATTTCAAGAATCGCCACACACGAAAAACACTGTTTCCATTTTTAACAACACAGCCAATTTGTTCTGAACGATATTTGAACTAGTAGTGATACAGTGACACACATATTTTTGAATGTTATGTTTATTGGATTGATTCAGCTCCCAAACCAAACAGCCTGAATTTTACAGAAGGGTTACAGGTGCGTGGGGTCAGATGACTTTAATTCACTATTGAATTTAATTGGTAACGGTATAACGATTTCCTCTAGGATCACCCCCAAAACCACAACTATGAACATGAATATCAGATTTAAGATTTTCAACGAATGGAATGTATTGTCCTGATGTTACATTTTACATTATAATTTTAGCTTAATAAAAATAACACTTTGAGTGTAAACTACAAAGAGAATCTCTAATTCTATCCATATTACGTTGGGGCTGTTAATTATTTACAATTGGGGAGAGGGTGGTGAAAAACTGTGGAGATACTTCATATATTTTGTGACCTCTGGCGATTGGTTCATTTTTTTTTTTAAATTTTGGGGCATGAGTGACAAGCAAGATTAAATAGTCAGGAGTTTTAAATGTCAGTTTTCGGTTATTTTCCGTGAATTTCCCAGCCCTAGCTGTAGGTGTTCATAATATTGAAGACTGGTACTTTAGTTATGCAATTATTGACTTTATTTGTATTTACTTATATCTTTCAGGAATTGCAAAGCATCCAGAAATGGATTTGTCCCAACCCATAACTTCAACACTGACACACCTGATTTAAATATCCAGGTTCAAACATTGAAGTGCCAAAACAGCTCATGGATCTAGACAAACAGTCAAACATACGCTGCACTTGTATTCTGTATTCTCTGGGCATACAGCTCCAAGCATGCCCTTTGCTTAGAGCTGCTCCCTCAACCATTCTCTTTTGTCAGAATCGATGAGGTCATATGTCAGTGAAACAGTACGCCTTTCAAGGAGCCGTTAAAGTTTGCAAACACACTGCGGATGGATGCACAAATATACAGTCACCTTCCTTCTGAATTGGAATGATTTGATGTCCCTACCAGTTATATTTGTGGTGTAATATTTAATCTAATGCAGCATATCTTTTGCAGGTTTCCTCATATTTAGTAATGACAGAGCCACCGGCCTAAGGCAGATCAAGCTTACCAGTAATCAAAACACCCTTGGTGGTCCACCACCAAAAAGTGTGAGAAAAGTTTTTTTACACAACACTCATTATCACCCAGCATCCTGCAGGCACAGGCTTTCATTAGTGGTGGTAGTTAAGTGCAGGATGGGTACTTGTGCAAAGGGAGAGCAGAGCCTGTGGTATGTCTAACAAATTCATAAAATCAATGTCAGTGTGAATGGCCTATGACTAAGTGGTCACTTTTTACCTGAACTAATTGGAAGTTCCTTCAACATATTTAGCAGAAGATGTAGAGGTTAACAAAAAGACAATTAATGTCCGGGACGGCCATAGCCATGTACCTTAACAATACTTCGATTAAAGGGAATATCAAGAGTTCAATGTGTCTGAAATTAAAGGTTTCCTAAGCAGAGTAGCTAAAGTTGATTTTCTTTGTCTAAAAGCAGTTGACAGATGTTTTTGGCAACAAAGTTAGGCATTTATTAGGGCTCTTACCTGAACGGGTGTTAGCTGAGCTCTGGGGTCAAACACGCTTAGCATCATGTCCTGGACAGAAGAAAAGAAAACTTTACCGAGGGACTAAAGATAGCTGGAAACTATTCATTTTAGAAATCACAAACATATAATATCATTATAAATCAAAGACAATATCAGACATTCAGTAAAAAAAAACAGTAAGGGCCGTGTTTAACTGAATCTAATGTCTAAGAGGGGAAGTCAATGAGCATCAGCAAGGTCAAGTCTTAAAATTCTCACCAAGAAGAGGCAGATATTTAAATAGCTGTTTTATTCAAATTAAAAAACATAACTGAAATATAAAAGCCACAGCCCTGAATCTCCGTAGTAGTAGCTCCTGCAAATTCTGAGGTTGACGCTTGTGGAGTCTTCTATGCAGCGCATCCCGCCGATGATCCGTGGTGTTTTCGGTCAGGTGACTGAGATGGCCGTGAAAAAGAAACTTTATTTTGTGATCTCTGAGCCATCGTGGGTTGATTTTGAGGTGTGTTTCGGATCATTGTCCTTCTGGATGAATTTCTGCTGGAGTCCTTGGAACCATGTCTTTTAACAAGAAGTAGTCTAAGCCTTTGGATGAAAAACAGCCCCATAACATCAGCGATCCACCACTTGACTTCCCAGTATCTATGAGGTGCTTCTCTCAATGGATTTCTTTCCTCCTCCGCCACACTCATCTTTAAAGTTTGTTGCAAGACTCAATTTCGGTCTCATTTGACCTATGACCTTGTTCCATTGAAAGTCCCAGACGTGTTTGGAAATCTCTAGGGGCTTTACTTGATGTGTGGATCACAGCAGAGGCTTTTCTCTTGCTTCCCTCACAAACAGCTTTTTTGGTGAAGGTGGGTTCTGAACCCAGGATTCAACTGACGTTTCCAATTCTCTAGCTTTGATCCTTGGAGAGTAATTTGGCAGTCGACACCATCCTCCTCACTATTTGTCTGGGGTCAGTGTGTAGACGCGTCCTCCCAAGTGTCTTTAAAGTTAAGTATTGTTCTAACTCTAAGTTTCAACTGTTGAACAACGTTAAAAAGAATTGGGCCTGTGTCACCTCATGTTTATTCCGCAGTAAACAGGAAGTCAATGTTCATCACTTCATAGTGCCTAGTCAAAGAGGGGAACCTAAATATATAACATAAAACTGGAATATGCTTCAGTTATCTTTTAATCACAACATTTGAATAGAAAAGAATACAATTAAAAGACGTTCTTGCCATTATAGATTGTACAATGAAATTTCAGTTATTTTCAGGTGTTTGCTACATGTTTGCTAGGGGTGACAATAATTGTGGCACATTTGTTTTAGAGAAAAATATCTGTTTTATGTGAAGATTGATATGATTTTTAAATTTATGTTACTTGTGGATAAGTTTAGATATTTTGTGCATTCTTTGAATTAAAGATCGTAGGTATAGACAATAATGACATGTTTTGAATCTCATTTTACACATTTTTTTGGCAATAATTTTGGAGGTTACTTTACATATCAAAGCATGAATAGTTCCTCCAACTCAGAATGGTTCGGACAACAAATACTACGAACTATGATTTTTCTTTAATCAGAGAGTAATCGTGATGGCCCAAATGGTTCTCTCTTCAGCAAAGGCAATCTAGTGACCTCCTGATGGCCTCTGGCCAGCCAAAACATGCAATCGGAATCAATCACAGCAGTCAATCAAAGGGGCTTCTACATGAATGAGAGGAAATGGGGCCTAATGGGTTCAGGCTGTGACCGGGACATGCGTGTATGCAGCCATGTCACTCAATAGTGCTGCATGACTGTGATCACAGGAGACACACAGGGCTGATAGCAGGTAATAAGTATACGGGCTTAGACTACCCACACAGACAGGATAGCACACATATACATGTCAAAGACAATCAGGAGGCTGACAGTGACACGGTCAAGCACACACAAACACACACCATACACACAAACACACACACACATTTAGCCAAACACAACACAAATAAAGCTATTAATCTTATCAAGCCTCTCAGTCTCTAGCCCACCCCGAATTTGAGTACTGATGGCTATTTTATAACACCAAAGCTCAAGGAGCGGCGCCACACCCATAAAGCCACCCATCTCTGTTTGAAAAAAGGCACAAACCCTTCAGTTTTTTGAAACTGCATCTCCTGAGGCAGGGTACACCCTGGACAAGCCACAAGACTATCATACAAACAACCATTCCCGCATATGGGCAAATAATAGTCACCAGTTCAACTATATTGCATGTTATTGGACTGTAGGAGGAAGCCAGAGTATATAGAGAAGCCACCCAAACATGGGGGCATCTCCACACAGAAAGGCTAGCCTGAGGTGTATTTAACCCCAAACCTTCTTGATGTTAGAAAACATTGCTACCCACAGTGCCACCGTTCAACCGTTCCTGCTTGTTATTTGGGTCTAATTTGGCATACATTCTTAGCACTGCTACCCGTCAAGGCCCACTTAATAGTACAGACCAGATCATTACCAGGATTACTCAATTAATTCTTCTGTCTTGCAATGCAAGAAAAAAGTGGAAAGAAGATTCCCATAACCCAACATCCACAAAATGTTTTGTTTTTGCCTGAGTTACAGCCTGAATCCCAAAGACAGATCAATATGACAAAGAAAGGCATTCAGTGCTGACACCGCAGTTATAGATCATATGACGTGTGCCACTTAATTTAATTTTGTCAATCAAAACCATCACCTTAATCAATAAATTAACTATTTGTTGCATGTTTGAGGCCACCCATCATTTGAACACAAACTCCACTGAGTTCCCTGCCCGTGCACACACACCTCAGAGTTAACAAACACATCGACTGTCCATAAATAAATAAAAAACACATTATGTTTAGTCACTGCCGACCCAAATTCAGATTTGTTGTGCAAATATGAATGTGAGAACAATCTGGCAGGACAAACTCAAACATAAGGGGTGACCGTCATACAGATGTGTCCACCCAGCAACCAGAAACAGAGTAAATACAAACACACACACGCACGCCGACAAACCTCATTTCTTAAATACACAGACGGGGGGCTAAGATAGCATTTGCGTATTTGTGTGTGTTTGCTGGGACAGCAGCTGTTTAATCAAAACGACTGAGTGTCATTCTGAGGCTGCTGTTAATGAGATTTGTATGCCAGACTGCTGAAAACAACTTTCACATGCATCTAAACACACACAGACACTGACACTAGGAATCTTCAGACTCTTGTTCTCTGTCTCCTGCAGTTACAAGTTTCACGGTCTGTCATGAGTGGCAGTTTAAAACTGCCAAATCCCCTCATTTGTGTCATTCCTCTCACAATGACAAATATGGCAGAGAGCTCAGATGTAATTTTAAAACTTGAGACACACCGTGGACTATAGCTCCAGCGGAATCCCTTTTCTAAACAGCATACAACCCTGTCCACCATTCCTTTGGATAAACACACACGTTCCTTCCCCTTTGCATCTATAACCTGTGGAATAGGCTTCCCTAAAATGAATGGCTCCTTTCTTCCTTCATGTGTAGAAGGGAGAAAGGAGCCCTTCTACATGTATAAATATACATCTCTCTAGCTTAGGCCCAAACGAGTGCTGTCATGATTCCTGCACTTTAGGATGGCGGTTTCCCCTTCTTCTATTCCCCCCAGCCCTCTACCCCAATGTTTACCCAAGGGGAGAGCAAGTAGGATTGGACCCACATGTTGACGGGCCCTATTTGCTTTAATAAGTTGAACTGAAGAGATTCAAAGGGGCCTTTTTGGTTAAATGACACCAGAACCCAACAGGGCAAGACCCTTGGAGGAGCCCCTGTCTCTGATCTTGGCTCACATCCCCCAACCACTGCACTGCCTTACTTTTCAGGTACTTTTCAGGCAACACTGGTGAGCTGCGTTGGTGTGGTAAGGATGATTATGGTGTCAAGGTAAATGTCACTATTGGAACGTGGAATGTGAAGGCTGGAGTAATTTGTTGCCTGTCAAAGCAAAGACAAACTTTGGGGATTGGACTGACAACCATACCTACTAATTATGCGTCATCTCGCCATCTCAAGTAAAAGGAGGCTCAATGTGCAGTGACCTTAGTAAACACCAGAGCCCTCTGACTCATTCTCACATCGATCAGCTTATTTTTGGTTACAAATATGCAAAGTCTGAGTGGAAAACAGTTCAAGGATTAACCTCCACTGAAGAGAAAGCATCAAGCGCTTACAAATAAAGCATATTAATGAAACAATTTCCCCTAAACCCATAAATCCTGTCTTTCTCCACCCCCTACTCATAAACGCATACTTCCTCCCTTCTTCCTCCTCTTACATAAAATATTAAAGACCTAATGGAAAGCTCTTCAAGCTGTGTGATTATTTCCTGATGAAGGTAATAACAACTGAGCCATATGGATGTACAAACTCATGGAGACTATCTTTTCTTAGCTGGCCTCTTTATGCTTCATAACCGACCTACATGGTTACATGGATATCGGTACATGACGATACAGACCTCACATTGGACATGAGGATGGAAGGCTTTACAGTGCCGGAAAGTGGTATGTACTGGCAAAGCAAAGGTTCGGGGATCAGATAAAATGGAGACAATTCAAAATAGCTTATATCATTTAGCTTCCTGTTAGTTCCCTAAGTATTAAATTAATAGATTTTCCGGTCTTGCAAGGAACATTTCCACAGGCTCTTCATCAGGTGCGGCTAAGATTTCTTTCTTAGTCGTCTTTAATACAAAACAAATATCAAAATAAACAAGCTATTTATTTTTTTTATGTTTTGACTTTTTCCCTCTCAAGAACTTTACTATACTTTACTAATGCCTAATAAAGAAAGCTGCCTCAGCAAGCCGAGGTGACCTACTGCGAGCAACGATGTACTAAACATGATCCATTGGCAGCATCTACTGGTCACACTCTGCAACTACAATATGCAGCCTTCAGTCTATGGAGAAAGGGAGTTGTCAAGGGAATAAACTAAACACACTTCACCTAAACAGGATTTAAAATTAAAGGTGAAGCCGTGTTGAGTGGTGAGATGTACAACTGGTGCAGTACAAGCTGTCATTACCTTGCAGGAAGAAGCCAGCAAGGAACCGTCCCGTTTCCAACTCATAGAATGGAGCTGGTCACTGTGCTGCTCCAGAACTGCAAACACAACACAATTTAGAAGAGGCAAGAGGCAAAAGGACTAGAGACACAATGTTCATGTTAAAACATGACAAGTTGTAAAGATAAAGAAGGTGGAAACATGATGCTACACAGTATGAGCACAGAACGATGGCACATACACATATAAGACATAAGACACAACTGAATTAACGAGGCCACTTCAGAAAAAATGGCAGGGGGGAAGATGAAGCCATATATCAAGCACATGAGATTCAGATAAATGAAAGTAAAACAAAAAATGGATCTCATCTGAGTGAAATTCTAAGCATAACACATATTAGGCTGAAGACGGTGCCATGAGGGAGCACAGCATGTGTGAATGTTCAGTTTCACCATGACCCCAAACAGAAGAATAGACATGAAAGGTGCACTCATTAGGACATTTCCACACAAAGATCCTCAAACTAAAATCCCAAACAAACTCATTCAAATATTTTCATACATTCAAACATTGTTCCTCATTTAGATACAAATGAGGACTGAGGGGGATGAAAGCCAGTGTGTGGGGGTACAGCCCATGAAAAAAGTTGGATGAGCAGTGAGAAGTAGCAGCCAGGCCAGCTGTCATGGGATTTTGGGAGGATAGGAAACAGTGATTGTGGGAGGTGAGGCCAGAGGATAGTGACTTCATCCTGAGGCCAGTCCAGGGAGACTGATACCAGGACTTTAAACCAAAACATTACCTCTGCTGCTCCGGCACATTGACAGAGCCACAGGGCTGTAAAACGTAGGCAGTGTCAGTCAAACAGTCCCCAATTAAAAATAAGAAACCAGCCACTTCCCTGCCTCCAATTACATATATATTTATGTTGCACATAGAAACAAAACAGGCAACAAAAAACGGAAAACTTGCTGACAGAGACGGAAATGTTTTATGTAAAAGACAGTGTATGATGTACGACAAAAACTTTGACACAATTAATTCAGGCTGTGTTTTGTGTTTTCATATAAACGTGTATATGCGACCCACTCATATTGCCAGCTGTATTTACCTGCTAGCGGAGCATCCTGGCGGCTGATGTCCCAAATCATGGGGGACTTGGAGGCTCCGAGAGCCAGCAAGTCCGAGGATGTGGGGTGGAAAAGCACCAGCTCCAGTCTCCCCTGACCAGGTTGGAGGGTCAGCTCAGGACTTCTGGACTGCTGCAGCACTGGATCACACAAGCGCCACAGCTTCACCTGGGCACGCAAACGCACAGCAAATAATATCAAAATATTGGCTTTTATGGTCACAGGCACTTTACCTCAACAAATCTCCAGCAATACATTAAAATAAAGAAATTAAGTAACTGTGTTAAGGCTCAATTTGAACGTCAAGTCTGTAAAACCTATACAGCATTCACTCACTTTTTCTCTTAGTAAAACACCCACATTTGGTAAAACAATGTTATTTTGGCAAAAAGATGCGAGGAATGAAAAGTGCACTGCAGTCCACTCTGGGTGGTGTGTCCATGAGGGTGTGCATGAGGGACAGTAGTTTTGTGTTTACACAGGTCCCTGAGGGAAACCAAACTGCAGAGTCTAAAGATGCAGACAAAGTGTTAAGAAGATTCCGGTAAGCCAGTGCATCTGTGGCTGAGGAAGATTTGCTTAGAAGACGGTCCTGAAAAGTTCCAAATAACAAATATTGAACCGATTTGGACTGTATTCCAATCACAACTGGAACAACAAAGGCAATAACACAGACAATTACCTTTTATTAAGCATACAGCAAGATCAATAAAAAAGAAAGAAAACGTTTAAGTGGAAAGATCGAGAGGAGTACATTGACAAGCTCACCGTTTCATCTGCAGAACATGTCGCCAGGAAACTCTCATCAAAAGGAGAGAAGTCCATATCGGTCACCAGATCTAAAACAGTGGAGGGGAAACAAAAGGAGTACAAAATTTCAGGGGCAGTGCTCAAATACAAAATAAATAATGATAGATAAGATCTGTGAGTACACTAGCGTGTCATTCTGAACAAAGGGTAAAGGGTAAAAAGGTTAGGTAAAAAGAGGACTAAGATAAAATAAATATAACTACCTGAATGGCAGGAAATTTGAGCGATGGTCCATTGACCATCTGAACCCGGTTTGACGGAGGTCAGGCCCAGCATACCTCCACCTACAGACATGTATACACAGAACATTATTGACCACACGTGAATCATAATGAGTAGTCAATGTTCCTCTGGGAAAGAGGACTGTCACTACAGATCCCTCGTGTTACTTTAACTTAAAAATTATTGTATGAATCATTTTAAAAATGTATCCCCCCCGCCATAGCCACTGAGTGTGACGATTGATTGATTATACAATTCCGACAGTGGGGTGACCTTTATCTCTGTAGGTTTTAGGGCCATCATTTCTCAACCGTTGGAACGATTCAGTCCAAGTGTGGTGCATGCGAATTGAGACGAGGAGATTCATCTTGTGTAAGTCATATTTTACTCTAATAGTTTCAGGTATATATATATACCCTTGCTGCCAGGGACAACAGCATAGGCCTAGATTATGCTTTAAATTTGCGTCAAGCTAGAATATATAGTTTGTGAGATATGCTCCAGATAAGATGGCCAACACTCAAGAGTCACCTAAAACACAATGTTTCCTTGGAAACTGTTCAGAATAACATTACAAAAAGAATCCTTGTGTTTACATTAAGCCAACGTTACTGTGGACCACAACTTCATATCCTTACCGGCATGCTCAGTGTTGAAGGCCACCAGCTTGGAGCTGGCTTTGATATGGTTTCCATGGCAGGAAAAGGATCCGGCTTGGACATTGTTGATCCATCCCTGGATTTAAAGACATGAAGATCATGAGTAAGGAATCAAATTAGAAGAAATAGGACTGTGATAATACACATTGATAACAGAAAGGGTGTACATTATGTTTGTTAGGCAGACAAGAGATTACGTTATCTCCCCCTAAATTAATCTTCTTCTATTTTCAAATAGCATTCCAAATTTCTTGTTTTGCTGAACAGAATTAAATCAAGTTTTATATTGAGTATTTGGAAACAAGGCAGCTCACCAAAATCTTAGAAGCTGAACAGAGGCAACAAGTGAGAAATTCATAATCTAAAAATTCCAGTGAGAGATGTTAAATCTAGAAATTAGATAGTAAAATTTAAAACAAGTGAAATAAAATTAAAGAGAAAGTGGCAATTCTTCCAAATCAGATATACTATTGCATTTGATTTGTATAATTGCAATAACTCATATATTACGTTGTGAGTTGAGAAACATATTTCCATGTAATGGCGGGTTTACCTATTCAAGATAATAGGCTTATGTGGAAGATTATCAGGAAGACAATCAGGAATAAATGCACAAACTCTTAAAAGCCAGTTGTGAATTAAGTCATGATGGATTGGCCCTTCATACAAGCCTAATGCCATGCAAATTCTTAACCTAAATGTAATAAAATGCAGTACGAACACAAAATATTTCATTTTGAAACTGATTAAGTTTACTATTTTACCGTTTGTTTTTATCATAACACTGTGACTATAATCGTACTGATGGGGCCGAAAAAGACAATTAAAATGTTCAATTGCAATTATTTTTATGCCAATATAAGTTGGCTTAATTTAATTATCCTGACAATACTGGGACTGGTCCGGACTACAAAAAGCCAGGTCTCGTCCGCAGACTCTTTAACTCCCGAGCCACACTGTTATAGAATGGCAGAACATTGCTTTGCATCATCTTCCTGGATTAACCAGTGTCATCCCTGAGAGAGATCTCTAATGGCGGTTCGCAATATTTTGCTGCACAACCTTTATGTACCTCTGTATATTATTTGTGCATTCACAGATGTATTCGCATTTGAGATTTTTCTTTGTTACTATCAGGATGACCCTATTTCGGACACAAAATCCATGATTAGCACAAAATCACGCAAGAGAGGTGTGGACTTGTTCGACCAAAGAACACTTCGATTTTGTGTCATCCGATCTCAGATGTGCTTGCGTCAAAAGAAATCATCGGTATCTCAGGATGTTGTTGATTCATGGCTTTAGCTTAACTTGGCAATATTAAATTCCATTTGTAGAAGCATCAGTGAACTGTGTTGAAAAGTATTTGTTAATTATCCTTCATATAATCATGATAACTTTTAACGCATTGCAAAGGGAACAAAGGACAGTTATCAAATGATGCTATGATCCTTAATCCTTAAGTGCAGAGATTTCTCCAGATTCTTTGAATATTTCATTGATATTATGGACTGTGGTTGGTTTTATCCTCAAATTCCCTGCCATCTTAACTTATGGACTATTTGCCCATACCGATTTTCAAGAATGGTTGATCATCTCCCCATCTTTGCTTGTGATTGATTGAGCCTTTTAAAGAAGTCTCTTTCATACTCAATTATCGTACATTAACGAAGAGCAACTTTGGATCTTTGTAGCGTTTTCAATTGACTTGAAAGTGAAAAAGGATTAGGATACTATCACACTCTGTTTTTACCAATGAGTTACCTAGCGTCACAACCGTTTTGGATTCAGTATATTGTAATATACAAGAGTGAACATGATCAAGTGGTTACTAGAGTGAACGCTGAAAAAACAAGACGGATCCTGCTGAGTGAGCACACAGATCCAGGGCAATGTGTGAGCAAGAGGAAGAGCGTTGCACAGCATAGAGCTCTTAAAACCTCTTTCATAAGATGAGCTAGGACAGAGTGTCAGTGCAACATACTACAACAGCAATTAATCTTTATAAGACCAACCATGATGTTTGGCCTACAGAGGGTATTTTAATAGCTCTGCTGAGAAAAGATACAATATGTCTCTGTTTTTGTATGTATGCATTTCAAGTAACCTTCAGAAGCAGCAGATTGTAATCTGAACAGGATTACAATCTGCATGTCCATTTATCAAAACACAAACAGATAATAAATGAAATTGTGTTTAGTCTCTGTGTTTAAGTTGGAAGTAAACTCTGATGAATAAATCCTAAATGTGTTTTTTTCTGATTAGGCCACAAATAAGTTTGTGCTCTATCCTTCAAACTCAATCTCTTCCCGGAAATAGACATAATCCACTCAGCCATTTAATATTATTTTCTCCTGATCTAAATCTCTCCAAGGCTTATAAACAGTGCAACCATTCCACTCAGTAAAATATCTTCATGTGCTCAGAAAAATAATAACTTTATCTTAAGGAAATTTCATGTGTGGATAAGAGTAAGGCCAAATCTTACACAATACAGTAAGAGTTCAGCTGTAGCTCAGTCACAATTCACCAATCAGACGATCAACAGTTATATTCCCAGACGCCCATGCAGTCTACATGCTGTAGGGTCCTTGAGCAAGACCTTGAACACCAATTTTCTCCCTGGCTGCTTTAAAGGGATGGCTCAAATATTTTATTGTTTTAGTTTATGAATGTACTGTGTATCACAAAGCAACAAAAAATAAAGATTTAACATAAACGCGTCATATTTACTTAATTTGAATCAATGTGTACAAAATCTGTGATGTTTCTGTCATCTATCTAAATAATAACCCTGATACATTTTGATGGCTTATGATTAGAAAGTAGCAGTCAAATGTGAGCTGAACAAATGTATACATGACTCCGATGATAATCTGAGTGGATAAAGTCCTGCCCATTTTTGCTTTCTTGATTCTTTCCTTCCCTATAAGGTTATGTACCTCTTTTAACACTTTCTGTGCTTGGCTTCCCTTTTTCTCCCTTTTATATTTGACATGGCAGCTCCCATCACATGACTTCAGCAGTGGAAATAGCCACTATCACTCATATTCTAGGGTCTGTAGAATGGAGATCTCTTCAGCATTCAAAGCACCACCTGCTGTCTCAGATTCTGTAAAGAGATTTGAGATACAAAGGCCTTCGACTGTCTTAGTTACATGCCTGGCATTTCCAGGCTCAGTACAAACAAGATTTACGTAATTTTAAGGAGAGCTGCAGGCGTTGCAAATTGAAAGAAATGGGCCCAGGGTATAGGACAAAAATGGCAAATTTTTATGTAAGACACTCCAGTCCTGTCCAGGCATGTGATCTCTTCCACAGGACAACTACCATCATTGAAGCAATATCAAAGGTCGCATTTTTTACTCATACCTTTTTTTTTCTTGAATGGCATAGCAAATCTGTGCAATTCTAATCAAACACCAAAAATGCCGTTAAATTGTACACCACCACTTGATAATTAAACGGTATGACTTGAAACAAGTTGGCTATCATGTATTGATGGTGATGGGCATAATAACAAGGCATTTAGCGGATGTAAGCTAGTGGGTCTATGCAGCCATATGCAAAACTTTACACGCAGCCTGTGATTTCCTGTGATATATGTGGATCGGCTTTTCGTGTAGCTCTCTCGGCACTATGTAGCAGTCAAGATGCAGGAAGTTCATCATCCCTTGTAGGCAGGCGTTCCCCCCAAACACCACTTGAGCAGCACAGCTAATATCCAATGCTATGGCTAGCTAAGAAAACTTGCTCAAACCATATAATAACATTAATAATAATAATACATTTGTGAGCTACTTACATCTTTCTTGCTAATTTTTGGAGTGGTGTTTTTAAATTTTGAAGTCTTGAAGCGATTCATGCTGCCCTCTCAAATTGACTTGGGTGCCTTCCGGGTGACTCCGTCGAGCTGGTTGGACCTCAACAGAAAACTCCAGTTACAGCTGACAGCTCGGGTTGCCGCCCGGGGTTTACTCGCTTTAATCTACGGAGCTGCCTGAGTGGGCGGATAGTTTCTTTTTAACGCCTGGAGATAACGCTACTCTCTCACGTGCTGTCCCGGGTCATTAATCATAAACATTCTTTAGTTATTACACTTGTGACGCTTGTTTGGACTAGGAAATTCGTAATGTTTTGAACATGTTTAGCTGCTCTTTATTATAATAAACAGTAATTGTAACACGTGTGGCGAGTCTATGAAAATGAGCAACCAGATTTAAAATATATATTTGTAACTATTTTTACTTGAGAGATCTCTATCTTGACTCAAACCTTTGAGCTATCGGTGACACTCATTGTATAATAATGATAATAGTAATAACAATTTTAACAATACACTTTATTTATAACACACTTTATATTTGGATAAAATCTCAAAGTGCTACAAGGTAAAAGCAAATAAAAACATCAGTTACAAAAATTGCCCTCACTGTCCTCAACCGGTGATTGAGGAGGGAGACCTTATATTTAATCCTGGTTTAGACGAGAAGCCAGTGAAGGCAATGAAGAAGGAGGGTGATATGTTCGTGTTTATCAGGATCCTTGCCGCACTGTTTTGAACAAAATGTAGCCTTTTAAGACTTTTATCATGGATCACGATGAAGAAGTGCGTTGCAGTAATCCAGTCTAGGGGGAAACAAAGTCCCCAAAACCGGCTGCAGGATCAATGATGGCATCGTGTCTTAAATGTAATCTATTTTAACAACTAACGATATGTTTCAAGAAATGTTAGATATTTCTAACTCGTTTTACTTAGAGAGAATCATCTTGACTAAAATGTCTACCAAATCTTTGTGACGCTCACCCCGTCGTGGACATGCGCAATGCATGAATCCGGAACCACGGCGAAAGAAGGAATGATGGCGTCCTCGGCTGTGAGTAACTCCTCACGCTGGATTACAATCATCGTGTCATCTGGACATCGCGCAGCCACCGGTGCGGCCGTTTGCGCTGACCACGGAGGAGTTCGCACATTTTCTACACAAGGAGCAAAAAAACTGTGGCAGGGAGGGAGCCTGTCATGGGGCGGTGCAGGGAAAGCGTTGACATTGAGAGAGCTGACAGGTGAGTGCTGTATGCTGTTAGCCGAGGCGAAGCTAAACTAGTAGTAATTCCAATATGTTATTTTGACAAGGGCTCAAACGAGCATTAAATATATAATGAGGTGGTGTTATGTATGTTATATTATTATTAGCGTGGTTATTAATGAGATTCAATTAATACGGTTAACTTTGTTGGATCATACACCGATTGTCGTCTATTTAAAATCTTCCACAGTCCTCATCCCAGTTCTATGTCTGACAATAAATATGTACTCTATCTTGTGCAGGTTAAAATAACCAGCTGTCTTACTCTTTTACAATTGCAAATATTAGACTTACAGGAAATCAATGTTATTCTCCAACACATTCTTGATTATTTGGCCATTTTGATGACAATCGAAATGGCACCACCACCAGACTAGTTGTTCTCATGTGCCACACATAGTTTGATTGCTAATTTGCAATTTATTTTACATTACGTGTTTGATCATGAGATCAGCCTAAAAGGTGATTGCATACTACAGTAACTTTTCTGACATCAGACCCAGTACATGCCAGGGGTCATGGCAATCTGAGATCCTCACTATCCCTGTGTATCCCACCATTGAAGTACTTAGTGATATCTCTTAGCTCAAACTACTCAAACTACTTTCATCATTGCGTTGACAAAATCACCAAATTAGTGAACTGGAAAGACAGAACCATAACACATTGGCTAACTCTCCTAACAGACCTTTTGATTTTAGAATTAAAAAATATACTACTACACTATAATCTATACGATGTAGTGAACATTTTGAATCTTGGCTTGAGTATCATATTTTACGATTGGATATTGGACTTCCTCACTCACGATTGGCAGTCCCTACTGTTCCTTTCTGGGGGCTCTGGTGCAGGGCCCCCTGAGGCTGTGTGCTCAGACCCCCCAACTTAGTCGTCTATCATCGTCTGGATTTCAAACATACATGCAAATCTAAATGGTGGGTAAATTCATAATGGTGCAGCGTTGTGCACTCACCCATGTCTTCTTTGGGGAGAGAGGAAGAAACAAAGATTTTCTTGTATTAAAATCAAAGAGAACTTTCCGTTTTAATCACACATCTCCACCCTATTTATGAAAACTAAAACATATGTTCTTTTCTGGAATAAAAAACCTGGATTTAGTTCCTGCTTCCAAACGGGGACATCCTGAATGAAAATCATAAGCTGGCTTTGACGAATGATTGATTAAAAATGACATCAGTGACATCACTGGTACCCATTTCATCCCATCAAGTGACTTTGGAAGGTGAGAGGTGTCTACTTGGAAACAAAAAGTATAGTAAAAGAAAACAACCAGCCCGACCACAAGCTGATCGTCCTGCTGCTGTTGAGCAGATGATACAAAACTATCTTTTCGACCACCAGACTGTACAGAGGTGCTTTTCCTCATTCTAGTCTAAGACTCTTATATTTACCTTCTGTACCACAGTTAAAATGCTTTTTTGAAATGTTTTTATTCTTATTCACATACATATATACATTGAAAATTTATATTATTTGACATTGTGGGTTTCATAAACGGGCTGGTTAATATTTGAGTGCTGTATTCTGAATTGTATTACACTGAACTAATAGAGCGCGCACCTCTTTTATTGGATTTGTAGGTTTTTTATTTGGTCAAGTTTGTTTTTGTTTTTTTTATTTTAGTAAACATGTAATGTAACTCACATGCTGGAATCTCTTCCCTGGTCACACTCGAAAGCTCTTTAGTCATTCTTTTCTTCCATCGGGCTCTGTGCTTTTTTTCTATTCCGTTTCCCTGCTTTGGAAAATGTGAAATTTTCATTTCCCTTTGGTATTCTTGAGGAGCTTGCACATCTTTGCTAAGGGGCTTGTTCATCATTGTACGCCTTTTACGCCAATCACATTGGCCAGTCATTTGCAACTTTAGTCTCAAAACACCTAGATCAGTTTTTGTTTAGCCTTTGTCTTGTTAATGGTATTCACTCATCATTTTGACACTACTTGTGATGATACTTTTCAGGTACCAAGTCATTCCATGCTGTCAGCACACGCTTCATTCACACAAGTTTCTCTGCTGCCAGCAAGCAAGACTTCTA
This sequence comes from Lophius americanus, assembly GCA_037951165.1. Classification (NCBI taxonomy): domain Eukaryota; kingdom Metazoa; phylum Chordata; class Actinopteri; order Lophiiformes; family Lophiidae; genus Lophius; species Lophius americanus. The sequence goes on from JBBDHG010000037.1 coordinate 4,446,864, forward strand.
CCATGTCCTTGGTGTACCACGAACAGCAACCCAGAAAGAGATCAAGAAAGCCTACTACCAGGTCCGCTCCTGGCTGACATGGATTGTACTGTTCCTTAGATAACCGATTGTCTCAGAAGTTGACAGTGTGTTTGTGTTTATCTCTCAGATGGCCAAAAAGTACCACCCTGACACCAACAAAGATGACCCACAAGCCAAGGAAAAGTTTGCTCAGATAGCTGAAGCCTATGAGGTTTAGTTTTAGTCTTTATTCACGCGTGTGTGATCTACCTCAAGTGTCGGTCATCTCTTCCACTTAACGACCAAACCTTACAAATCTTTCTCTTCTTAGATCCTGAGTGATGAAGGTAGGAGGAAGCAGTACGACACATATGGCTCAGCTGGCTTTGATGCTGGTCATGCTGGTGCAGGGCAGCAGTACTGGAGTGGACAGGCCAGTAGCGTGGATCCAGAGGAGCTCTTCCGCAAGATCTTCGGGGAATACTCAGGAGGCCGTGGCTTTGGAGACTTCAGTGCCATGTTTGAACAGCCAAAGGAGGTTAGTGGGATGTTGCCAAATAGGAGTGAATGTGGAGGTCAAATACTACCATTTTAGCTTTTGAGATCTCACCTGGTTCTCATTTGTCATTCTTATTGGTGCATATAAAGTATGATGAATTTAATCACGTGAGACTTTAATGTAAATTATGTAAACATGGTGATTTCTGGGCCTAAATTTAAAGCCATTGACGGACTGCAATAATTGATGCGCTTGTTGCAGCAGCTCTTTGTGTCTCATTGAAAAACAGTATCCAACTTTGCTACTTGTCTTTGATTTCATAGCTATTACTCAACATGAATATCTCCAAAGTCTACATGCAAGAATTCATAATGTTGTCCATCCCATCAATTCAATGTGATCAATGTAAAGTACCCTCTGTTTTATCCACACAGCACATTATGGAGCTGACATTCACTCAGGCAGCAAAAGGAGTCAACAAAGAGATCTCGGTCAACATAGAGGCACCCTGCCAGCGCTGTGACGGTAAAGGCCACGAGCCAGGCACCAAGGTCCAGCACTGCCACTCCTGCAACGGCTCCGGCGTGGTGAGACCTCTGACACCATGTCTTCCCTCAGAATGTTTTTTTTGCATGTTGTTTTACTCTACACTTGTATTGTCCTCCTTGTAGGAGACTGTGAACACAGGCCCATTTGTGATGCGCTCCACATGCCGTCGCTGTGGAGGCAAAGGCTCGGTCATAACAAACCCCTGTCACTCCTGTCGTGGGAGGGGACAGACCAAGCAGAAGAAGACGGTTATGGTTCCTGTTCCTGCAGGTCAGTTTCACATCACTGCCTGTTCCTACTGTTAACTTAAACCATCATATTTCTAATCACTATTAATGAGAATAAAAAGTCTCGGAGCAAGGGGTGGACACAAGGAACCACTATCTTATTTTTGACATACAAACGTGGGAAAGGGAATTCATTTCACTAAGACTGTGATTTTAACTGTGCTTAATGTAATGTATCCTTTATTAATCACATACAGTCATACACAATACAACATAGAGAAATTATTTCTTTGAATTTAACCCTTCCTTGCGGGAGCAGCCCCTTTGAAGGGCTGCTGTGTAGTAACATATAAACATTGTGACATTACTGCTCCAAAAAGACTCATTGTTTTATCCATCAATCCGTCCATTGTATTACGCATAACCGGGGCCGGGTCTCGGTGACAGCAGTCTCTGAAGGGGTTTCCTGATATCCCTCTCCATAGCTTTTAGGATATTCTAAAACCTACCTTTGGGTAAAATTTCATGCAAATCCGTCCTGTAGTTTGTACTTGATCTTGCTCACTAACAGACAAACAAACAACAGACAAATGCAGAGGAGTGAAAACATAACCTCCTTGGCGGAGGTAGAAATGTGGTTATGAGGGTAATGAGCTCACATGATGGCAGTAATGTGATTATTGTCAGAGGTTGCGTATTAATGAGGGGCTGTCAAAATATTCCAAACAACGTATAATAGAAATAGTTTGAGACCTGGAGTCCAGTGAAGTGTATGGATCTATAAACTTTAGTTCAAGTTCACCACTATTGTCATTGTACAGTCGTACAATGAAATTAGGAGTGCTACTTCTAATGAGTGCAAGCTAAAAGACAAATTAATAACAGACAATGATACGAACATGACTACAATAAATAATTTTGAAAAACAGAAAATAAAAGCACTTGTTTGGACATTATGATTGCACATCAGAAATATTGCACTTAGAAAATGGCATTTTTTAACATTTAAGACAGTATGACTTGTTTATGTTTGAGGAATTCAGGGTTCTGATGGCCCAGGCAGACAAGCTGTTTTTGAGTTTTTTTGTACGGCTTTTTATGCACCTGTGCCTCCAACCAAAGAGAAGTTGTGTGAACAGTTTGTATCCAGGATGGGAACGGCCCCTTTTTTATTTACCTGGCTCTGCAGAGGCACACAGAGCTGGAGACATTCTCCACGGAAGGCAGAGGGGAGCGGAAGATTTTCTTTCAACCATTTTTATGACCTTCTGCAGAGCTTCTCTGTCTGCTTCTGAGCAGCCGGCAAAAATCCTCCGTGACGCAGTATGTCAGAACACTCTCGATGGTGGAGCGGTACAAGGGGGGCTGCACTTTCTCCTACGGACTATTTTTCCTTAGGAAGCTAAGGAAGTGCAGACGCTGCCGCCCCTTTTTTACGTCCACTGTGGTGTTTAATGACCAGGTACCGTCCTCAGAGATGTAAGTTCCCATGAATTTGAAAGTATTTGAATTTGAAAGTGTAGAAAAGGGTCCCCCTCTATCTACACAGACCCCGTTGATGTGGAGATTCCAGGGACATGTTCTGCTCTGTTTCTAGTATTCAGCCGAAATGTAGTGTGTGCTTCATACTGATACTGCTGATTTGTGAACTTAAAGTATGGAGACACAGTACCGGTCTGCACCGGAGAATGATTTTTTCATTGCAACCTTGAAATAGTTTAACATATTTAAACAATTAGATGGGCGAAAAGTCACTTCCGCTCATACCCTCTTTGCCGTAGTTGCCGGATGTTTGCGGTTGGCACCCAGCTCACCGAAGCATTGTCACCACCTTATGAACAGGAATGTGGATCGTCTGCGCATGTGTGAAAGCGATTCCGATTAGATGAGTCGATGCATGTCAACACTGGTTCCAAAAGATCACAAGTAATGTAAACAGGCGACCGACATTGGAATTCAGAAAGGTTTAGTTTGGATAGGAGAAAACTCTCCCATGTAAACCCATCTGTTGATTGTTTTTGCTTTAAGGTGTGGAGAATGGTCAAACTGTAAGAATGCCAGTCGGTAAGAAGGAGATTTTCATAACATTTAAGGTAAGTTTCTATATCAATGGTGTGCTGCTCCTAAAAATACGGATATTTTGATCCCGTATGGGACTTATTGCGATTTATTCTGGGTTGGTCCCAAGGTTCAGAAAAGTCCTGTATTCCGGAGGGACGGTGCAGACATCCATTCAGACCTTTTTGTCTCTGTGGCACAAGCTGTCCTGGGTGGCACTGCCAGGGCACAGGGCCTTTACGAAACACTCAACTTATCCGTAAGTACACATAAATTCTCGTCTGATGGCAAAACACGTTAAACACATGAAGTGTCCTAAATGACTGGATTGTCCTCGGCTTCAGATCCCTGCAGGCATCCAGACGGACCAGAGGATCCGTCTGACAGGGAAGGGAATCGCTCGTGTCAGCGGTTATGGCTTTGGAGAGCATTATGTCCACGTCAAAATAAAAGTACCCAAGTAAGATCTCATATACCCAAACAGCTTATCAGACCCTGAACTATCCATGTATCTTTAGACTCGAATAAAAAAAATCCAACTGCTGTGTTCATACCATAAGAGAATGTGAGAGGGCCATGTGACTGAATAGACCGGCTTTTTGTAGTCTTGAAAAAAGAGCATGTTTTTCCAAGCACAAGGCTCATAAGATGTTGTATTGAATAGGACACTGACCGACAGACAAAGAGCTCTTCTAATGAGCTATGCAGAGGATGAGACGGAAGTGGAGGGGACGGTCAATGGTGTCACTGCCACAACTACAGGTAAGAGCCCGTCTCACTGACAGACTTCCTCCCCAACCGACTCTGTTTACTTGATATACACTACCAGTCAAATGTCTGAACACAGACTGGTCCTGTATGTCACATACACACTGGAATGGTGTTTTAGGACAGAGCGCCCCAGTTGTGAACCTGCTGATGCGGTTGATTTCTGTCCAGGTGGGGGCAGCAGTGGTAAGCCATCTGAGGCACAGCAAAGCAAGCATGTGGAAGCAAAGTTGAGACAAGAGAGGGGTTTCTTCTCCAAATTAAAGAAATTGTTTAGCTCTACTTGACAGCCATAAACCAGGTAGGAAATAACTTAATGTGATGGTTTATGTAATTCACTTCCAATTAATTTTTTGGGATAGAATATAATAGCAGTGCACCGATTGCAATTTTCTTGACCGTCTAAGTTTTAAAACTTTAGAGTAAAAGTTTTTTTACTCTAAAGTTTTAGAGTTTTACCATAATGAGTAGTCTTTTTTAAAGTGCTCTTATAGTGAAGGAATACAGCGTTAGTAAGGTTGGTCATCATTGTGTATGTGTTCTGATCTGTTGAAATTAATGTACGCTCCATCCTTCCTGCAGTGTTTTTCTTAAACCAATTGTAGGACATTGAGTAAAATTAAACTTTCCAAGCCTCGTTCAGTCCATTATGTTATATGCTGGCATTGTTCAGGGACTTGGGGTTGTTCCTCGTCAGCTTATTTTGTACTTACTGGAGATACAAATTCCAATCATTGTTTTCTTCATCTTTGGTGAAAGATTTCCAAGCTGTTGGGATGTTTGTAGCCAAAGTTTCGAGGTCAATCGCATCAATCGGTCAGTGCACCTCTAGAATCAAATTATCTGGTCTGTGGCTGTCAAATTAAAACACTGATGCATTAACTCCAACACACAGCTGAACTGTAAGCCTGTCTTCGAAGTTCTTACTGTTTGGTTTGCATCTTTTACCATTGCATGTAAAGCTGACATTGTAGTTCAAATTAGGAGGAAAAGCATATGATATACCTTTTTCTTTTTCCTTTTTTAAGGTAAAAGATCATCCTGGAACTGAGGAATTTACTTGTAGGTCAGTCACTACGTAGCAAGAACATCCACATTATGAAGGGACAGTAGGTGGAGGGAGTGAATTCTGGGTGCTGGATGAGGCTCCCAAAGATTCTAAATGGATCAGTTTGGACAACCACTGCAGTGAACGAGTCAGAAGATAACCTCTGCGCCTCTGCTTCGATAAATCCACATGCAAGAGGATGTTCTAATGCACCACTCACTGCCATCAAGGCCATTTGGGAAGAAAACGTACCGCTTAGCATAACAAACAGTCATAGCATGTTGGTTGTCTTTTGAGCCACAGAAGAAAAACATGAGGATATCATGTGCCCAAAAATAAATTGTCTGGACAAAGATGGATGCAGTAAAAAGCTTTGTTTTGGGTTAAATTTACTTCCTGTTATCAATTCTTTATGCTCGGGTTTTATTATCCCCTCTACTCTTCAATGCTGTCCGTCTTCACAGGTTGAATTTCCGGGACTATGCACGTGTTAACCATTGAGAGTAGGTGTTGGGAGGCAGTCTCCAGGCACTGATTGAGGACTTAAATGGATAGTTAAGACTGGCCTCTGCTTTCTTGAACTGTGAACACCAAAGACCAGTCTCTCTAACAACATTTAACTGCTTCCAACAAAGTCTAAACATTAAATGAAATATTGTATTATATACAATTGACCCGTACATGTCTCCCTAATGGCCTGAAGCTTTACCATTGCTTGCAATATTTTCAATGTCATGTCGAAATAATTTCTATATATTTCAACCCTCTGACTTTTCCTGTATCCATACTGTATATGTGCTGTAAATTAAAGGCTACCTTTAGCAGGTATAATGTTCACCCCCCTGGTTTGCCAAGATAACATTGGATAATCAATACAGAAAATATTCTGTCAATAACCAAAGAGATTACAAGTATATCAGACAAGGAACATAAATGCCTGTACAAAATTACCAAAACTGAATACGATTCATATTTAAATACTGAAGATCACTCAGAATGATGCTAACAGCTTAATAAAAATCTATTACTATATAATCTAACAGTTTGAAACTGTTGAGCTATGTATTAAGGGTACTCATCTGCTGCTTTTTTAAATTAAGATTAAAAACAAGCTTAAACGAATCACAGCAGGAAAACAGATTTTATTTAATGAAACGGCAACAATTCTTCTCTCACACTAAAAGTAATTCTTGTCAGTCACTAATAAAGCTTTGTCAACCAGACACATACATAGGGCCTGTGAGCAGAGTTGATGAAAACACAAGAAAAAAAAAGAATTATTTGTGCCTACCAATCCCAGGTTTTAAAGGCAACCAAACTGTCCCCAAACTCAAATTAGGTGTCCAAAAACATTTTGACCAATCAAACCTGCATGAAAAAACTAATACATGGATACTGGTATATTATGGCCCACTCTCTAAGTCCTTCAACATGAACATGAGAGTAAAATACAACTGGAATCACATTTGTTATCAAACAACTGAGAAGTGAATTCCGCTGGGGAAACACGTGAGTCCATTCCTGCATGGATGTTTGGAAAAAACAGAAGAGGAACCTGATTGCAATTCTGTAAAATATTAATACTAAGAATAGATAAATATTTAAGTTATTGATTGCAATGTGTACAGTAGACGTGGAAAAAAAATTTGAGAAACAGTTCCGTATCTGAGGGTCTTTATAATAAAGCAGCATGAGCGTCATATATATATAGTGATTACAGTTGTGTGGCTGATTCATGCTGTGATATCCATGATAAATGGAAAGATAATGTAGAGCAAAGCTGCTGATGGACTTAAGGGTGACTACATAGTTAGATAGAAATTTTATTAATCCCCAATGGGGGAAAATTGTTGCAGCATAAATCGCCATATAACCAATAACCTGAATTTAAAAATGTTCCTTTTTAAAAACCCACAGTCACCACTCTTAAGGCCTTTTGTCTTAGTACAGGCTCCAGTGGCATGCTGAAATGAAAACTAAAGTCAGTTATTGCATGTAGATAAGCTAAGCTTTTAAATGGACAGCAGTTTACAAATGCCCCCATCACATTCGAAGAGGGACAAATTGTACATCTGAACATGCATCAAAAAGATAATATACTGCATATTTACAAAAACATATTTATTACATTGGTTCGAGTGTAGGAGCACTACATTTGTACTGTCTTGCAAAGCCATGTAGGAAAAGCTTTGGGGAAACCGTCAAACCCTAGTTTGAATCATGAAATACAATGATGTAAAAACCCATCAAATTCAGTGTATGGTGTTTCTATGTAACTTATGAAACACAAAATTAATTTCACAATTTTTTATTAAATTGTTTCACTTTTTGTATTGTCAAATATTACTTCCTGCCCCTCGTCAAATCAACATCTTATATAGCTAGAATGCAAAGACCTCAATCAATTTGCAATTAGACTTCCCCTTGTTACAGGTTTATAAATGTTTTGTAATTAGTTATCTAATTAATTTGAGAATTGTTTACAAATCAATATGCTGCTATACCTCATTAAATGTGAAAGGCAAATTAAATACACCAGTTGTTTGCCAAACACTGAGCACATATTTATATGTTCGGCTTAGTCTCTGAATACAAAGTGCTGCGTTAATTTATTATTAATTAACAGTTAATCCACTTTGATTAATTGAGATCTATATTATAATTTGTTTTGAAATGTTTATTAATGACTTATAAAGTGTTTACAACCTATTTACGTAATTATAAATGATTTATAAATCCTTCAAGAAGGTAGTCCGACAGAGGCGATACCAAAATCTACATAGCGGTCTGCCCGGCAACAACCTCCTATATTATACCGATATACATCAGATGCATAGTGTATATTAGCTAAAAATGAATTCATTTTAATAATCCACCTACTACTTAAAATAATTTACAGTTGCATAACCAATGTAGAGTTAACACATGGACACTATCTATAGGTCGCCGATATCCCACAATGTGCCAACTTCATTAAAGTGGGAAGAAACTAACATTTCCCAACAAAATAACTTTTCATGATGTGTGCTTCCATGATGAGAAAAGAGATACAGTAAATATGATCAAAAACACCCAGGAACAAGGACACAAGAAAGAGGTTAAGGTTACGTGAGGTAGCTGAAATGGAAACGCAGGTCAAGAAGGTTTGAGGTGGGTTAACTTGATGGATGGGTGGAGTTGAGGTCTTCAAGGTCGTATCAATCATTTCACTGGAGTTCCATGTATTATAAAAAAAATCATTTTAACCTTATCATCCCAAATGTGACATTAAATAACTGGGGGTGGTTTCAAAAGTCTTAAACTATGAAAAGGCCCACAGTTTCAGTGATATTCAAGATTCCTTACAGTAGCTGTACGTTTCTCCTCTCACTCCCATCAGGGTGAGCACAGGATTACATCAGATACCACGCAGCTAATCCAGCTAGAGCCGCAAACCAGGCAGCACACAGGACCTGTCCTGTTGGGTGTCGGACTACGGCCATGGCAAGCTCACAGACATATGATGTTCCACCCGATGCCGCTGTGAAACAAGAGGGAGGGGGAAAAAAGCAGAAAACTACCTTAAATTAAAAAATGAAATGCGCAGCAGAAATCTCTGCAATTCATTTTTGCAGAGAATGATGGCTACATAAGAGAGGATTCTGCTCTATTTCCTATTGACTGAATAGTTTACATGAGGATAGAGTGCAAAAACTATTTGTTTTGGATAACTTTATGGAGTTTACACCCTTAAACTATTGATCCACACTGCCACTTGAGAGGGAAAACTTAGTGCAAAGTATGGCTGTTTGTATAAATGGGAAAGTAGATTTCCTTTTTAGTGGGATGACCACGAGAGATGAGGAATAACAAGAGGGAGTCCAAGACTCCATATGCGCCAGGCCCCCTCACTAACAGATATTCAAAAAAAATTTAGAAACTCATTATCATGGGTTTAATGTAATGAATGTATTACTTAAAATGTCAAAGTAAGGTATAATATCTTACCTGTTTTGGCAGCATAGTAGGGACATTTGCTGATGTCTCCACCCATCGCTCCATGGACGGGCATGCCGGCATCTAGAACATCTTCGGAGATGGTTTTACCAATCTCCTCCAATTCTTCAAACACCTGCCAGCACATGAATTCAGCATGTGAAGGAGAATGCATGTCACATAGCATTTACAAACATCATCATTTTTCTCATCATTGTTCTCTTCCCTGGTCACTAACCTCCATGTTGAAGTGGAAGGCTTTTAAAGCCTCTTGCACCAGTTTATTCTTTATTTCCATGTCCAGTTCCAGCTCATTCATACGACTGCGGTACAGCTGCTTGAAGGCTTTGGCACTATGGATGGCATCAAACTGATAGAATTCCAGGCCCTCCCCAGTAGGTGGCAGCTTCATGGCTCTCTGTGCCACCTTCTTCAGCACTTGGCCCCCGGACAGGTCCCCCATATAGCGTGTATAGGCGTGGGCCACCAGCAACACCGGATCTTCCTGCCCGACTTCATGGATACGATTCACATAGCGCTGGGTGGCCTTTGAGCAGCTGACCTGACTCTGCCACTCCGGGCCATAAAAGTACTCAAGATCACGGGTAAGGGCCTCATGGCGATGCAGCTCTGCAGGAAAATATAGAGGGGCAATGTGGGGGTGGTCTTTGTTCTTTTCAATTTCCCCTTCCATGGCAGTGTAAGTATAGTAGAGTGCCACAGCACCAAGCTGGGGGAGCGAGAAAGAAAATATTACAAAGTAAATTTGCATGTTTGCTTTTGTTTTTATATGTTTAATATTTTTTGCCGGATTAACCTTGAAGAGGTCTTTGCGGATGCGTCCCCTTAGGAAATCTTTCACAAACTGTGTGTTCTCTGCCTTTTCATGAATCTCCTTGGTCCCTAATGCCAGCATCTCAGACAGATCTTCAGGACTTGGGGGAATAAAAGATAAAAGTAGGAAGTATAATATTATGTCAGCTCCACAACAATATGACTCCTCTTTAATCTCATTTCATATTTTTTAAAGATAATAATGGTTAGAATTTACCTCAGGGAGTCTTCTTCTGTTTCATTATATGCAGGCTTCCCTCCATTTGATACACTCGTTAATGACTCCATTCCTCTGATGACAGGAGTGGTGTTTTGCTTTCTGCTACTAAGTTCCCTCTAGATTCTGCGAACAACTTGCTATTAACACTCAAAACATATGGCATCAGTCATATTTAAATTTCATCATACTACACACAATGTTGAATTCTCTTTTATCATTAGTATAAGCTGTACTGCATTCAATGGATATTAAAATGCACCATGGTTTTAAGCAAAACTGAAGAAGGAATTTTCTTCATTTAGAATTGGTTGTACATTAATCAAATTTTTATGATCATTCCCAAAATATGAGGTCTAGTCAGATGTAATGGATTTATGTGAGTTACCTTGTGTCAGAAATCACATGAGAGATAGCCAAAATGCTATTATCCAACTAATCCCCCAAGACCACTACTTTAAACGCAAACTAACCCCTTTAAAAAGGCACTCTGATTGCAGATTAAAGAAAGACCTGCAAGAATGCCACGACATGACACAAATTGTGCTCTTGGAAAGCATAAAGCGATGGCCAGTGATGCATATTGCAGCTCTATTATCAGAGAAACTTTGAAATGTATGGTGCTTAGTTTTTGAAACTGATTCAAGTAAGATCATTTTTTTAAAGTTATTAAGGAACATAATATGGGTTATTAACATATAACAGAATTCCCCATTCAAATTTGCTGAATAAACGTAGTGGTGTATTTAAAATCTCCTGAGTCCGAACTGATTATTTCTGCCAGTCCCCAGTTGCGAAAATCCTGATGCAAATATACAATACATTTAGTGTTTCCCTCTAATCTCATACTTATTTCTTTCCTTAAAAGTTTCTCTGATAATGCTTTATTGAGAACAACAATTCAAATCAAACAAATGTTTACTGTTGGCATCGACAGGAGAACTTGCTAACGCAGCTGTCAGCAGTTCATTGTATTTAGATATATTGCATGATGCATTCAATGTCTATTCAGTATCTTTCAGTTTCCGCATAGCGGAATTGTTACTTCATCAAAATGTGTCCACAGTTAATCTTGTAAAACTGAGTTTTAGGCGAGGAGCTTGAATAAAAGTTTTTGGAATGAGCAATTTCGGGATATTTTTTTGGCAATATCATATCGATATCAGAGAGGGAATTGCAAAAAACTGAAAGCTAAAGGATATTATCCTTCTTGGTGTCCTACACTGAAATTAAATTTCCTCCCTTGCCCATAATATCGTCACAATATTGAGGTATTTGGTAAAAAAAATAATTTGAAGAAGGGGAATGGGAAGCTATGTGTGTTGATAGTCAGTATTTCTCTTTTAACACTAGGCACAAGATTACACAGTACAATGTCATTCATAGGACATATTATACCCCTGACACTTGGCATTTTACAACTCAGCATTTCCAGTCAGAAATAATAGACATGTTTTATGTAATAGTAATAAGCTTTACCTCCAGTAGCAACAGAAGTCTGGCCTTGGATCTGGAGCTGATCTCACCCAGTTCTGGTGACAGTGGTTGTCGCTGAGAGGATGGTCCAAGTAAAGATGCCTTCACCCAGTTGAATATGCTGCTTTGAGCCTATGCCCTTGTTTCTAGAAAAAGACAAGTGAGAATGTGGGAATGAATGCCGATATTCTGTTTTGAGTTGGAATACGAACGTTTTTATACAAAAAGCAGTACACACAGAACAGACGCACTGGCGTTCCCGAGAAATCTCAGCTCGTGGAACTGATGATTCTCTATTGTCTGTTATTTGATTCAATGCAAACTAGCCGTTGTTCTGTTAGGGGGGCTATTCAAATGATATAAAGATGAGCACAATTCTCCATTATGATTAGAATTCCAGTTTTAAAATACATGTATGGGTTGATAAATCAGTGGTAAACTAATTTAAGTTGCTACGTGCAAAGAACGCCGAGTTTGCTGGATGACACTAGGCAAAATGGCTAACGGCTAGCTAGCATATCAACAAGATAAAAAGCTTCCATTTTGAAGAACATTGTTACGTAACAACAAGGCTGACCAGTTAACATTAGTTTAAAATTGATATATATGGACTTTCAGCACTTTGTAACGAATTAACATTACAAACTTTTACCCCACAACTGTGCAGTGCCGTCAATAGCAACTCAGGGTGAACCGGAGCGCAGTCTATTATGATACCTACTACGGTGAAGGTATGAACCACTGTTATCTGTCTCTGATTGGCGAGTACGCAAATGCAATGAGAAGTGATGATTGGTCGTAACTATATATTATCTCAAACTACACCAATTAGAGCGAGAGTGAGGCGGGCTACTGCGTCAGCATAGTAGGGTTTATCCGCGATGAGGAAGGACTTCTCCAACTCCGCCTTTTCCGGATTGGTATTTTACACTTGACTGAAATTCATTTGATCAAAGTAGCAGATATGATCAAAGAATTCCAAGATGAAGGCCTTTTAAACGAAATATTGAAGAGCACGACTAAAGAATTGATTTGATCCACTTGATCCACGACTGGCCTGACCAGTCGTGGATCAAGTTTTTTGATCTTGAGATCTTCAGTTGAAAAGATATTGTTTATGGTCAGCTTCGGAGACAACTTTCTGGTCAATATACCAATCCAAGAATATGGAAGTGAAACTATCCAATGAAATATTTAATGAAACCAACTAATTACTATTAAACTATTAGTACTATTAGTATTTATTTCTCTCTTGAACACAAATTAGCTGTAAACCCGGATTTATTTTTGCAAATTTACACTTTTGCATATGACATTTTGTAAACAGAATAATCAGATTGGAAAGATTCAATTGGTACCTAAAAAAACAAAAAACATTTTCCAGCCTAAGTTCAAGGCTGTTCAAAATGTTCTGCGAGATGAAATGACTGCCCCTTTCTATTGTTACCAGATTATGAGAGTAGTATTAGTGCATCCATAATAGATATATTATATGGATCCAGTGAGAGAATCATAGGGCACAACTGATATCATCGTCATCTTTGAATTGAGCTTTGAATGCTTTTATTTGATATTTTTTTGACTTATTGACCAAATAGAACTTCCGATGGAGAGTCCAAGCCCGTTATTCTTCTTGTTCTTTTTTTTCTTCCCCTGCATCACCGCCACGCTGCGGAATGGCACTCGGGACTGGCACTAGAAGTACACTGACTTGTAGCCCATATACGGCTGGGTTTTATCCCTCTGTGGTTGGCATTGAATGTTATCATAATACCTGCCCTTACTTCCTCTATCCCGCTCTTGCTGACATTTCTGATTTGTTTCAACGTTGAATCTGAACCTTGCTGAATTCTACAAGCACGCTATGCCCTCGTTCATTGTTCATGATTAAGTGTTATTATCTGCCAGTTCCTTTCTCTTCCTCACAATATGACCAGGAATCCATGTGAAATTAACTCTTTTTAACTATTAAACCTCCATGCAGTTTGGCACTGAGTCAAGTTCTATGTGCTGTCTTGTATCTGTCTGCATGCATTCATTGCATTTTAAGTGCACCACCGAAATCAGACCAGATCAAAACCTTTGTTTGGCTTGACTCCCTCTACCTATCTTAGAGCTAAAACAGGGTTACTGGTTCCGTGAACACTGCAAGGTAATCACGAACACTTTAACTTGAAATTCCCTCCGGACTTGCTGTCCTTCTCACAGACAATGTTTTGCTCAGATTCTTTAGGTTCGTGTCTGAAGTAGTTATAATCCCTGTTTTCATAGATCTGTAAATACAATATACAATACACTTAGTGGCTTTATTTTTTGCTGTAGTTTTCCTTTATCAAAGTGTTGAAAGCAACCTTTACTTTCTCTAAAGAAAACAACAGATAATTGTTCTGTAGAGATAAATCATTTCATTTAGTCTTTTTTCCTTTTCTCGCAAGGTTAAATCAAATTTTTAAAAACATTGATCTCACTCCTTATACATTTTTACATCAAAATTCCTCCCTTTATTCTTGCCTAAGCCTCAGCCATTAATTTTCAGTAAAATCAATTAAGCGGTTTTTGAGTAATACATTGTTGCGTAACCCCTTTGGCATATTCAAAATTCAAACACAGAGGCAATGATTTAAATACTCAAAACTATGTATCAATAGTTTGAACCACACAATGTAATTTACATAACGAACTGACTTGTGGTGAAAGGTAACCGAGCAAACTGGATAAGACATAAAGGCACTCAAAGGACTAAACGTCCCACTTGTGTTTTTACAATGTAATAAGCAATATCTACTAAAATCCCAAATTCACTCAAAATGTAATTCACATTACATTTGATTGCATGAGGTTGATTAGAAATCAACTTCATGCACGACACCCAACATTACTCCATAAGCAAGGACTTTGCAACAGTTGCAAGGAAAAACTAGAAATCTAAATTTAGAGCAAAAACCATATTTTAATTATATTTTAATCTTTGGTATAAAGTAAAATGTGAGGCTATCAAGGTCGTAAACTGACTTTTTAGAGCACTTTTGTCTTTTCTCCTCTTAGTATCTTTTGATCTCTCTGCAAATCGTGGATTTGCTGAGTAAGTTCTTCTGTGTGTGTGTGTGTGTGTGTGTGTGTGTTTGCGTGTGTGTGTGTGTGTGTGTGTGTGTGTGTGTGTGTGTGTGTGTGTGTGTGTGTGTGTGTGTGTGTGTGTGTGTGTGTGTGTGTGTGTGTGTGTGTGTGTGTGTGTGTGTGAGCAGGCAAGCATTTTTACATGGTCGCAGTTGACCAACTATTGCAGGTTATCACATGTGTGTCCTTGACCCTACAAGCCCTTTTGTGGGTTGTTAGAATTGTCTGGGTCACATGTGGCTTGTTTATCTACCTGAGCGTCGTTTGAGTTGTTAGTGTCACGGGATTCAAAGAATGGATTGAGGTCAAACTGACAGGGGAGGGATGAAAGACTGTATGCACAAGCTATCTTTATAGATGGCTGTACTAATTTGACATAGATGGCTTCCTTCACTTCTGTCTTTTTTGAATAAAGTGAGGACATTGTGTTCTCTAGAGGTTTGTACATCGTCCTTTACATGCATGTGGATTGACCTGAAGACCAGGCTCTTCTGTGTGCTGGCATACACTTGTGGAGAAGTTGATTTGATGTGAAATGTCGTCATATATTAAAAGTCCAGCCCAGTTGCTTTTTTTTAATGTAACCTATTACTAAAAACAAAGACCTAGATGATTCAGAATGTACACAAATGTTTAAGGATTCGGTTTTGTTTTGTCAATTTCCGTGACTCTCTTAAGATGCATAACATTGAGCTCTCTCATATTCTCTGCCAAATGTCGTTACACATTGCCTATGATGTTTGACAGAGTCCAGTCCATGGATTACACTTATCAACATGTGCAAAAGCCAAAGTCTAAAACCCCCTTCAGTTTTGACGCCAGTGCTCACCAGGATAACGGAATAAATGCAGAAGAAGCATTACCCCATGATAACCTTATACTACGAGATTGCTTGCAAGAAAATCCCCCCAATTTGCCTTTTAACAAATAAACTGAATGTACAACAGGTACTTAAAGAAGACAGAAAATACCATGAAAACTGTAATAGAAAGGAAATATAGACTTGATTACAATAGATTAAGTAGGGCAGTGTTCAGAAGCATGAAGTTGCTTTGTGGGTCTAACAATAGTAGACCATAATAAAATGAAAAGAAACATGATATTAGGAATAGGGTGATAGAAATTAATCAATCTTGGAAGGATCATAAGGTTCTACGTTTATGGGACTCTCCAAATTCACAGTGAGAAACCCTTTCTACAAATGGAGAAGACTTGGAACAAGAGTGAAAGTTCTCCGTTGTTATTACACACTCTGATGACCCTCAGATGATTTTTTGGGCTAAAGGGTCGAAAACTGTTTGGAAGACAGGGGAACCGTTACATCTGCTGAAAAACAATCACACCTGCTTTTTCCCCAACCTTTGGCTGGTAAATTTCAGTGTCACCATAGTGGATCATCTGTTTCCATGCACAGACCGGTACCTTGCTGGCTAACAGTACCAGTGATGGAACTTGTCAACCTGAGCACCAACCAATCCGGTTTGGACTCAGTTCCATGTAACGCATGATTGATTTTGCATAGGTCTTACACCGGATACCCTACCAAAATACAGAGCTGTACCCCATTGAGAAGCTTGCCCAAAGCTCCAGCACGTCAATGTCATAGACTAATGTCCAGTTATTGGAAGTGTTTGGTTTTAGTTGTTACTGCTAAAGATAGGATAACGCCTCACTATTACTAAACCATTGCACTCTTCCCCAACCCACAGCTGGACCATTGGTTAAAAGCCACCTTCTTGTCACAAGACAAAGGAACAACCTTTAGAATGATCCAGTTATTGTCGTCTTCCTGGTCAGCCATCTTGCCCTCTGACTGGTTCCCTTGATACTGTAACATAATGTCAAAACCATTTCAGTGGACTTTTGTCTACTTGTCAATCTACTTGCTGCACTTAAGACACAATATATAGAAGTCTGTCAACTTACCACTCACTCAGCGCATTCCCCAGTGTCAGACAATCTATATTAAACTGTCTGTCTTCAGCATCACTGAACACACACCGGACAAAGCAAAACGCTGAAGAAATATACAAGCAGAGAGTAAGTCTTCTCCAGATACAGACACTGCCCAACATGTCTAGTGGGTCATAGAAGAGTATATGAGCTTACGCATAGGGTTTTCCGTAGATTTCTGACGATTCTACATTAAATCCTCTGTATGGCTTGTACTTTAACAAACAAAAAAGGTGACATGTAAAAAGAGTTTTCTGTTTCTCTTTTCTCTAGAAGAAAAAAAAAAGTAAATGAACCAAATGTAAAGATTGACATAAGTACATAGTTTATTTTAGTTTTAAAAGTCAATGAGATATCAGTGATATTAAGCAGCAAAACCAATTACATTCATTTATACACACACAATTTCTGGAATATCAGAAAAGAAACTGCCAGAAAACAAACAATAGAGTAAAAAGAATCCATGGTTAATGAAAAGCAGGAATATATGCTAGTGTTCTAAAAAATTCTGTTCTAAATATTTTAAATTACTGATATTTTTGCTAGTGCCACCACCAGCTATGTAATACGAGATTTGTTTTCGTTCTACCATTACATAGATAACATGCCATCCTAGAAAAGAGCTCAAGGAGGCCTACTATAAGACTTGAAGATGGAAAATACTTAGTATACGTTAGGAACTGTTGCAGTAGCAGAGTTTCGGACCCACATGCAGTTTTGAAGATTCAATGATTGATAACAATCCAAAATTCCATTAAACAGTCCAGTGTATAATCCTTACAAGCAGTCCAAAAATGCAAATAATCTGAGATGGGCCAGAGGCCAAGAAATTCCACAAAAAGAGAGCCAAGAAATTTCAAAAAAAACAAAAAACACTAGGGATTAACTCATTGGTAAACACTAGAAATGCCTGGGACATGTGACAACGAGAAAAACACAAACTGGCCACGAGGGCAGGGGAACACACACTATATACGCTGACATAACTAGACAATGAGACACAGCTTTGTCTGTCAAGTATCGCTGAACTAACACAAAGAGGGAAAAGGAGAACAGGTGAAACACAAAAACCGAACAGAGAATAAAAGTGAAAAGCAGACTGAAAAGAAATAACAGGAAGTGTAAAGCTAACAGAAACATGTGGAACAAAGCTTTCAAATGAAAACAGAACAGGAAACAAATCTAAACAATGACAAATAACCTTCAAAATAAAATGAGAGAACCAAAACAGAAGTAACCAAATTAGGAAATGAAAACTGAGTCATGACAGTATATTGTGCACTGTGTGATGATGAGTTAAGTGATATTTGTGCTATTTGGCAAAATCCTTTATAATGAAATGCTCAAGCTCTTTTTTTTCACCAGCGACTGATGGCACACAACATATGAGGTGACGGGGCAAGGGTGAAGCCCACAGCTGCCGTGAGATCCAGCTCATCCTCCAAAACTCCAGGCGGAGGAGTGAAACGTAACCGCTGGAGGAGGGAGGTGAAGAAGAGAAAGAGCTCCATCTTAGCCAGACTTTCCCCCACACAGGCTCGACGTCCTGCAAAGAGATTTATAAGATGTTAAATTACATCAACTATGTAATAACTCCAATCCCTAGACAATAACAACTCAAAAGTTGTTGTACCTGCCGAAAAGGGCATGAAGGCATCTCTTTTGGTAAATTTACCCTCCTTATCCAGGAAGTGGGAAGGGTTGAAAGTGTGTGGGGTCTCCCATTCGCTCTCATCATACAGGACAGATGTAAGAAGTGGGAAAACAGTAGTACCCTAAAAGCAAGACAAGAGAGCTTGTTTATCATACAGACCCAGACAAAAAGTTTTAACCATTTAAGAGGTAAATGGACATTTTCAACATTGGAGGGAAACATATATGAACATTCAACCTCTTTGATAAAGTAGCCCTGGAAGGTGACGTCTCGGCTGGTTCTATGAGGAATAGCCATGGGGGTAATGTTCCCGAATCTCTGTATCTCATGAATGACTGCATCAGTGTACGGCAGGTTTTTCCTGTCCTCTACCCGGACCTGACGGCTTCCAATCACCTGGCTCAGCTCCTCCTGGACCTGGTCTGTTAACACAAAACAAAGACTTAATGAAAGTTGTCTGCCTTCATTTAAATAGTGCAAAAACATTGCATCGATGTCAGCAGCTTAATAAAGCTGTATATTATTGTACCTTGATCTAAATGCTTGCAAACATGTTGAGGTTGTTATTTTTAGACCAGCAACTTTTAATTGGCTGGATAAATATCAGTCATTTTATATTTAGCTTGTTAAAGGTTTACAATTCTCAGTCAATCACTTAAAATGAACTTTACCAAGCCTTATAAGGTGTGACCCAAGTCATAGTCCTGATGAAAGAACCAACCATAGCCCAAATTCCTGGCAGAGGCTAAGATTAACAGCAAGAGTGAAGGGAAAGGTTTACAAGATGATTGTTATGGTTCTGTTCTTGATTTGGTAGGATTATTCTGGATTGTGTTTCCTGTTTTATTTTTGAAGGTTCAGTACTGTTTATTTCCTCGGGTTTTCCATCTGTCTCCCTCCTTGGTTTTTGTTCCACTTCCCTTCTCCTCTCCTGTGTGAGTAGTCGACGTTGATCTAATCATCCAAGTTTGTTAAACTATTTCAAAGTTGCCATGAGTAAATGACTGTCCAATGTACACCAGTGCTGTTTTGAAGTCGCCATATTTAAAATGCGTCGCGGCAGAGCATTACGTCACGACACTGGGCATTCGCAGATACAACTCAATTATTTGCTACTTTGGATAATTATTTCCTAATTTGGAGAATTATTTACTACTTTTTTTTTCATCTGTTCTGCATTAGTTTTGGAAGAACAGTATTTTATTTCTCTGTAGTTTGGTAATTCAGATTTTTTATTAAACATTTTTTTGAAAATATCTTGTGTGCTTTACATTGGGGTGCTGTATTTTTTTTTTTTTTACTTAAACAATGACAATGATACTGAGAACATCTCTGTATAGTTAGGGAGATGGTAGCACTTACCAAAAGACCAGAGGCAGAGCTGGATGTGTCAAAGTTGGAGACGTTATGTTATATGACGATCAGAGAGACAGGCAGGTTAGGCATGTTGGAGAGGCCAGATTGAGATGGGTTGGATATGTGCAAGGGAGGGATAAATGATATGATTGGACATGAAATGATATGATAAATTGAGGATATTGATAGAATTATGCTGGAGATGGAGCGGCCAGGCAGGAGAATAGGGGTAAGACCAAAGCGGAGGTTTTTGGATGTGGTAAAAGAGGACATGCAGTTAGTGTGACAGAGGAAGATGCAAACGACAGGGCAAGTTAGAAACAGCATGAGTAGGCAGTTAAAACTAGCATGAGCATCCAGACACATATATTTCCTTTGCCCCTCTCCTTGTCAATATTTAAGGGCCTTCATGGGTGAGAACATGAAAGCACAAGCATCATCTCTTTCCTTGCCTTGAATATGAGGATATTTGGCCATTAGCAGCAAACCCCATCTCAGTGTAGCAGCTGTGGTGTCTGTCCCAGCGGTAAATAGGTTGGTCACTGAATATATCAGGTTGTTTTCATTGAAGACAGAGTCCTTAACACTAGATTCCTTATAGAAAGAAACCACACACGTCATTTTAAAATAAATATTGCTGTTGATTTTACAGTGCAACACCTCAATTATCAAAGTCTTATCACCTCTTTCTGCTTCCGGATCAGAAAACAGTCCACAAACCCCCTGCATATCTGAGGATTCAGAGTTTGCTTCAGACTGTTGATTAAATCTTTGACATCCGTGACAGTGATCTTCTTATTCTGTAAGACCATTTGTCGTTTTTTAAGCCACCCGAACACTCTGGGAAACATGTTGTAAATCTGTGTTATACGACAAATAAACAGAAATAAATATTCAATAGTTTATAGGTGAACAGTTTCTTCTATTATGAGAATAAAAGCTTGAAGAACATGAAGAATGATGTTGAGTGATCTCATTATCAGTTCAAAAGATTAGCATTTTTTCCACAATAATAACCACTTATTTGCTGCAGTTCAAAATAAACAAATGCCTGCTTGATATGTTATTTAAAAAATTCTTCTGAACTAACCATTTAATTTGAAGATACTGTCACTAGAGTGGGTCATTCCATAGGATGGTTCAATCGGAGTTCATCAGCGCTCAGTATATACGTAGGCCTATGCTCTCATCCCTGACAGCAAGGGTTTCCCCCAAAAATCCCCAATTGCCTGCACTGTAAAAGCAATCCCCGTCTGAACTCCTCAAATGAACTGTAAAGTTATGTGCCAAGAACCGTGTTTTTTATGAAAAGCTCCCCCTGGTGAGTAAAATATGAACTATTAGAAGAAAATATAATATATTCTATATACAATTTAGATCCCAGCAAATCCATTCATATGCACCGAATTTGGAAAAAATCGGACCAACAGTTGAGCAATGACTGGAGGAAAACTATAGAGGCTCAAGCTCCCCCTCTATAGAAACCAATCCTTCCCAAGATCCTTCCCAAGAACAATCCAGTTCTTCCTCGCACTAAGGTCTATGTGGGCATCTTTTTCTTCTTCGTTTTTTGCATGTAGCTTTTCGGGGTCGCCACCGCGGATCATCTGTTTCCAACCACTGTTACAACTGGCACTCTTTCGGCTAACAGTACCCGCTACATGCTTTCTTGACCCCAACCCAACCAGGTTGGAAATCAGTTATATTTTCCGCATACTGATTTGGCATGGCACTATGAGGCTCTTTACCATTCTATACAATTATTCAATATTATATTAAATTTGTCTTAAACCCCATATACATAGAGCAGATCTGATGGTTTGAGTTAACTAAATCATTCTGGTGTGTAATGCTTTTTAATAGAATTAATCTAAAGAGCAAAAATGAAGCATACCTGGATTGGTGCCGAGCCTGTCATGCTCACATTCTCAGTGACTCTCCTCACCATTTCTTTGAACCTGGTGTCTTTGTATTCAAACCTGCTTCCATACACAATGGAGGAGATAATATTTGACGTTGCATAATTAATTGGGCGTGATGTGTCAAATGGTTCTCCTGTAAAATGATCAAATAAATGCATAAAAAAACGCCAATTTTGCACTATTAAAACAAACCTTAGCAAAAACTTACAAATGAAAAAAAACAAAACAGAAACAGACGATGGCAATAAAATACCACTCATCAAAAACTCTGTTTTTTTCAATCAGAAGATGATATGAATTATCACTTCCATCTATTCCTTACCTTTATGTTCTTCAAACAATTGGGTCAAATGCAAACATTCCTCTGTTATTTTATCTTCCACAACTCTTTTCCCCATTCCAAAGTCTCTCAGGGTAGTGAGGGCAAAACGTCTCAACTCTTTCCAGGTTTCACCATTTGTAAAAATAATTCCTATTAAACATGACATGGGAGTGAAATTTTATTTGTACTTGATTTGTATATTTTATTTTCATCGGTGAGTCATGTAATTCCAACAAACTATAACGTAAAGACTGAATGAACGGATGGGGGGAAAAAGTTTGGTATCAAACAAATTACAAACAGTCTACAATATTATGATGATAATACTTTTGTTAAACTGTTGAATTGACCATTTACAAAACTTTACCAACGTGTTAGTTTAAATGAAGGACATACCATGACCTTCGGTTATGTCAATAAATATAGGGACTTCATATCGATCACCAAACTCTTCTGCATTATTAATCAGAGCCTCTTTCACTGTCTTGTATCCAGCCAGGACCACTACTTTATTGGGTCCAAGATAAACCGTGAACACAGATCCGTATTTCTTTGAAAGCTGGAACCATAAAACAAATATGTTCAAAACTTTACATGTAGTTTAAGTGTATATTCAGTAAAGTGAAAAAAGGAAATATCCAAGGGACTTGCGTGATGTTGTGGAAGAATAGAGAAAGGCTCACCTCACAGAGGGTTTTGTAGGGTCTCTTGAGATCAAGCTGCAAAAGGTTGCCAAGCAGGGGAAAAGGTCTTGGTCCCGGAGGCTCTATCCTCATTTTCTTGGATGTGAGGTTACTGGAAACCATATAGATGACAAGCAGGAGGGCAGCAGCCCCCAAAAGTGTGGTGGGACTGTAGAATAGGAAGAAAACTAAATCCTTTATAAGAGACATTGTTCTGCTGACGGTAGTTCTCCTCTGGTCACTTTCGCTGCTCAGCCACAAATGCAGGCTTTGCTCACTGGGCGTTGAACTCGTATTTTAGGATTGCTTATCATCTCTCCACTCCTCAGCGTCAGTGTGCAACCCCCCACCCCGCACACATTGCGGAGAAGAAAACGTCGAAGAGAAAGTGTAAACATGTAAACCCAGCGTAGCACTGGACGCCAAACGTAAAGAAATGTCAGCGGTTCTGAAGGGGAGACATTTCTGCCGCTGAAAGCAAACGGGCTGTATTATTAAGTTGATTCCCTAGCGGGTAAAAAATAACACAAGAAGATGAAATGTTATTATGGTGGTTCTATTTGCAATCTGAAGTCGATATTTCCGAGTTCCCGGTTGGAGGTTTCGACTGGGACTCCCTTCAATTACAAAGGATCAAGTATTTGCTCTGGACTTATACAGTAAGTCTGTTCGATAGCGTTTATTTACTTTTAAAATACCATAATGCTTGGTAAAATAATGAAAATTATTATTATTATTAATTTCTAATGGAAAAACATTATTGTAATTTATTATTGTATTGTACAATAGTATCATTGAAGAATATACAATAACGGATTATTTTTCAAAAGCATGGCATCACTCATGTTCTGAAGAGTTCTCTTGAGTGTTCATAGAGTCTACTCCCAAGAACAAATCCCAAATAAGAAAACATTGGTGAATGCCAGAATCTTGATAAAAACTGCTTAAGTGGAGTTTAAGAAAATTCTTCCTCGTCCCTTTCCATACAACCGTACAGGATTTGTATATTTACTATCAGCATTTAGGTGGTTATGTTTTATTTTCCTTTTCTGACAAATAATAACATTCCTGAACATTGCAAGATTTTGCATTTGCATTATGAGATAATTTCCCCACATATGAAAAAGAAAAAGGAAAAAAATACCTGACTTAATTTGCACAAAGCTTTTAATTATGTATTAGGACAAATAGATTGTTCAGAGGCAAAATGTATTTATATTTTCTTTTCATTCAAGAACCTATACCTGTCCTCTGACTCTCATTGGTTTCCTTGATGATAGCAGTGGGGAAGTAGCAGATTCCTGTAGTTTGAAAGAAGAGGCCCCTACTCACAACCACAGTATATGAGGCTTCGGAACAACAAAGTGTCGGACATTATTCCATACAGCGTGGGGGTCCTGTCTCCTTTCCTGTTCACTCTCTACACTTCAGACTTCAGATAATGCTCTCAGTCCTTCCACCTGCAGATGGCCCCTGTTGTCTACATGTCAAGGTTTCCTTGAGCAAAATACTGAATCCAAAGTGGCTACTTGCAGGTAAGCATGCATGCCAACATTCACACTATTACACTGTATTAGTGTGAATGTTGGCTGTGAATGATTGCTCATGTTGTGCAGTGCTTTGAGTGGCCGAGTAGACTATAAAAGCACTATATAAGTACAGTCCGTTTAACGTGTTACCATACCTCAATGTCTGCAGAGCAATTGAGCAGATGTTTTACCACTTGGGGATGGCCAGTGTCATCTTCTACATTGTAGTGTGCTGTGGCAAGCAGGGTGAAGGTAGTCAATTATTTGATATTTTTTAATACCAGAAATTAAGTTGCAAATAATATCCCAAACTATATTAATAATTTGCTGCAGCAGGACTAGACTCACGTCGGCCACATTACTACCAGCCCTGTTCAATGAAATCATGACTTATGAGCAGATGGGGCCTTACTCTGTCATCACTGTCTGAATGTTTGTCTGAATGGGTGAATGCTGGCATGAGTTGTTTAGCACTTGAGAGATTGAGCAGACTGGAAAGCTCTATATAGAAAAACAGTCCATCTACTTAAAGCATTATATTACAAATAGCAAAATATGCCAAAATAAAAAGAAATTCCAGAATATATGAGATTAGGAAGAATGTGGTTGAAGTGCCTTATTATGGGAAGGTCAACAAAGCAATTTTAAGGCTCTGGGATGCCAAAAATACACAGTGAGACACATTATCTACAATTGGACACGACTTGAGAGAACCTAGTTGGTGTCCTTCCTTTGCAAAATGGCCTCCGTGGGAGAATGGCGAGGCAAGAGCCACGCCTAACTTTGAAAAACATTAAGGCTTATTTGAAATTTGAATTGTTTAGAAGACAGGGGTTCCAGTACATCTGGTATGAACCCCAAAAAGAAAACTAGGCTAACGCTGTCATCCCCTGCAGCAAAGGTATATCCCCGAACATAACACTCCGCTGCATTGTACAAGCCATTTCTCTGATTGAACTCCTCAAATTAAATGTGATTAATGATCTCAGACAACCTATATAGGACCTACAGTGAGGAAGGTGGGTCCGCAAAACAGTGTAGTGTCCCCGTAGAGTCAAGATGTTGCGGGATGAAGTGCAGTCCTGTGTTGACTGCATCATCGACTGAACTGTTTTCCCAGTAGACAAACCGCAGGGGGTCCAGCAGGAGGCCTTTGATGTCAGTCAGGTGGGACAAGACCATTCTCTCAAAGGATTTCATGACACCGATGATGGGTTGTTGGCTGAAAACTTGTTTTTCAGCTTTTCGGAGTAGCACTTCTTTGCTGCTCTGACCTCCCTGGTCAGTGTGTTTCCGGCCTGCTTGTACAATGCTCCGTCACCAATCCTGTAAGCTTCCTCCTTGGTCAGACGAAGCTGCCTGAGTTTGGCTGTAAACCAGCATTTGTTAATGTTTGTGCAGAATGTTGTGCAGAATTGTTGGCACACACATGTCCTCGCAAAAACTGATGTAAGCTGTCACAGTGTCAGTCAACTCATCCAGTTCTGAAGCAGCATCCTCAAAGACACTTCAATCAGTGCAGTCAAAGCAGGCCTGTAGCTCCAGCTTTTATGTCCTTTTGCATGCTTTCCCCCCTCCTTTTTTAAGTTGGGAATCTCTCAAAAGTTTCATGTTGATTTCATTTTGTTTTTGACTAGTCTGCTTAGAACCCCATGTGTCAAATCCTGAACAACATTGAGACAATGCTGGGAAGCAGGAGGAGTCAAGTGTTAAAATTAAATGATGGGCTTTAGTTAACCAAGATTAAACACACATTTATTTACCAGAAAAGCAATCCAGTTTTTGGCACATAAAAGTACTCAAATCAAATACAAAACCAAGTGACTTCACAGAAATCTAACTGATCTAAAAAACAATAAGTACAAACTAGCTGACCTGACCAGAAGAGGGTGGCATAAAAAGTATCCAACTACCTAACTGAAGTCTGACATTATACACTACATGACCAAAGTGAATTATCCTCACAAAGGTGGAATGCTCATGGTACAACTCTGGCATGTGTCTCCTTTAGGTCCTTCTACCAGTGACCTGGTTTGAGGGCTTGGCGTTCATGGGACTACACTCTCCTGGGCATAGACCTCAAATGTTGTACCTAGAATCTCAACGTTGAACTATTATATAACTAGGCTGACAACAGGTCAGGTTTATATTTACAGACAGATATTCTACTAGTCTCATGACAGTGGCCTCTTTCTGACGTTGCTGCGCAGCGACTTCTACCGGCAAGAGAGGAGAAATATCTCACTTCCGCATCCGTTCAGATGGTTTTCGCGGGTTAGGTTGATTAAGCTGCCGCTGAATCGCTTTTCTGGAAAGATGTTAATCCACAGCATATTCTCCATATTTTTGCAATACCAGACGTTTACCTCTAAACTCCTGCCAACTTTCAATGCGTAAAGGAAACCGCCGGTAACTCTCCAGTGACTTGATACCGTCGCAGCACCGGTATGTCACTGCCGTCTGCGGTGGAGCAGGCGATCAGGTCATGCAAGGC
Organism: Lophius americanus; assembly: GCA_037951165.1. NCBI lineage: Eukaryota > Metazoa > Chordata > Actinopteri > Lophiiformes > Lophiidae > Lophius > Lophius americanus. The sequence goes on from JBBDHG010000037.1 coordinate 4,473,542, forward strand.
TGAACAAGCCAGGATTAATGGCAGCATTCAGTTCTACAGAGACATATTACACACAGTGTGAGTAGCTGCTGCCCTGACTGAGCCGTGCACATGTTTCATTTATGCCAAACCTAACAGAAATGCCAGAGGTTTTCACGTTCCACAGTTGAGTTGATAATGCTTACATTTAGTAAGGGAAATATATAAGAGGCAACTTTTGTGTACTTTGACCGAGTTGATTGTTTGGTTTTTTCCCCCAATCGAAGGACCTAACACAAAGTATCAATAGAGTCAGATTCATACTAGAAACACTTGATTTGTTGGTTGTTTAATAACAGTGTTTGTCATCGAGGGAGGATATCCGGCGCTGTGGCTTAGTTGGTTAAAGCGCCTGTCTAGTAAACAGGAGATCCTGGGTTCGAATCCCAGCAGTGCCTTTTCTGTATGTGTAGTGAAATGCGTAAATTCTTCCAGTAATAAATGCAGGAATAGACACGAAAAAGACGTATAGTGTACCGTGACTTTTAAGTAATAATGATAATGACTATCCCCACAGATACATTGGAGTACATCAGAGACGACAATGAATACTGTCTTTTCAGAATAAAACTCCGTTCAAGTTGTTTTTATACTAGCAATTAAATGTACAGAATCCATGGAAGCTATCATGCCAGACAATAAAAAATATCAATAAAAATAGAAAAATCATACGTTTCATGTTTTTACATGATCATTTTCAACATTATCTTTTTTTAAACATTCAACGTATTACTATAACGTTATAACGTTGTAATGATTTTTTTATGTTATTTTCTGACATGACAACCAAGCGCCTCTGTAATAATCTAATGTTACCACTTATCTTTACCAAATTTTGTCCAATTTCAAAAATGTCTTTCTCAAAACAACTTTCAAAGTCAATTTGACCACAAAAATCCACAATGTATGCTTACACTGAAGAGCCAAAACAAACACCAGAAAACCCACCAAACAATATGCAGGTCCCAATTTTTTGCAATCAAAACAGCTTCGTGATCAATCATGGGTTAAAGCTGGCAAGCCCACCCTTTGAGCCCATGACCCTGTCTTAGGTTCACCACTTTTTCGTATTAATTAGTGTTGTATGTAGACTGTTCAAATGTTTTATCTATTGTCTGACATTGTAGACTGCATTAATTGTATACATTGTGTGGTCACATGATGTATTTTCCCACAGAACATCCCAACCAAAGATTGACTCTGAGCAGTCGGACTCTGCTGATGTTGCAGCTACAGGTAAGTGATGAGAAATAATATCAGTAAAAATAAGAATATATGATGATACTATCAGGGAAAACAAATATGTTTATATGCAAAGGATAAGAATAATTAGGAAAAAAGCAGTCTAAATCCCTTGCATCTGATGGCATAGACTGTATAAAGGACTAAGAAAATTAGAAGGCAAGGTGGTGACAGAGTAGAACAGAGCCAGCCAGCATGAAATGGTATTGTGTAGTATGACTCTGGTGGTACAGAAGAGGGAAAAAACAAAGTTAGACCAGAGGATCAAATGGTGGAAGCTGATGAAGTAGGGCTGCTGTGACGGGCTTTTACTGTCCAGCTTCTCATACAATACTTCTTAGGTTAAAAGTAGGAGGAAATGAATTAGTACTTTGGAGAACTTATGGAAAAAATGAGAGAGAAAGGGGTTTAAAGGATTGGTAGTGAAGTTAGTGCAGTTTCGAAGAGGATGAAGAATGGAAAGACGATTGGGCCTGATGACATACCGGATGTGTGGAGGTGTCTTGGAAAGAGGAGGGTGGTGTTTTGCTAACCAGTGCTAATGAGATTGTTCACACTATCTTGGAGAGTGAGAGGATGTGTGCCTGTGGAATGGAGGAAAGTGAGCTGGTACTGATTTTTATGAACAAAGGTGAGGTGCAGAGCTGTAGCAATTACAGAGGTATAAAGCTGAACAGCTCGACCATAAAGATATGGGAAAGAGTAGCGGAACGTATGGTTAGGAAAGAGAGGACCATTTTTGAGCAGCAGTTTGGTGTCATGCCAAGAAAGAGCACTACAGATGTATTTTTATCTTTGAAAGAAGGTCAGTAGTAGCATTGTGTCTTTTGGACTGGAAGTGTCCGACGGAGGGCCAAAAGAGGAGTTGTGGTATTGCATGAACTCTGGAACTCTGGAGTGGAAGAGAAGTATGTATGAGAAGTACGGCAGCAGTGAGGTGTGCTGTAAGGGTGACGAATGGCTTCAATTTGGAGCTGGGACTGTAACAAGGATCGGCTAGGAGCCCCTACTTGTTTGCTATGGTGATGGGCAGGCAGACAGACGAGGTCAGGCCTGAGTCTCCATGGACTATGATGTTCGCAGATGACATGTGATCTGTAGTGAGAGCAGGTAGCAGGTAGAAGAAAGAACTTGGCGTCAACTGTTCAGCGTTATAATGTGGAAAATAGCTGAAGAAGCGAGTGCAGGCATGGTAGAGTGGCTGGAGAAGAGTGTCAGGAGTATCTGTGACAGAAGAGTAGCAGCAAGATTGAAGGGAAAGGTTTACAAGATGGTAGTGAGAGCAGCTCTTCTGGATGGTTTAGAGGTGGTGACACGGACCTATAGACAGCAGGCAGAGTTGAAGATGTTAAAATTTTCTTTGGGAGTGACGAGGATTGACAGGATTAGAAACAAGCACATCAGGGAGACAGCCCAGCTCAAATGTCCTGCAGACAAAGTAAGAGAGGCCAGATTGAGATGTTTTTGACACGTTAAGAGGAGGGTTAGCGGCTATATTGGTAAAAGGATACTGGAGATTGAACCGTCAGTTAGAAGAAAAAGGGGAAGACCAAAGAGGAGGTTTCGGGACGTGGTGATTAAGCTCATGCAGCTGGTTGGTGTGGCAGAGGACAGGGTAAGATGGGAACAGATTATTAACTTTGGCGAACCTCAAAGGTAACAGCCAGAAGACGAAGAAGGGAAAAAACGAGAGCTTTTGACAGTTAAGACATGTTGTGACTGGTTCTCTTTTCAATAGTCCCAGTTCTGTCTATCTTGCCTCTGAGGTACTTTTTATTGTCTGGCTGTCTTTCATCATTCACTGTTGTCAGGCACCATCATGCATCTAAAGAGATTGTAAAATAAAGGTGATATTGTAAATTAATTAAATTTAAAGCAGATGTTTTCATGCCTCTATGTTCAGAAACAGATTCCTCACCAGGGGAGATGGAAGACATAGAGCTGCTTGAGCGAGCCCTGGAGAAAGCGCTTCGGATCCGCACTGGTACAGAACCTTCAAAAAAAGAGTCAAGCAAACAATTTTTATCTCAAAAAAACTCAGGAAATTCAGTTGTCACACCAAAAGAGAGATTGCAGGCCTGGGGAACTTCTAAAGGAAATCAGACCCCCACCAGGTCATCCTCCAAATTTGGCAGTTTGGACAGAAAAGAGCCTAAGACTGCAAAATCCTCAGCCAGAGGAGTTAATAGACCGATCTTGACTAACTGTCCTGGCGCCTCAGCTGGAGTTTTGCATCATCAGGCAACAAGGAAATCCCAGCACACTATCTCAGCTTCTAGGTCTCTTACTGCGGATCAGTTACACGCCTCAGCCGTCCACTCTAAGAGGAAGATTACTCGAAGCAACATGTTGAGTGGCAATGACCTTGGCAATGCTACAGCTATCTCATCAATTTCTTCAAATAGCGCAGCCCCTGTTTCACACACAGGGGAGTCTGGAGCTCACAGTTTACCCCGACAGAAAGGGTTTGTTTTTAAACAAGTCTGCCATTCTTATAAGGTGAATGCTTGTTTTTCTTTCTGTTATAATCATTATCTTTGTCTTTGCTTCATGCCAGAATAGCTTCTGATCAAACGGCAAAATGGAAATCTCTTAAGAGGAAACAAAACAGGTGCTCAAGATCTGTTTAAAGAAAAATTTAACGCAAATTCCACATTTTCTATTTTGGCATTACGTTTCCCTCTCATGTTATCTTTAGGCTGTGGGACAAAGTAGCTGCTCTACAGAGGAAACCTGTCTCTGGGAGGAGTCTCTTCATGGAGAGAATGATAGCCAAGGTATCCTTCCTTTTTCTAGAGAAGCTTATCAGAATGTTGTGTTGTATTTGGGAATAATACATAATCTGGTGTCACAGTGAGCATTCCACTCCTGGAAAATTTGATCATTACAGTGCATTCCTTTTTAGCAGTCTGATGCACAGCACACTATTCTTTACCCGGCCCCTCTGACCGCTCTAGTTCCCCAAGGATTGTCCATGTGGCAGACAAGACCAGACCAGGCCTCTGTTTGACAGTCTGACTGACCAAGGGCATAGCCTCACACAGAGCTGCCAGATCAAGGAGAGACGAGCCAAACAAAGCCCGGATGTAGCCACAGTGCCGGGTAAAAGCTTGAATGGCATTATGTTGGCAGCATACTTATTAACTTAACTTTATAGGAGAATAAGAAGAAATTGAAATAGATTGGTTTTACAATTTAAGAAAATGAGGGTTTGAAGGTAAACCCAATAAGGAGTAACTTTCTCATATATACTCATATATCAGTATAAAGTCTTTCCTCTGTTCATCATGCTAAGGATCCTGCAAAAGCTAGTGGGACTTCAGAGCCATCCACGAGCCTGCTTAATCTTTTTATCAATACGATTATTTATGCATTTAAAACTTAAGGACAGAATGAACTCCGCCGGAACAACCCCAAAAGTGTTCGGCACACCGAACGTAATCACACACTTCAGATTTAATCGCCTGACGAACACAGCAAGCCCTGAAGTCCCTGAACAAGGCAAGGACGGAGGTTACATTAATTGAGCTTACAACCGCTCAGAATATGTACACAATCAATGCCGACAAGCCCTGTTACTTCCACTGCAATACTTCAAAATAGGAGCACTTAAAATACATTAGTCATTACGACTTTTAATCTCGGCGAAAAATCAGTATTGGCCAGTCAGTCTTTATAAAAATCACTGATCGTTGATCGGCCAAGAAAATTGCAATCAGTGCACCTCTACTTTATTAGATGATTTATTCCACAGCACAGAATTGTTCAAATAAAGAGGACACTGGGGAAGACATGACAACCTTGATTTGACTCCTGATTACTCAACATTATTTTGGATTCTCCTGTTGGCTGCCAAGGTATCCATTAATATGTAACCCGATATAATTTCCATTACTTCCCACATTACAAATATTTTGAAGCTGAACGAAAAGATTATTTATTCTCCCACCAGTCGTATTACCCTCAAAGCAGGAGTTCTGTTTATGTTTACAATAATGGTTCCAGTCCAGCTCTGGCGTGTTCCAAAATCCAGTGAGAGGTTTCCAGTAATTTTCAACAGCTTGCCCACAGGACTCAATCTAGTGTCATAATCATAATCAGGAACAATCAAGCATTTCACAACAGCTGTTTCGGAGGGTTTTATATTTCAGACAGGGGTAATTTGTTTATTGCTTTTTAACAGCATTTGGAAAATAATTTTGTTGGATGTACTGTGCTAACGGGCGAATGCAGATTAACCCGTATTGGTGTGGCAAAAAGTAGAAACCTGTGATGCCTCAGTGCCCGATCGGGTCTTTCCTTGGCCTTGACAGATCCCTTTCCCTGTAACATCGGGGATTTTAAATGTGTCTAGTCTGCTGTGCTTAGGCAAGGACCTTTAGCTATTTAAAGTTGAGGCAGCAGTGCAGAAAAAAGTTTGCTCCGTACTAAAAATAACTGTATTTTCCATCAGAGTGGGAGGCATGGGATCAATGGAGGCCAGAGGGAGGTTGCCTTTGCCCTCATGGGACAGATAGTGTGTGTGGAGATGGTATGATTACACCCCTTCCCCCGACTATAACCTACAAGGCAGAGGCAGAGCTCCGTGAGCTGGAGCAGCTTAGGATGACGGTGGCACTGCTACAGCAGGAAATTTACCTAGAGCAGGTAAGCCCACTTCTTTAAGCTTCTTGTAATTTAATAGGACATCTGGTACCTAGTTGTGCTTAACAATGGACCGTGTCTGTGTTCTGTTTGGTTCTTGCTGGTAACTACTAATAAATGATGTGCGGACACTCATCTTCTATTTCACAGGCGCTGATAGACGCTCTGTCCCCTCATCTTTCGTCTATAGGATCAGGGTCTACATGTCCTGACGTCAGTGTGCTGAGGGCCGTGTACTCCCTGCTGGTTGAGGGAGGGCAGCATTCCCCCACTGTGGTCCTCGACTCTGAGGCTGATTGATTATACCGTTACTAGTTTATGACGTGTGCACCTTCATTTTCATACACAGGAATAATAAATCATTCGTAAACCTCACATTATATTGCAATTAAGCACAACACCGGTTTAATCTCTGATATGTCAATAATAAACTTGAAAAAACATTATTTACAGGACCATTGAAAAAGATAGCGGGGTAAGATTACCTAATGAAGCAGTAACTTGATTGACATAATCCTTAAATAAAGCTGATTATTGTAAATACACTCTTTATTTCAAATAATTATTCTTTGTCTGATTCTTTGCCTGGTACAAGCTAATGACTTCTAAGACAGAACATAAAAATGTGAATTTGTATGTCATATTTGAATCTAATAGTTCACTTTGAGATTTGATCCAAATGTAAAGTGCATTATAAATGAAATGTATTATTATTATTATTATTACCTTACTCAATTTAGGGAGCTTTATTTCACTAAAAATACAGTGGATTTGAGGGGTTGAATCGGGGGGATTGTTTGTACAACAAAAGGGATTGGGGACTTTCCAGGGAAATACACTTGCTTTCGGGGACTGCGTGGTCTAGTTGTACCTTTGTACTCGAATAATGTCTCAGAAAAACCCAGAGCCAGTTATTGAGTGATTGTACCAGCAGGTGTCACTCAACTCACAGATATTGAAATAGAGGACATTTGCAAGTGACTTATTTTTGGTTTAAAATAATAATTTACTTGCCAGTTGCATTTAATCTGTGAAGTTTACATCTAAGACTGGTTCAGTTAGAGTTTCTAATCGGTTTGCTGCATGGCTGTAGCTGTCGGCCTGCTGGTCTGTTCCCATTTCATTTGGAGGTGTTTCATCTTATCACTGAAAGCATCCGAGCAACATGACATCCGTCTCAACCTGCTGGATTTCCAGTTTCTTCCTACTGTCTGATGTTTCTGGGTTTCTCTGGAGCTCACAGTGAATGACTTTGCTTTGTTAGTTATTAGATGGATATGTAACCAGTGGTTAACCCCATGTTCTATCAGTGTTTATTCCATTTAAGGTTTTTTAATCTGATGTTCATTGAACAATTGGTAAAATTAACAGAACCAAATCTATGGCTGTGACCTGAGAAAACAAGTTTTTGTGGTTTTACATGCGAAAAATCTGATGTGAGGGCGTATGTGGGATGCAGAAGGACTTGGAGAGGCCCCAAAAGCTTGTTACCATGGATGACGTCTGGATGGCAGGAGCTGGGCGACAGGTGGCGCTGGGTTCACACAGCAGGATGTGGGTGTTTGAGTCCTGCTGCACTAACCCTCAATTACACACAAAGACAGGAATTTACACTGCCAAAGCCAGCTGAGTCACCGAAATAATTCTCTTGGGGGTCTGGCTCCATGCATGCTCCAAGCTGGAAATGGCACGTATACCCCGAGGAGAGGAATATTTCAGCTCCACATAATCCACACACCATCTACAACAAGATGGATACGCCGGTTGAAGCAACTCCAGGCTTTAATCAAAAAACAACTCACAAATGTTCGCAAGATCTCTGGTCCAACACCAGAAGGGTCTCACCAATTATGGATTACAGCCTTCTGTGAAGGACTGTGCTGCAATGTGCTGCAATGTGCTGCAATGTGCTGCAATGTGCTGCAATGTGCTGCGTGTTTCTGGTCCGCCCATACAGTCTTGAGTCAGTGTGTTTGAAGGGAGTAACGGAGGAAGCTGGGAAGCATCCTTAAGATCACGTCCCCCAAAACACACATCCCAAAGGGAGTGGTGCCTCCGCAACAGAGCCTTCCTGTGACCCGCATACGTCAGCTACTGCCTGGTTCTGGTTTTCACCAAAAGAGCTCTTTTACTCCCACCACCATGGCCTAGCCCTTCCCAGGTTGCCAGTGTCTCACGCCTTTGTCAGATTTTTCTCACGCTGCTTTTGTTGACACAATGAAGCATCCGAGGCAATATCACTTTCCATGGAAAGAGCTTTATCTTATTTCCCATATCAGACGTAGTCTCTAAAAGAAAATTTAAGTTTCAACCATTGTGGCCCATTGGGACACTTTTTTCCCCCGACCCTTTTCATTTACACCTTTTCATCCTTGATCCACTGCAGTGCTCCAGTCCAAGTACAAATCCAAAGAAACCGACCAGTGCTACCAAGAATCCACTTCTCTCCTTTAAATGTCCATAACCATTAAAACATCTCTATTCTCCTGCACCCAACCCCCAACGACACATTCCTCAGTCTTTTCAGTCTGTCTATGACAGTTGCCAACTGAGCTGCAGCGGAGATTATTAAGTTAGTTTGGACGTCAATTAGTTGCATTAAGGTTTGTTTGATTTCACCCTCTCAGAGCTAGTTTCCTCTGCCAACTTGTTTTTTTTCTTCCAAAGCATGCATACTCTGAAATAAAGAGTAGTTGTGCTGTGAAGAGGCATATTAACTTCTATGTAAGCATAGTAGTTCATACTACTTAATATCTCTTAATCCAGTTATTTGGGCTTTATGTTCATTGGAGCATGAACTATTTGACTGCTGTAGTTTCCCTTCAAGATCTCTGATCTTGAAATACATAGATTGTTATATACTATTTTTCTTGGTGTGTGCAAATTTTAGATTACTTTTCAGACCAACATTGAGGGAATCATCAAATACACTTTAAGCTGTTTGTTTTCCTTACAGTTGTAGAAAATGGTACTCTTACATTCCGGGTCCATTCAGCAACAAATTGCCATGATCAAGTCCGTAGTTCACTTGAAAAGTAAAATAGAAGAAAACAAGTTGCCATAGTGAATTCAGTCAAGCCGTAATGTAGATGCAGAGACACTCGCTGGTACACAAATTCATCCTTTTGTGACATTGTTTTTTTCAGACGTGGAGGAGTGAGATTAGCATGCTAAGGAGAAGAAAGCTGTCTGGATTGATTTACTTTCCTCTGATGTTGAGTGAACAGAGGGATTGACAACTACTAGGTTACCTTTCATTCAGAAAGGACTGGCACCAACAGTGCGTGAGTGAGTGGGTGGCAAAAGAGTGGGAGCTTCCTGTTCTTTTTTTTTTTGCCATTGCTATTTCTGTAACATGGGCGAGCTCATTCGCCTACCTGCTTTTTTATTGAAAAAAAGCTGTATATATTACATGATATATCAATAGATGACATTATATATCCTGATCTACTGTCGTAGCAAGAGGAGTGTGTGTTGCAGGATTTATGGTTGCCATACAGGAATTGTTGGTGTGCAAAGGGAACACAATTACTATGTAGCTTTCACATCTACATGCCACATCTATGCTGTTGTGGTGCAAGGTGAGATAGCACTTAACCTTTAGGGACAAGGAGCTTCCCACTCTGACTGGGGGAGGGATTCCCCTTTCTCCTGTGATTTCCAGTCAGTATTAGGCTTCTGTCTTCCCCAGGCCAGGCTTTTGTACTGCAGGAAAGAGAAAACTGCTATTGTGAGGCGGTGATGGGGAGATGAAGAAAAGAGGGAGCAGTCAACTCATTCTCCCCTCCCCCTTCCTGTGCGTCCTCAACCCCTATTCTCCCTGCTTTAGTGTTTGACGTCACACACAAGAAGACCAATCAGTACTTGGACTTTCTGTTTTTCTTCCGTTGCCCCTCCCCTCCCCATGGTCCCTTATATATCTCCATCCACTACATTCAGCAGAGTGTACGACGTACTGCCAGAGAGCCAGCAGGCAGAGTAGAGGGACGCAGCCAGAGAGGGAGGCAGAGAAGGGGAAAGTGTGAGTGAATTTCAGTGCTGACGTAGAACTATTCACGTCTCCAAGGAATCTCCCTATTGTCTTTTTCTGCCTTTCTCAATTTTTTTTCTTTCTTTCCAGACTGGGGCTGACTCCAGGCAGGATCCAAGAGGCCAACGCTGCCGCCTGGTTTCAATATCTACCTGCCCTCACCATCAGTATGGGCTGTACAACGGGTCAACTGGCTTGCCAAACCCAATCGCACACCAACTCAGGCCAGGAGGCTGAGTCATTGGAGGCTGGTGGTGCCAAAGTGCCTGAGGTGCTCTCCTCTCTGGAGCGTCTATCGCAGGCAACTGGTGGCATGGAGAAGTCCTGGTACCGTTGCATCTTTCCCTTTGGAATCATCTCTCTGGTGATCGGTGTAGCAGGAACCGGAGTGACCTACACTTATAATGACTTGCCACAGACTAAAGTGGTGTCAGTGGTATTGCTTGTTATGGGTGTTTTGTTGTTGCTGGTGGCCATCACCTGTTGGACTGTCCACAAGAGGAAGAGAAAGAAAAAGAAAGAAGGAGGCTCATTTAACTCTGAACAGTGTCCTCTCTGATGCATTTGGGGGGAAAAAGGGATATGACCTCAAAAGTAAAGACATACATCAGACTGGGGACTGTAGTTTACTAAAGAGGCTGCAACCACACATCCACCCAGCACCAAACCCACTCTTCTTAATCAAAGAGTTTGGCTCAGCTCATACTTGAGAGAACTTGGGTTGAAACATCATGGAGAGTGGATAGACAGATAGACACTGAGGATATGTAGAGTCTGTAAGGTCTGCACCATTTTGGATGGCAATGAAAAATCACCGATGTCTAACACCTTCCTTTATCGTCAGCCAGTAGGTGTCCAGTGTCAAAACAACCTCCAAGGAGACACACAAATACGCACCGTGTACCGCAAGCATATTTGCATCGCATGGATACATGGCCCTTGCCGTCGTTCGTTCACAAACCTTCCAGGAGGAGCATGTGCAGACACATAACAAGCTAAGCAGAGCTGCTGCTGGCGTCACTAAACACGTCAGTGACAGAATTCCTCCTGACAGGACAGGTGACTCTCCAAGAGGCCAGAAGTGGACCAAAGACGGCAACTTGATACCCAGCCGAAAGATCAGCGCACCCACGTCAGTAGCCGGCGTCATTCACTCGTCCTGTGACACCACAGCAATTTGTTGGGGGCTTTTTTTACGCAATGGGATAGTGGAACTTGAGTCCATCAGGATCTTACTGGCATCTGTGTAGAAGATGAACTGAAGTGGAAGGTGTTTGTGTGTTCAGATACAGATTATAATGAACTGACAGACTTTGGACTTTACCACTAATGAACAAAGATTTGCACATATGACCATCTCCATGCCAAGCAAGCAAAGCCTTCAGTAAAGCGACATACTCTGAGAGGCCTTTTTTTAGTATCAGCTTCACATTACAGCGGAGCGGAGCGGGGCACTGACTTTTTCAATGACTGATTGCCTTCCTGTCAATATACAAGCATTTACCCTCGGCCAAGTGTCATTGTGGGGCACCTCAACTCTGTAGGCCATGATTGTTGGAGGACACTGTCCAGAGGGACATGCCTCTCCAGGTACTCTTTGACCAATCCTGCTCCACTACGGCCCCTCTTATTTGTTGCCTTGAGCAAGCACTCATGGAAAAAGGCTCTGTTGCATTCCCCTGTTTCCATTTAAACCCCAGAGGACCCCCCCCCCCCCCCCCCCCCCAACCCCCCTTTATGCTCACTCTGTTTTCTTTTTTTCTTTTTTTTACCCCAACAGGACTCTCCGTGTCCAACTCATGTGTCCAGCATACATGCACAAATCTGCCTGATCCCACTCATCTACCCGCTGTGATAGGGCCCTGGAGGGAGTGTATGCAGCCCTTTCATGCATATAATACACACATAATTGTAAACTCAATAGTCCACAGACATTTGTGTTTAACTCCTGGTCCAAATATTATTTTATGTTCCATGGTGGAAAGAATTTCTGTCAGCCTGAAAATAGGACAATAGGTTGTTCTCCAGTGAATTCAAATCGCTTGACTCTGGGCTTTCTTTTTACTTTTACTTTCAGACCCAGTGAGTGTGGTCTCACAGGATGAGAACCACAATGACATTTTATGGTGTTGTCTTAAACCTCTTGCTCCTGTCATTGAATGTAACATGGCGTGGAAAATAGAAAGACGGAACAAAGTAGAATGTACAGAAAGGAATGTGTCTTGGCACTCCTTTACCCTGGACAGCTGTCATTGATCACTGTTGCGTCGATTCTGGCTACTAGATTAGTGGCATTTGTGGCTCAGTATAATATGTCTATGCATTTAGAGATAGCAGTTAACACACAGTACCAAAGACTATCCTGAAGGCCAGCTTGCTTATTATAAGACTGCGTCTCCCTCCTTGCTTCAATTGGTATTCAGTTGAGCACCTTTCCTCATGCCTTATTTGAAGCTCAGTGTGCATTTAGATGCTCTGAAGTATATTTGACAGCCAAAGTCTTAAACAAAGGGGCGACCCATGTAATTCTTTCACTTTAATATTGGACTGGGGAGGTATCCCTGTGAATGGATTGGGATTGGTGTTCCCAAAGAGAGCAGTATAATTCTTAGGTGATATTATGCTTTATTGGCAATGAAAGTAAAAATTCCCTGGTCACTGAAACATAGTTAGTATTCTCTGAAACTTTTTTTACAGTCAAAAATAGGACTAACCTAACCTTTTGTACTGGTCTCTGACGAGAACAAGCCCCAGTACAAAATAAATTAGCCATTATTATAATAATGAAAGCCCGCAAGCTTTTACCCTGACATTTGGTTTGGGTATCAAGGCAATTTCCATGTTTTGGACACGTTTAGAATGTAGTATGGTGTAGTTGCATAGTTGCACTGGCTTATTATTAAGCTATATCGTGAAAGTATGTTGTTAATAAAAGTTGATGGTGGGTGTTTGTTGGTCAGACATGTGAAGTAACTTCCCTTCAAGCTTCTGAAAACTTGAGGGGTAAATCCACCTATATGCTGCAGGGGTAGGGGAAACACCTTATGTCATCACCCAGCAGGCAGCCATACTGTTTGCCTACAACAGTCTGCCAATGCAGTGAGTGACGTAAAATATAATGTGCTATTTTTGAGCTCTCAAATATTTTGTGCTTTATATGCAACTATTTTATATTTTTTATTGTGTATTTGTATATATGTGTACATAATAATTGTTGTTTTAAATAAATGTTATCTTAAATACCCAGATCTGTAATTCTTTATTGTGTTGCTTGAGGAGAAACTCCCAACACATCCATTAATTAAGTATTTCTTTGCGTTGGGAGGTGGTTCAGAATTTTCCGAAGGGAAGAGCCAATGAACTTTTGGCCCTTAGTCCTCTTGACAGGGCTGCAGATACATGAGTCAGATTGATACTGAGGAACCAAAGAATATGTCTATTTTTGACTTGATTGCAATTGCCACTATAGTTTAAGAGTTTACATAGGCCATAGAAACATCTTTGGTAGATGGGACCACCTGAGCTTCTCCTCAGGTTGAAAGTTTGATGCTTGTATATAGATACATTGCCATGTGCTGCCCGGCCAGCCTGGATGATTTGGTCAGATAACCAGAGGGGTCCTTTGGTTGTTAGGAAAACTGTGACTGATATCAACCCATAAACAATACCCCCTACTGGCAATTTGATAAAGTAGGCAACTACCCTCATTATGGACAAGATAATGTACATGTTATTATCACCCAGGGTTGGGACAAAACTCTGTAGGAGTTCATTTGAACACATTTTGACATTCATAATTCAGAGGTAACTGTGCTGTTGAGCTGCTTCGGGTATGATGGGAATGGTGTTTTGGTGTGGATAAAGGGTGGGGAGGCCAACAGGGGCAAAATGCAGATGGAGTGGAAGTGGTCAGTTGAATTGCTAGGGTCAGCACAGATTACAGGAAACCAGATGGGAGCAACTCATCCGCCACACAATATCTCAGACTTGGCCTCAACCCCAAGTATTCAGTTCTATTTGGCTTTTATCATACTTTGAACTAAACATAGCTGACATAAATTTAAAAATACAAAGCCATAACCAGGCGACGGGGATCACAGCATGACATGACAAAATCTTGGTTGGAGCCTCATGACTTAATGTCTTAATAAAATTGCTGATCAACAGCATCTGTGCAAAAGAGTGTGCAGGGGGATGGAGTTGCATCTATTTCAGATATTATGACAACTTAATCTGGAGACATGCAAGAAATCCAAATCAAATTTAGGATAAGATAAAATAAATTAAAATAAGATAATCTGTCTAGAATCCTCTCAAATTCTTATATCATTGTTTATACACACACACACACACACACACACACACACACACACACACACACACACACACATATATATATATATATAGTTATAAGTATAGTTATTGTTAAATATTGGAATCAATAAAGCATTTCTGATTCTGATTTGACCAAAAGCTGGGGAATTGCAGTTTTACTGCAGCTAGATGGTATAATAAGCACATAATATTAAGAGCACATAATAGCAGAAAAATATATCAACAGTAAACTATTCAACACATTCTCCATTTGTCGTAGAAAATAGTAATATTTCTCTGATGACAGTTGACATATAAAAGTGTTATGCAAAGATGATGAGGATATACACTCGGTCAGTGTATTGCACAAACATGCCTAACATTGTATATATAATGACTCCAATGGAAAGGGAAGCTGTAGGATTTAATCCTTCACGTACTTGAGAGTACTGCGATAACATTATACTGGCATGTACAATTTTCACAATATTTTTTTAGATAATTTCTACATTTCTGACATCCACTTTTAACCTCCTTGCACTCAAACTCCAAGCTTTTCTTGATTATTCGTTTCTGGTCTCCATGTTATTTTCTATTACAAATTACAATCCACAGATATGGAAATATTTCATTCCATATGAGTTGTCTGTAAAACATTTAAGTCCTGCATTAGCAGACCCCAATAAAGTAAATTGCTCAGGTGTAATTTAGTGCTCTCTGATTTCTCAAATTAAACTCATGTACTTCCATTGGGAGGCAGCATCTTTATAAAAACACATTTTTCAGTGAAGTTATCTGACTAAATAATTAATGTTTAAGGACAAAAGATTATAGAGTAGGACAACATCAGTTTAGTGAGTGAATCTTCTATTGTTTATAAATATATTTGTTTTCAAATGAGGTGAAATGTACCAGTAGACTGGTTTCCCCTAGTCCTTACTGGTCACTTGGTGACTTATGTTTTACTGAGAAAACGGTTGAAATGGGTTGGCGTTTCTATGGAAACAGTAACTGAATCCAATTCAGGATGTCAAAGCTCCTGCCCCATGTGAGGTCAATCAACTTCCAGATAATTAGATCTTGCAACAACCCCTGTATGACATGCAGAAATAATTATATGTTTCAAAGAAACCCAAGAAAAGTAGCAGAAATCAATTTTCTTTATTCAGTATTATGGACGAGTAATAAATACAGACATTGCAGATAATTTCCATCATGATCTGAATATTGCTGTCCTGGTGGTGTCTGAAAAGGGTTTTTCATCCACATTTAAGAACATTAATTATTTTCATTTCAATGGCAGCTATAGTATTGTAGAGGTATTGCTGAACATATGATGTGCAGTTCAAGAGTGAGCCTTAAAACATATTACAAATACCAACGAGAATACCAATAGTAGTACAAATACTTTTTTAAAGGAACGACAATCAATAATACACTATTCAGAAGAGAAGTCACCTAAGTCACATTGGGCTGTCACATTGCACTGTGTCAGAGATCTACTAACTAACCTGTTTTTCTTATTAATTCACGCCAGTGGTATGTCACACATATATTGATCAATTGATGAGTTTAAGTGTCTCTTTGTTTTTTTGTGATGAACAAAAAGAAAATGCAGTTGACATTATGTCTTATTAGAGGCCATAATAATAAACACATTTCTGTCAATTCCAGCAGCAGCATTTTTAATTCAATGTGCTTCAACTTAGCTAACACAATCTTGGTTTTACTTTGGACCTTTGATTAACCTATAATCATACCATCCTAAAACATAACCATATCTGCTTCAATATCTCCTCGTTAACCTGATAGTATCCTTTTCTGTTATATTTTTGAACCATACTTAATCAACATGGAAAGAAAATGAAACAATCCTCTATTTGAAACACTCACGTGTTTCAAAGATGATCGGCATATTTTAAAAATTAAACTAAATTTGTTAAGATGTTTGGAAATCAATTTTATGGTTACATCGGCAAGACCATCAAAGATTAAAGATAAAATAAGTCAACAAAAGTTAGAATCGAAAGAAAATCATCACCATTTCCTTTCATAGCTATACCTATGCCCGAGCACACACATAAATCAAGACTCATGCAACATGCTTAGGAATTTGTGGGATTTAATGACAAGGAGAAACAATAAATAAGACCTTTGATTACCAGCCCCAATTTTTAAATATTTATTCTTAACACTAAACAAATATATGTTTCTAAATTAGAAATTAATTAACTATGCTCCACAAGCATTGCAGTGTAGCGCGGACTTTACAAATTCAGAATTTGAGTAGTGACATACTATTTTCCGACATTATAAACTGATAGATTAATTTGAATTTGTTTTTAAATATTTTTGCAAATATTGTAATAATTGTCATAATCTACTAAGAATGCTTCACGAGTAAACAATATAAGACAATGGAATAAGAAAAATCAATTGAACTGCAAGTGTTATGATTTTGGTTATCTCGTCTTTTGTTTCAGAATGTATATTGTTGGGAGAATGTATTCCAAAGTTGTACATCGTCTACTCTAGTGCTAAATTTGGCGTATGTCCCTTTAAACAGTGTACCTTTAAATGTTATCGTCTGTTTAACTACATTACCCACAATCCCTGGCATATAGTAGGGAGTGTGAGTTGTCTTCGTAATCAGGTCAACCAATCGTATTCATCAATCGACGAGCGCGTACTTCGAAATGGCGTTATATTGACCAATGACCTTTTAGATACTTCATTGTTCATAAAATCTGACCAATTGGTGCCCCTCTTCTTCACGCTGGCCAATGAAACTGCTACTAGGTAATGCCTGGGCACGACGGTTTCTGACCAATCAGATTGTATGAGGAGTTTAAACGCTGAGCGCGGGCGGTCCCAAAATGGCTTTGGGGCGGGGTCAACAAGTGAGATCGCGTGCTTGAATTTGAATTCAGGCAATAGCTAACACCTTGTTAACATATAAGTCATCTCTTACGGCAAAGCAAATGCTTTGATCAGTTCTGTAACTCTGTGAATCACATGTTTGGTGAAATAGTTCGTAAGGCCACACTTGTATATCTGTACTATTGGCTACTTTAGTGTTGACGTGACGTTTAAATCGCTACTGAAGCTAAGCTATAGGCTTCGCTGCTAGAGGGGAAAGCTCTACACTTGCAATGAAAGCGGGCGGTAAGTAACTCAAACTATATCTTGTTTCCTAAATCCTGGGAGTCCAATCCGAGCGTTTGTGATCGTGTCTAAAATAACTACAAATAACACCGTTTATCAACACTGGCCTCTTTATTATTAATGTTAGTGTGACTTATTTGCCTGCTCAAACGTTACATACTGTTCCATCCTGCAAATTAGTTTGAAATGTTTGCAAAGTATTTAGAATTGCATTCTGTCACTGTACCACTGGGTTTGTGTTAAATAAGACTATTATAAAATGCCAAACGCTCCTGAAACTTAGCTTAACTTGACGTTGATTGTACTTAAACCTGAGGAGGGAAATTTGGGCGCTCACTTGATATGACTTCTCCCCGTCAGAAGCTCAGCTGCTGCTGGTAAATAGTTGTTGAAGCGCTTGATATTATCATAATGTATGTTTATTTTAGTTATAGTAGCTTATCACATCTCTATGAATTTAAACGATTTCTCGTTCAAACAGGGCTTTACTGTACCACATATGTCCTACATTGCGTTTTGAATTTGGATCCATAAACTTCACAATGATGTGCCTGACTATCAGCTGAAACCAGCCACAAGCCTGTTCTAAATAAAGTCTAAATATTTGTTTGACACCAATGTGAGAATTAGTTGGTGTGCCCTGCCCTAAGATGTGAAATGCTTTGTGTGTGTTGGGTAACCTCACCCCCTTTGCTCAATATGGGAACCATGCAACAAACATTTACTTTTCTTAAAAATGTTTCTTTCTCTTTCAGTAGTCCACTGTCGATGTCCAAAATGTTATTCGATTCCGTCAAGGAAGCGGGTCCGTAAGCGAACTCCAGCCCTCACCTTGCTGTCTTTACCTGAAGAAGTCCTCTTGTGTGTGCTGCAGTGCCTTTCTGCTGAGGACTTACTGTCTGTCAGAGCTGTGAGTCAACACAGTGCACACACTCTCACACTGCTGCACAACCTCTTGCATGCATGTGTCACGTCCACCTGATTTGATAGGTGTGCTCTGATGCGGGACTGATTTTTTTATGTATAATTTTGTGTTGATCAGGTTCACTCCAAGCTTCGAGGCATTGTCGACAACCACTCTAGTGTGTGGGCCAGGGTCAGTTTCAGGGATAAATGGCCTTCCCCTAGCTCCTTATGGTTATTTGAAAGGTACAGTCACTTGTCACCTAGCTCAAAAATGTATTGATTTCTTCTGCTTGGATCTTCACCTAAAATGTCTCTCTTATTTCAGGGCTGCTGAGAAGGGGAATTTTGAAGCTGCTGTGAAACTAGGAATTGCTTATTTGTACAATGAAGGACGTAAGTTAAACGCTACAGCTCCCTGATTCCACCTTTCATTAAAAATTCAAATTAAATTTTTCCTCCTTTTCTGAAGTTGTGTTGGTTCTCTTTTCGTACATAGTATTACGTCATTTACAATGATCCTGGTTAGATAAAGGGAAAATGGCACTGTCAGACATATATCCCTCTTGATGATTTCTACAAATGATTACAACTTTCCAGTGTGAATTGTTTCTCTCCACCAGCATTGCTGAGTGATGAGGGGCGAGCAGATGTATGTGGTCGCAAGGCTTCCCATTTTTTCAACCTGGCAGAGAGCCTGCGGTCGCCCTCAGCAAATCCGTTCATCTGGGTGTTCATCCGTCCGCCATGGTCACCCACTGGCAGCTGCTGCAAGGCCGTGGTGTTCGACCGTCTCAAGGCTGAGTGCGACAACAACGTGGTAGGTTCTCAATGCTGCAGGTTTATGTGGCAGGCTGACGTGCTTCCTTTTTACCTGAACTAAATGGAAAATTAAGTTTTCCTCTTGTTTTGGTAATTGATAAGCACTGAAAATGTTCAGAGTTCTTTACTTTTCTGTTGGTAGTAATGAAAAAGTGCGGTCAGTGGCGCTTAATGTAAATGCTTTAGTAAGATCTTTGAAATTCCTAATTTGTTCAATGATTTAAATCAAATGTTCTTCAGTGGCACTATTTTTTTTTAATTCTTTGACATCCCTTCCATTCGTTAATGGTCACATCAACAAATAATTCAAAGGCACATCTTTTATTACTCACTCTACATGCTGAAAAACTGACATTGCTCAAATTAAAGATAACATTTAAACGATACAGATGTTAAATTGTGTAACTTTGATGGAATGTGGAATAAATTATGATCAACATGCAGGGTGTATTCAGGAATAGGGTACAAAACTATTCTACTATTTGTAAGTATAAATGTATTTCTTTCTTTCCTCTACAGGAGAAAAGGGGGCCCCTATTGCACTGTTTGGCCAGGGTTTTGCATCTGTTTGAAGTGAGTGTGAAAGGTCACCCTGGATCTGACTGATATCATTCATTAAACAGTATAACATAATAGTAGATAAAATAAATTGGGGTAGCCACACTCAGACATAATTTACAGTTTTGTAATAATGAAACGGCCGCATTTTTCTCAATCTCGGTCATTAACAGCACAGATGTTTTAATTGTTTTCCCTCTGTAATTTAACATCGATTGCATTACATCCCAGTTGAACTACATACTCATACCCCTGGGTTGTTTTTATTTTCTTTAATTGTATGACATATTATTTTATTCACAATTGTAGTTTAGTCCTTTATTTTAACAGGTAGTTTCATTGAGGTTTGGAGATCTTTTTCAAGAAGGACCTGTAAAAGAAATTGGCGTAGACGTACACGTTGATAATTCACAGACATGCTTATACATTATCACAATTTAAAGGAAAGAAGATACAGGTGTGATTTGCATATACCGGAGTATGACTGAACATAGAACATCAGGGCAATTTTTAGAACCATGACATCGAATAATATAGATGTGTAGACAATGTTCGTCAC
Source organism: Lophius americanus (assembly GCA_037951165.1). NCBI lineage: Eukaryota > Metazoa > Chordata > Actinopteri > Lophiiformes > Lophiidae > Lophius > Lophius americanus. The sequence goes on from JBBDHG010000037.1 coordinate 4,493,797, forward strand.
TTTTTTTTAGTGTTTAGGTATAAACTCTGTTTTTTTTGTGGGAACTGTCATTAATATCTGGAAATATGTGTTCTTTTTCCAGGAAGAGGGAAGACGCTCCGATGCCCTGTCTATGCTGGAACAGTCATCGCAGTCTGGCTGTCTACAGAGCTCCTACCTGCTATGGGAGCATAACAGAAAAGCAGCTGTGAGCCTGAATCTCTGTTTTCTGATCATTTTTTTTTTGTGTGTCAACCATGGTGATTCATTTTCAGCTCCATGCACATGTGCTGACACTATAATACATGCATTCTCATTCTTTAAGAAAAGAATTTGGCTAACCCAAATTACAATTTTTATACTTATCATTATATTTTGATTTGAAATAAATTTTGTGACTACATTATTTGTAAAATGTCTGTGTGTATTTGAATTTCAGATGTCAGATCCAGGCAGGTACCTCCAGTGTATTCGAACTCTCAGGGATTATGCTTGCAAAGGATCCTGGGAGGCCCAGGTGTGTAATTGAAAGTCCTATTGAAGCTATAGTTGATTTGAGTGTGTTATTGTGCATTCCCAGTCTCGACAACTTTGTTTGTCACTACCCAGTTTAACAGTATCTCAGAAAAAAAAGTGAATTTTTTCTCAATTTGACTCAATTTTGATCTGTTCTTTACTTTCCCACCCCAACCATTTGTTTAGTTTACGGAAAGTCTCAAGAGACTGACAGTTGTTGGGCTTCCTTTTGTGTTTTTTTTGTTTTCAGTACCGATAAAAACAGAACTCGTGTTAATCATACACTCATAAGTGCAGCAAATAATTGCATTTCTCACCTCATTATTATCTTCTCACCAAATTAAGAAAGCTGTCAACTCATTCAATGCCATTCTGATTCTTTAACCCTTTGTCTTGTCTTTCCCCCAGCTTTCCCTTGCCAAAGTGTGCAGCAGTGGGAATCCGCTAGGTTTGGAGTCAAAAGCCTGTTCTGACTTGGTTTCTCAGCTCTTCAAGTCCTCTAACTCGGCATCACAAGACAGTACAAGGGGCATCCTCAGACAAGGCATTAAAGACACCATGAGGTAGACAAGACAAATTCCTCCATTATAGTACTGGCATGATTACAGCCGGCTGCTAATCTCATAAGGGTGAAAACTTGTTTTGTTCTCAGTCACTTGCCTAATGACGGTGATACAAAACACCAGTATTAGTGTCAATTAAAGGTTTCCCTGACAATAAAGCTAAACCAGTAAGATCATGGATTGCGCACAACTTCCCAGTACATTAGTTTGTTGTGCATCAACTCAAAACATATTAACACAATACGAGTATCCAAAAAAAGAGGAGCACAAACAAAATTCCACTGCAAGTTGACTTATGTCAGCCGTAACAGTATACGTGCTAACATTTCCGCCTAGTAGGCTTTCATCAGAGCACACAGGCAAACTGGAGATCAGATAATTTATACAGTATAGCTAAACTTTCCCTTTGAACATAGCATTGAGGCAGTTCATATTTGGCCAAAATGACTGACCTGGAAGGGCTGTCTTCTACCTCGAGGGTTAGGGCAGGTTAAAAACGTTTGCTCTGTAACCATGCAATCTACTTAATGTGTTTAAGAATACAATCTTGATCAGGTTTGTCTTCTTTGTTTTAATGTTCATGATATTCAATTTCAACCCGTTGCCTTGCCTCTCCAGGTATATCCTAGTAGACTGGCTTGTGGAGGTGACAACCATGAAAGATTTCTCCAGCCTGACACTGCATGTTACTGTGGGATGTGTCGACCGCTACCTGGCTCTGCGCTCTGTCCCCAAAGCTCGGCTCCAGTTGTTGGGAATCGCCTGCATGGTCGTTTGTACACGGTGAGGATACACTCATGAATATTCTCTGAAATGTTTTCCTATTTTTTAATGATATTACCATAATCCTGTTCAGAGAGATTTATTTTTAGATTCTTTACATAAGTTTCAAATATTTTATGGTTGCTTTTGATAGGGAAAACCATAATTGACAAGGTATGGGTCTTCTTTTCAGCTATATCAGTAAAGAAATTCTGACCATACGTGAAGCTGTTTGGCTCACAGACAACACCTACAAATATGAAGACCTGGTTCGAATGATGGGAGAGGTTGTATCTGTGCTGGAGGGAAACATCAGGGTGAGAAGATCATCCTTCTAATTTAATGAAAAGTGTTGGTGAATCATCTTTTGTGCCAAAAATCAAATGTGGAATTTGCCCTCAGAGCCCTACGCTGCTGGACTATGGAGAAGTGTTGCTGTCTCTGCTCCCTTTGGAGAGGAGAACCACACACCTATTCAGTTACATCTGTGAACTGTCGCTGCTCTATTCTGCACTCGCCACGCCAACACCTGCCAAACTGGCGTGTGCAGCACTACTGCTTACACGAGCAATACATCATTATGGTAATAGCTCTCACTGACACACATGTACAGCAGGGCCTGTTTGAAAAGATGCATCGTGTCACTCTTTAAACTGACATGTAATGCAAATCATCTTCTTCAAACAGAGTTTACAGCTTCGTAAAGTTTATTTTCCCTTATTTCTGCAGCTCCCATATGGCCTAGTCAGTTAGTTGACTACACAGGCTTCTCCAAGCAAGACCTGGTCTCCCTTACTGTGCTGCTCTATGTCAAATGGTAAGCTTCTCAGAGTGTGTGTTTGATTGGATTGGTAGTCAAGCAATTCATTTCTCTCCTCCTGTACTGTGGGGTCACGCTTAGATAGGAAGACTTCTGTGCATCCACGAACGGAACACACTAGAATTTTTTCTTTTTATTAGTTTGTTTCAAGTGAAGCAATCTGCAAGGTTGACATGACTGCTACTAACGATTGCACGGACCTCATGACCAAGGTCTCATGATCTTGGCTTAGGGGAGGGCCAGTGGTTCCATCTAATCTTAAACACCCTTCTTCTCTTTTGACCTCAGCTGGATAATTCCTCCTCGTGTGGTGAATGTAGTAATTTCAAAGTAGGTTTTTGAAGATTTCAAATATCAAATTACAACATTTGGACATTTTATTCAAGGTCAGAACTTGAAGTGGATTCTGATCAGCACCCCATTTGTTTGAGTGATTACATGTAGGTGATAACATTATCATAACACAATATTATCTGGCTTTAGCTTTAACATCCACATATACTTTATCAAGCCAAAATATCCTACATACAGTTCACACAAAAAAAAGCTCTTACTGATTTTATTAAGGAAATTTATTAGGACCTTATGTTCCTATGGATTGATTTTTGTTTTTTAGAGGTTTTGCAGTCAACAAAGAAAGCAAATTAGTGCGAGCACTCTGGTGAAGCATATTTAATGAGCAAATTTTCAGCTTTTTGGCTTATGAGCCTCTAAAATAATTCCATGTCACTTCTCAAAACCTCAACAAAGGTTTCAAACATAGAATCATTTATCAAACTGTTGAACTTGAATGTTTTTAAAGAAAGTTAATGATATCAGGCATTTTAAGTTGTAAATGAGGATAGATAAACGTCCCAAGAAGTAAGCAGAATTAATGGATCCGTTTCGGGTCATCATGTGAACCCTCTTGTGTTCTCATCCCCCCAGTTGGAAGTATCACATCCCTTATACCATTGTCACTTAACTGTCGCATTTTCAGTTGTCGTGTCATGAGCCTGTTTTCAAGTGATTGTGATCCCTCCATGAAAACGGATAACATAAATTGATTGGTGACGCGATTGGTTGTTTTCAACATGCTCATGTAGCCACAGTAATTAGATATAAGATTGTTTATGGTGTATGGTGATGGCAATTAAGGTTTCAAAGCAAATTAGGAGCCCAGAGAGTGCTGAAGAGTCACAAAGAGTCTGAGAGGGACTTGGGCTGTATATCTAGGGAGTGGGTATGTAGGAATTAGTGAATCATTAACTGAGCCTGGGCCTCAGATATCTGCCTCAGTGTGAGTCACTTCGGTTGGTAAAAATTTTATTCACAAACTTTAATTCCAAATGCACGAGTACTGAGATTTATTCCCGTTTTTTTTTTTTATTTAAGGAGTAGCAAGCAGAAAAGGTGGATAAAACTCATTATTCTTTGCTTTTTCTTGCCCATTGCCCTTTATCTCCCTCTCAGTTTTAGTCAAGATGTTCCCAAAGATTACAGGCACGTGTCTCTTACTGGTGTGAAGCAACGGTTTGAAGATGAGGCCTTCCAGTACATCAGCAGAGAAAAGGTTTGTGATTATTATATTTATTGCACATACAGGAAAAAATTATATGCAAAACAAACATTTCTCAATTTCTAGAACAAGTCTCTTAATGAATGGTAACGGGGTCTCTAATACTTGTAATTGATATTCTTTTATGGCCTCCACAAGGTGATGGACTTCAAAGAACTGTGCCAGATCTTGGGGATTCCAGAAGTGGAGCCTCAGATTGAACCTCCCAGTCCTACTGGTCAACCAGCGGACATCCACACCTTCCTCGCATCTCCATCCAGCAACAATAAGAGGTAAGCCAGTTTCCAATACACAGTTTTAAAACCCATCAGGAATTTGCAATATGACTTCTTATTCAAATTTATAATTCCTTTCACAGTACATTACTGAATCTGAGTTAACAATTATCTATTCTGAGCTCAAAAAAGGCATTTCCATGTTTTCTGTAAGCATAGTAAATGCGCAATAACATCTGGTTTTTACTTTTCCTTGTTGTCGACATGATCGCTCTGTGCGCGCTCACTTCTGCCTGCATGCTTGCGCAGCTTAGCAAGGTGTTACAATGCTCCGCTGCCTGCCAGCGCACAGAGAGATGTATAATAAATCAAATGAACTGCTTTAGTAATGCGTCGTCATCTGCATCCATCCCGTTTAAGATGCTGTGCGTGACACGCTCAGTGACGTAGTAAATCACGGAGTGCATTAAGTACCACTATTTTTTCTCTTTTTTCTCAGGTTCTTCTTTCTGCAATCAATTAATCAGTAATGTACAACCCTGCTTTAAATATTAACTTAATATTGCTATAAATGAATGTCATGCAATGGCTTAAGCCTTGTTTAAACTTGGTTTTAAAATGAGTTTTTGGCGTTCGGATCACAAGTAGACAGTGAGACACATTGTCGTTTACACCTGTGTCTATCATACGTGTCCAAATTTGTCCAGCTTACAGCTTTTGTTCAGATTTAGTTGCTCTCTCCGTCAACGTCCGCTACATAGTTTTCAGTCAAGCGTCAGATTTTTTTATCTAGCTAATATGGGCTAATTAACAACTTTAAGATGTTTCAAGAGCTAATATATATGTATGGACTATTCCAACTGTTGAGACTGATAGGACAAAATCGCCTCTTCAAGTCCGTTCTCTAAGAGTCACGCGCTTCCGTCAAAATACAACAACCACTTCCAGCACTAATGACATATTTTCCTGTTACGTCCTTGTCAGAGATGCACCAAGACACATAATGTTTACAGTACAAAATAAATGTTGTGAAATGCGTCCCAGATTATCTTTCCCAGTGGTTTGAGTGATCAGATCACAATGTGTCTTGGATGTAGTTTAAAGATATGTGCGTGGAATCTATTAAAGAGCACAATAATAGCATTTTTTTATTCTGTAACTCAGGTACTGGAATGTTGAAATGTGTACGACACTTAAGTCTTTTCCAAACCAAGGTCTATAGAAATTTAATTTATAGTGTCCTATTTCACAAAGGGCACTTTATACAATCTGTATCAGTATTGTATCATTTGTCTGTCAGAACAGAAAAAGTCTAAAAAGTACCATACATTCCATTAAAACTGGCATCATTAAAACTGTGTCATATAATATTTTTAATTACATTCTCAGACTGTTCTATAGATAGATCACCTCTGTGATAAACGTACGTGGCAGCCAACTTGTCCAGACGATGTTTGTTTGCACAATCTGTGGGATGCTCGAGTCACTTTCACCAACTATCCACTTTCTCCCAAGGAGACGCAATGAAGCTTTGCGGGCCCGGAGAGAGAGCTTTGTGGCCACGCCCACTGCAGAGCTGTTGAATCAGGAGGAGACCTTGCTTGGTGACATCCTGGACTGGAGTCTAGACACTTCCTGTTCTGGTTATGAGGGGGACCTAGAGGAGGAGAGTGAAGGAGAGAAAGATGGAGATTGTGAGTGTTGATGATTACCAGCGTGATTACAAACAGTGTTAAAGGTGTATAGAAAATTAACTAATATCCATTTAGAGGAGAGTAATCCATGACTCCTCCTACAAGTAGAACATGATCTCTCTAGAGATGACTCAGCAGTTGCAATGTCAGCATAACAAAGAAGCACATTCATTCAGGCCTGCATTTTATGCAGGCTTACTGTCCGGGACAAACAAGGATGGATGATGGTAGCATCTGCTAGATTCTGTAGTTTGTGTATATTTTGTCTGAAATGATTCACTGTTATAAACTCTGACCCCTCTTTTTCCAACAGCTGCTATGTTATCCGTCAATCTGGACTCGCTGACTGAAGCCAATAGCCTGGAGCACTGCAGAGCGCTGTCCAGTGATGAAGACAGTTTCTGTGAATCAGACCGGGAGGTGAGCAAGAGTCGTCGAGGCCAGGAACCACTTTCCTTCTCTTCTGGTTACTCCTCTGTCCAGAGTGTTAGCCCCTCTTCTACGGGCTCCTCCTCCCCCCTCATGCCTTGCACATTCAAGACACTTACCACATCCCTGGGTGTAGTCTCCACCAATGGCCAGCCCGGTTTCCGTCTTTTGGTTCCCATGCAGAGGCCAAGGGGCCAATCAAGCAAACAAGTGAAGAGGAAGAACTCGGCAGCTCATAGTGGAGGTGAGGTGGAAAGGGATAAAGAAGAGGAGGGAGATGAGGATACTGCCAATGCAGGGTTTCTGAGCTCGTAGATGGTGGTTGTTCAACTGGCCTCAGTTTCATCACAGACCAGCAGCTCAGTTATTACCCTCCAGCACTTTCTTCTCAATGCTGTTCCTCTTTCCAGTCCGTCTGCACTGGTCCATTCATTGCCAAAAGATCAAGAAAATCGGATTCATATCAAGCAAGGGAATATGATTATGAATTATCTAGTAGATGACTTACCTTTCTACCACATTACTTCTCATCAACACGTTTACAGGCATAGCACAATAAAGTACCTCCATTACACAAAGACTTGCAGTCAGCTCTAAGACCTGACTCTCCTCAGGACACTGGTACCGTTGGTTCTTATAATGTCTCCTACAACAACCTCAGACTAAACTAATTTGGAAGATAAAATGTTAATTTTATTTGGATCAGATTGTTGATAAACCTTAACTTTGGTGTTATCATGGATGATTTGGTGATCATAGTTTCTGATACGCACTGTCTGTACAACAATCTTATGATGTATTAGGTGAATGTCAATAATGGGTGGCTATTGTCAGCTCGTAATGGAAATATTTTCACATTAAGATAAGAAAAACAATGTGATTGTATGAATTACACTTATTAATTTTGTCCTCGATTAAGTATGTTTGTCAAGTTTAGTGATGTCATATATGTTTTCCAGGGAATGTACAACCAGAGATGTGAAATTGGTGTTTTTTGTAGTACTGATATTGCTGACATTTGTGCATGTTCTCCAGTTTTGCTGTTAATAATGTTCATTCAGATGATGTACAGCACACTCATCCGAGCAGAAATGGCACATAGAAGCCCCAGCCGGCTCAAAGGTTATGACCCAAGGGCTGCGTAGTGGATAAGATTGTTGTCTGGTTTCTTCTAGGTACTCCGGCTTCCTCCCACAGTCCAAAAACACGCAATATAGGTGAATTGGTGACTTCATTTGCCTGTCTATGAACTGATATGGTGACTTGTATCCTGCCTTTCGCCCAGTGTCAGATGAGATAGACTTCAGCCCCCACTATTCTTGTCAGGATAACTAGTTACAGAAAATGGATGGTTGTCATGAGACGCGCAATGCAACATAATAAGTTGTTTTTTACCCCCCGACCTGAAATTACTCACGCATTATAATCACGGGAGAGCAATTCAGCGAAATCTTACTAATTACATGCTTGAACAATCAAAAAAAATGTTTGGGTTTACTTTTCCTTCTCGGATTGAAAGACAATAAAATGAAATGTGTTACTTTGTGGGGGCTTTATAAGTATTGCATACCTTATCCAGGACACTGAGTACACAATGTCTAAAGGATGAGACTGACTGTACATTTGAAATGGTTACCAGACTGGTTAACTCCTGTGTTTTTGCCAAATATACATAGTACTATATGTGTAAATTTGGTTGAAAAAACGAATGTCATTACTTGAAAATGTTTTTTGCTTAATTCCAAAAAGGCAGTTATTGTGTTTCTTTCCAGTACAGTGTTTTCTCAACAGACTTTTGATTTATATATATGTACACAGTTTTTTTTATTACATTCTAATAAAAAAAAAGTCTTCATGCAGATGTTTTCAATCTCACATTCCCGGGCTTTGGCCGTCACACAGTTAAATTTGAGATAGGTGGACTCATGATTCACATTAAGACTATATTTAGTACAACAGATGTTGGTGATATGTCTGTGTCTACTGCATTGCTCTTGACTGTATTTATTAAAATGTAGCAGAATACCTAATCAAACAATTGAGTTAATTCAAAATAATATAAGGCTCCCGTTCTTTTCGAATCTGGAGCTAATCGATCTTTGTTTTTCTTAAAATTATATGGTCATGTGTAACAGTGTATAATCAAGGATGTTTGTCTCCTACATTATTCTTTGACCTTAACATTTTTTCCTTTAAATGTAAAGCTCAGGTTACTTTTATGGTCAATATTACTAATCAACAACGATGAAAAGAGTCGTGCATTCTCTGCAGCTTTGGAAAAGCTTCTCAAGTCATGTACTGGGCTTAAATGTAATGTCCTGTACAATTCCCCCTGAAAATTCAACAGCAGTTGTTGAATTTGAAATTCGTAGTAACAACAAATTAATTACTTAATGCATGAATGTTCTGGGTGCACTTATGAGTTGCATCATGGTAATTATTTCAGAAACATACAACTGAAGCATACAATACACAAGGAAATCCTGATTCAGAATGTAAATTAAAAAGTTTAATCCTCTCAAATCCACAACATGAAAAAAAATATGGTAAGATGATTTCTATGCATATTTTATTTGTTTGAATAATTTATTAATTTCATATCTTAGACACTAAAATTCACCCTAAAAGTACAAATCGTTTGCTCAAGTTTGTTTTAAACAATAAAAAAAAAGCTGAATTTTTATGATGTAATCTTTAAGTATTTTGTGGAAAATAGTAAATATAATTAGATTTGCTCAACTTTTTCGTTGAGCATATTTTTAGAAAACTATTTGACCCTTATTAAAATTTTTAGGTTAAATCAAGTTACATAAATCTGTTTAGTAAGTCCAGACATGCTTCAACATGCCCAATAAATTTTACTTCTCTTATAGGACTTTTTCATTAGCCGTAGGTAATGCTTTCTTTTCGATGGCTCCCTTGACCTGTGGCGTGCCCCAGGTGCCAACAATAATCTCAAGGCACTAGCAGCCTTGTTGAGCACATCAACAAAACAGGGCAGTAGCACAAGAAGGACTGCCCATATAATGAAAATGACAATAATATATAAATATAAGTCACGGCGAATGAATAATGTCTTTTAAGGTTTATGTGCCCCCTGAGGCCCATATGTGGAGGTCATGTGACTTCTTTTTTGTTTTTTGATTGCTCGGCTTGGATCACGTGATGTGTTTTGTTGACGGTTATCGCACGGTGACTTCACGAGCAGATCGAGCCGCTGGTAGAATGCCATCGACTCCAAACTGGGCAGCGAGCTAGAGCCGAGAAACCCAGAGCTGCCCGCGAACATCATCAAAACTAGTGATGCTAAGCGATTCTCCGTAGAGGCGTTGCAGGAAGGAGGGATTGTCTTCACCTCCAACAGGAAGAGCGGCCACATCTCTTCAGGTTCATATGCCGAAACCTGCAATTAGTTGAGGTAATTCGTTATAATAGCGTTATAAAGCCCTTAAATTTGACTTAAGTGTAAGTACTTAATGCTTACTGGTGTGTTAGGTGAGATATGGTAGGTGATTCAGCACAATTTATTTAGGGGATACCTAGCTATGTCCATCAGGTCCATCATTAGCATTCAAGGGAGCCCTTAGGGATTGACGAGCAGGTCGAGTGTCCAATCGGGAACTTCAGATCGATGCGCTGGGCCAATCAGCCACGACCAACGACGTGCGCGTCCTCTAAGCTTGCAGATCTAATGGCTTGAGTTTGTTAATTGTTTCGAACATAAGTAGAGAATTCGTAGTTTCAAATCTTTAGGAAATGGTCCTCTGAATTTACTTAAACTAATTATATAATAAATGACCCGTCAAACATCATGAAAGGGACCAGTTTGATTACATTTATGAGCTCGAGAGGTGTGAAATAGGACTTGAGTGTGGCAAACGTGGCTGCTACATCCATAACATTAGTTAATTTACTGATTTGACTATGCCAGAGAAACACCTCATTCTTTTGATTACAATGGAGTTTATCTGAGTTATGTCTGGTACAATTATGTCTCTGTCTGTCACGATCTTATATTCATGTTTCGGAAACCCTTTATTAATTACTTTACTAGCCAATTTTCCTGAAGTCCTCGTTTTTCTCATTTCAAAGCTGGTATCCAATATTTTTTTTACCTATGTTTCTTTCATTTCTTTTCATGTCGGCGCATGTCAAATTCACTTCTTCTTTTTGCCTGAGTTATTGTTAAAAGGAAACTGATATAAGAAACATTAACAGTCAAAATTGACAACTAAGCTTCAAGAAACCTTTATAAATATTTAGCTTTCGCTTGAATCTTAAAATTACTCTCTTTTTCTATCATCAGCTACCCAAGAATACTGACTGGACTGTGTCTTGACTACTGTTAAAAATGGCCATCATAAAACAGTTTCGACTGCTGGTGTGGAAAAACTATCTTCAACAGGTGAGTAAATGGGAGGTGAAACTGATACCAGCATCTCGTGTCCCAATTGGGATATGAAATCGTTTGCAACTGTGAATTGTCAGAAATAGCTGTTTTAAGTTAGCTGCTTACTGGTTGAAAAAAAATATATAATAACTTTATTATAACCTTGCAGTTACCAGTCATAATATTGAAACCACCGGTCTAATGTTTTGTAAATGGGTCCTGACACCTTCTCTCAAATATACGTGCTACAGTAGCTCCTCTGTAAGTTCGAACAACACAGGTTCGAACCAAGCCGCCGGTTAGCCAGTTGTACTTTCTCAAACCACTTTGGAAGGTACAAACTACAGCAAAGAGGAACAGTCACCAAAATCTGAAGTTTTCGGAGATGATCGGACACAGTGGTCTAGCCATTGCAATATGGCTCTTGTCAAAATGATTAAGAGCCTTACCTTTTTTCATTTTTCCTGGTTCTTAAATTTCTTCAAGTGTTCAAGAAATGTTCACTTACGGCTTAATATATCCCACCCACTGACGGATGCCATTGTAACAAAAATAATTAATGTTATTCACTTCCCTGCCAGTAGTTATAGTGTTATGGCTGATTTGTGTATAGCCAGCATTTCTGTGTCCATATTGGGTGATGATTTTGTTTGCAACTGTGAATTGTCAGAAGTAGCTGTATTTAGATAGCAACGGCCTGTTTGACAGTACATGCAAAGTTATAACCTTACGTGGCATCATAAATACAGTATAGTTATGGACAATTTGTTTCTGGAAGTTACGATGAGAGCAGACCACTTGTGGCCTCCACTATTGAATGGAAAATGATACCCTCACAATTCAGGGTCAGTTGTCAGTTTACATAAGAAAGAATTTGTAAACCAAACATTGCCAGTGTATTGCTCTGAATGGCAACTCACAGAGCATTGACGTTAATATCAGTTGACCTTTGCACAATGTTGGAACTATTCAGGAAAAAAATTAGCTATCAGTGTTACAGGAGGGTTGATGGTGAGGTTGTTGCTACAACACTGTTTATTCACTTGCTGCTGTTCTGTTCATGATTGTCTGGGACTCGACTCCTTTTTGACTGGGCAGTAATAAACACTGAGCCTTGTGGTTTTGCTTCTCCATTATGGCTGCAGTACTCAGACTCAGGATGCATGATAATCATTAATTCTGTAATGCATTTTAATCTTTCGCTTCCAAAAGCAACGGATCAACATTGTAATTCAGTCCTGTAACGTCAGTCCTGCACTTGGGTCATCCTGTTTTTTGTCCCCATCGACAATGGGCTACACTTAAAAGACAATTACATATATTTTCAGATAAATTTTCAGATCATTTTCGGATAGATCATTTAATTTTGAACATAAGCAAAAGAAAATAAAATTCTGATCCGTACAGGATACAAACAAGCAACGAGCTTACATAGTGTTGAAAATGTAATATTTATTATAATAGTTATGATAATTAGTTCTCATGTGACCACAGTTGCTGTCCACCTTACAGTTCCAAATTACAGTTGACTCCTGCAGCTTCCAGTGGTTTCTTCCAAACCAACATGAGCCTTTCCATTTGGGGAGTATCCTAATCATATCAGTTATAAACTAAGAACTAATGATATCAGTATGCATAAGAGACTAATTCTGACCTAGTTAACCAGAATTACTTTCATTGTCAGCATTCAAAGTGATTGGATGGCAGATTTGGATATTTGATTCGTTTTTTTTCAGTTCTTTGCAAATTATGTGCTACACTCATTCCTGTTGTTATTTGTTGTAAACTATATGTAACCTCACAAGAGCAAAGGTCAAAGAAAATATTGATAATCTATTTGTCTAAATCAATGTAAACATATTGTATTCGGTTGAGAAAGATTTTCTTTGCATCAAGTTTTATTTTGGTCTTTGCTTGAACATTGACATTCATGTCTGTCAATTAAGGTACACTTTGTAAAAAATGCCCATGCCTTTATCTAATACAGGGTTTGTTCACCTTGCCCTGGCGCCTCAGCACTTTGTGCTAGTTCTGACAGAAACGTTAAGATCTGCTGGAGAATGGGGTTTATCTCTAGGATCAGTTTAACTGATATGGGGTTATGGGGGTATGGGGTTTTCTTTTTTTTCATAAACCACAATTTTTTGTTCAAGTGAACGCAATACACTTGAAAACAAATCTATTAAGCTTCCCTCACTGTTTCCTCAATAAAAGCACGTGTGCCGTAATAATCAAAGTTAGTTAGATGTTTTATAGCATTTTAAACATTTTTAATTTGGGCTGCTTTAAGGTTTGCCTGTACAGTATGTGTGGAGCTGAAATTGAATCAGTTTGTCATTTCTGCAGCGGTAATATGGAGTGAATCCTCTATTGTCACAGTGATTATGTTTCACTTAAAGATGCAGATATTTTATCAAGCAAAGTATAGTTAATTATTCTCAATACATTTCCACTCTTTCTCCCCTTTTGATGTCATATTTCTTCCTTCTCTCCAGAAACGTCAAATCCTGGTGACTCTAGTGGAAATCCTCCTACCTCTGTTCTTCTCTGGTATCCTTATTGTGCTACGTCAGAAGGTGCCTTCTACACATCACCCAAATTCCCTGGTCTACAGTGGCTTTGATGTCAACAGCCTATCCAAAGAAAACAGCTGGGCCTCCTTACAGCTCGCCTACGTGCCCTCTAACTCTAGTGTAGTGAGTCAGTTGGCAGAGGATGTGCGAATTCACCTGCGCCTCTTGTCAGGTTGGTAGTATGATGACAGAAAATGTGACAGAGGTTCAGTCCAACATTAATTGCTTGTTAAAAATGATTGGGGATGGAAAGAAAATTTTAGCGAGAGAAAATCTTGGCAAATTAATACGCTCACTAATTAACACGTTGCTGTTTCGATCTGTTCAAAAACTGGAATGTAAAAATTGCATTTTATGGTTTTACATGGATTTAAGTCCTCAAAGACTGACTGATTCCAGTTTAAACTCTTACTGTTTGTGCTTATGAAACCTGTATTGAGATTCTCAGCTGTTTGTGCACCAGCAGGTATTCTCTAGGATCACACAACACGTTCATTCATGGACCATGGGCATCCATGACCGTTTCGACGTTTCACCGCTTTTCTTTGCTTCGATAACTCTTGGAAGGTACTAGTCACTGCTGAAGGCAGTCACTAGTCCAAGAGTATAGGTCTCAACTAGACCTGTATTTTTGTAGATTCTCTGACACAGTCTATAGCATAAACATTTTGCACTTTTTCTAGTAACTCCGGTCATTACGCTTTCTCTTTTCACTGGTTTCGAAACAACGACCTCAGAATGTTCCCTTTCTGCCTAATATATATCCGACACACTGACAGGTGGGTATGTAAAAACATTATCAATGTTACTCGGACCTCATTTGTAAGTGGTTATATTGTTATGGTTTAACGGTGTATATTTAAAAAAAAAAAAAAAACATAAGTTAAAATAGTCCTGTAATTGATGGAATTTTTATGTCAAATGAAATTGAAAGTATTTGTCACATCATAGTCTGCTTTGCGATAAAATAGGGAATGTTTCTGTAAACTAGTGGTTCTTAGGCTTTTTCTGTCAATCCATGGTAAACAATGGTAAACAAAATAGGTCAAGTTTGAAATTTATTGAAAAACATCAAGAGGTAGATCAAGTAATAACCTCAAATAAGAGAGTAGAGAAAATAATATAAAAAAGCGCTTTATCATTTGCATCAAAGAACATCAAGCATTAATCCTGATTTATTTCCTATATTTGGTGGTTTCTCACAATATCTGACTATTTACTAGTTTAATCTTAAGAGTTAGCTCATGTAAGGGTTCTGTTATATTTTTAATTGTTAATATTAGCTGATTTCACAATAAAGGTTCGGATAACCGACATGCATTTTATGCAATGCAGCTCATTGCCCTGTTTTAATTATTTACTAATGTATTATCAAAACACACATACAAATTCTTCAGGTTTTGCACAAATATTAACAGTACCTGGTCGATGTGATTACAGAAAACTTTTATGGAGTCTCCTGCTGCCGAATTGGTCATCAGTCAGTATTGTAATCATTTTTCCGCAGGCTGCACACATTGTCATGATGAAACTGTGCCTAATCATATCCAAAATTAGTTGCCAGCTGGACAGACAGTGGAATTCTATCATCCTATGGGTCACAGCACAACAACCAATATAGCATTTCATCAATGTACATATCAGTATGCATGATCCCCCACTCCGGACTTGACTTGGGCTTTCCCTGACGTGACCAAGCCCAAAACATATTTTTGAAATATCTGTCCGATCCTGGCACTTCCCGACGAGATCAGTCGGGCTTTGGTCGGGTTTTCACACTTCGATTACACATGATTTTACAGAAGGAGATGGCACATTCTGATCCTCAGAAGATGGAGATGGGCGATATTGCACACCTACATGTTGTTCCCCACTGCCCCTCACCCACTTCTGAATGTGGAATCCCTCTCAGCAGACAGAAGCCTGCCTGCTCACAAGGGTGCCTACTCAGACAAGGTTTATTGACCCACACGTGAAATAATAATTGACATGACGAGCAGCCAAGTCACCATTTAGTTTTTTTTCTTCTTTCTTTTCTATTGATAGTGCACCTATGCCACCACCGGGCAATACGCCGCTTCAGCCCAGCTAAATTCACCAGTGTGTATGATATTTATTGACAATACAGAAAGACATTAATTAAGATCAGCACAAAAAGAAGAAGGTCCTCCCTTTCACAACATCCTTCCTTTCATTTCTTAAGTCGCTACCAGTGGCTTGCGCCCCACAATTTAAGAACCGGTCCTGTAAACACATTGTTTTGCAAAGCCTAATGTTTATGCCATTTTTTTTAGTTAGTGCCACAGACTGAAACAAATACCTCAGCCTAGACAAAGCTGGGAATACTGGTTTCTATACAAACAACCCTCACAGGAGCAAACAGGCCACACCCTACTCTAGTGTCAAGTGGTATCAACTTTCCATCTCCATTAAGGTGACACACTCTCCTGTATGAAAATGTGACTGCTGCATGCAGATATCAGTTTTTGTATGCCAAAGTAATTTCAGGTGTACCTTCTCTATTATATACGTTAAAACAGTTTGCATTCCTTTAACACTTAAAGGGTTCTCGGGTTCACACTGCGTGTGTCTGATTGATTATGTTCATTATTGTGTTGTCTTTGAATATTTCAATTTAGAAAAGGAAACAGTTGTTTCAGTCTTAATTATATATTTAAACATGAATTATAATAATTGTTAATATAATACATGTTCTCCCAGTTGTTAAAGATGGCCTGACATTCTCTTTAATGCCCCTTATAAAGGGTACATAAAAGGTGACTCTTTTCCATCAGTTTGGATACACGTAATGGCAAATAGTCTATCCACATCATTGAAGTGATTTGTGGGGACCTAAAGGAGTAATTCCTTTCTTCAATTTTCTTCTACACACATGTGAACTAAAGCGATATTTGTGTTGGTGTCCTCACATTCACCTATGAGGGGACAATGGTCTACTCACACCAGCACAAATGGGTTTTTCTCATCACCAAGGCCATGTGTCGCATTAGTCGCATTTTGACAGACAATCAGCATGACGAGCAGATATCAGCTGTGAGAGGCTGTGGACTGAAATGTAGAAGCAGCGGCAACCAGGCGGATCTGTGTTCTGCATGTTGTGCTCTACAAACCCTGTCAGATCCCAGCATAGTCAGTGATGAATAATTTAACCGCTTCAGCATTCAAAGGGAAAGATCAACGCTGAATCTTATTATGTCAAGCATACGCGATCTTCAAGAGCAATGACAAAAAGCAGAAAGTGAGCCGCCTTGGAGGAGGTTTGCCCTGAGGTTTGCCTAGTTGCCTTTCTGGAATGAAAACTGCCTACATATTTCTTTACATAGTGGTTTGTGAAATGGGAACTTGTAAAAAGAGATTCCCAGTATTGTGTAATCTCAAGCTTTCGTTGTTCGCTGTTAATTTTCTCCTCTCTTGGGTTGATAATCAGTGACATTATCTTCTACCATGGCCATTCTAGATTAAAACCTTTTACCTTTTTTTTTTTTATAAATGTTATGATATTCTCATTACATGTCGCTTCAGTTGAGCTATTTTCAGAAGTCTGAGAATAGCAACATGATGACCTCAGAAAGAGAGAAACCTGTCACTTTAACCAGACTGTATAATAAATAATGTGAATTTCAGCAATCTAAATGATTGTTTTGTATGTTTAAAAAATACTTTAATATGTTCATCCACTCTTTTAAGATGGATGTTGGCTGATCATTTCAAATGTCAAACCTTTATTTTTTGGCTTACTATTTACTATTTTCTTTACATTAATATTTATTCAGAATGTTTAGCCAATTTTCTAAGATTTTCAGCTATTGCTTTAAGCAATAGAAAAAAAATGGAATTACTTTTAAAACCCAACAGAACTGGCTCTGATTTTCCTTCACTCTCACATCTGGCTTCTGTCACTTCACATCATGTTTTCAACTCTCCCAAAGTCATTATTCCCTACTCCACCATATTTGAGGTCAGAGTCCATTTGGAAAGCAGTCAGCTAGAGGACAGTGCAAAGAGCTGAGCTAACTGTGGCTGTAACAACAGCAAAAATAAAGAGTATAGTAAGCAGCTGTTGAATTCTGGCAAACTTATACAAGTTGCCCCATCAATGCTTTATCTGTTAGTATAATTCTTTTTGAATAGAAAACAAGTTCTGCTTCACCCAAGCCCTTGCCAAACACAATACTGAGTAAGCCTGCTTTTTTTTTGCATTTTGGCGTAATAAACTGGTTTCTAAACTGTCTAAACTTCCCCCTGCCAACATAAAGTTACAGACAGACAGACAATCAGCAGCAATACATAGAAAACATGAAATAATCAATTAAGCAAATTTTCCATCAGAATTTGATCACAATCATAAAAAAACCCATAGATCAGACAGAACATTTACAAACAGATGTGTCTTGAGATGTGTAATCGAGTATTCTATCCATTATGCTGGTGAATAATCGAGTAATCGAATAAAAAATACTGCGGGCTCAGCAATTTTTTTTATTTTATTAAATCACTTTTGCGGTTTTTCGGAAGCAATAATAATACACAGAACAGAAAAAACGACAGTTGTCCAATTCTACAATACAACCAATTGTTCCCCCTTTTTAGAAAAACAACATGTTTATTGCTTGAATTGCAAAAATAACAGTCAACAGTTATAAATACAAACAAGATTTGTTGTTAGAATTGATAGAATCTGCAACGTTTTCCAGTGCTTTTGTTGGACTTGTTTCTGGATTTCATTATTTCTTAAGTTCCCAATATATTTTTTGAGAGTTTCTATTAAAAACAATTATAATTAGAATGGGCATTTTCATTCGGAAAGGGAGGTTAACGAAGAGCACTTTTTTTTTTTTCCTATTTAAATTTTCCTTAATTTAAATAGGTGGATATCTAATATCCAGCAACTCTCCCATCCATTTTCTGTAACTGCTTATTCTGTTCAGGGTTGCGGTGAGGCAGGAGCTTAGCTCAAATGACATACGGCAAACAAGAATTTATTTTTTTTTTCAAAATGAGTTGGAATTTTTCAATAGTATTTACAAGTTTCTGACTGGGAACTTCTGAAGCAAACCCTTACTTCAAGAAACCCCCGTTGGGTGTTCCTGCTTCAAACTCTTAATAATTATATTAGTAGTGCCCATGGTTTGTCTCCAGTTGAATAATCCTTTTTTGAGATGGACCCCCGCTTATGATCTTGGGACCCATGTGTAATACTCACATCCCTTGTCAGTCTCAGAATACCTTCAAGTGTGCTTGTTTAGTAGAAAAAGAAAAAAAAAAGATGAGAAATCCAGTCCAGGAAAAAATTTGACATGAAAACCAAATCTTTTTTTCTCTATTGTTGTCTTGCTTTCTGTTTTAGTTCAGTGTTATTGGGATTGTTAAAGTTTTTTCAAGGAACTGTTGGTGTTAATACTTACTTTGTGTGCCTCATCTTCATGTGCACCTCTTCCCTTCTTATGTGATATAACTTCTCTGTCAGTATAATTAAATATACGATCAAATATACGTGAATATGTGACCTATCATAATGATGATGTCTAGGATTCTGGATACTGACAGTGCCTCAATAACCAAGGTTAGGCAATGAGACAGCATGAAAGCAGACCAACATGAGATGAATACCACCCAAGTTTAATTTAATGTTGTCTGTGTTTGTGTTTCTTGCTCAGCTCGTGGTTTTGAGACAGAGGAAAAATTTGAGGACTTTGTGAGAAATGACCCTATGTCAGGACAGGTGCTGGCTGCTGTGGTTTTTGAGCACCCGTTCACATATGATGATGAACCTCTGCCCTTGAAGGTAAAAGACTGCATGCACACATTTTCAGAGAATGATGCTATGCCACTACTTGTCAATATGTTGATCAGAAAAATATTGGTTCCCACTG
Organism: Lophius americanus; assembly: GCA_037951165.1. NCBI lineage: Eukaryota > Metazoa > Chordata > Actinopteri > Lophiiformes > Lophiidae > Lophius > Lophius americanus. The sequence continues at coordinate 4,513,190 of JBBDHG010000037.1, forward strand.
GCTTTTTGATAAGTGTTAATATTTTTTTTATATTTTCCGTCATTTCTTAAAACGAAATTGTAAAAATAAAAGTTGCTTGTTTCAGCTTCTTGAATATAAGAATTTGTGATCGTAAAATTAAGTATCTTTGAGTTTTGGAAGGTTATTGCTGGTGGATTATACATATTTTAAACTGTGCCGATCTTGACTCTCTGCTCTCTCTGATCAGGGCTCTGCTTCATGACTCACACAGTAAGACAATCCCAAAGTCCAAATCACAACATTGAGGTCTCTGATTCGATTGCCTTCTGTCCAGCTGACTTATTATCACTTTGTTCACAATAAAAAGCACCTAATGTCTAATTGAAGGTCACAGAGTGTGCCAATCCTGTTACACACATTCTCCACAGCGATTCCTTATGCCACCTGATAAGTTACAGCTGTTATAACAACTGATTAATTCAAATAATAACTTGTAAAGTAAATATACCTATAAATTAACATTAATGAATGTCATTCATTTCATTTCCTTCATTTCAAATATTTACATCGTCCAAGCAAATAAGCAGTATTTGATATATGATTAACACAACACAAAGAAATGGCTGTAACTTGGACTCTCTCAAGAGTCATGGAGTCTTGATTGGAAAAACCATTGGATTGCAGGGAGATGTCACTTTGGCTCTGTCCGTCTGTCTGTAATCATTTTTTGACTGGAATCTAAATCTCAGACGGTAAATCCCAGCTCGAACAAACTTTAGACATTAAGGAACTGTGGTCCTCTTGTCCGGAGCATAAATTGCAAAGTTAACATTCTAGCCTCACTAATTGTGTGGACATAAATAAAGTAGTTATGGCATTTAATATCAGAGTTTGTATGATTTTTAAAAATTTTCCAGGAAAAAATGTTTTTCAGGTGGTAGTTGATAATCTGCTTGGTATATATCTAGAATAAAATCTACTTACATATAACAGCTGTTTTAATTCAACCTGTCTTTGTTTCTCTTTGTTTCCTTGTGTCACCACACCTGAACAAGTCACATGCTGTAACACGTTGGTGATGATTAGATCTCAAAAATACCGGTGCATCGACATTGATTTTTAGTCATTATTCACCTATTCTCCTTTGTTACCGTTCCTTCCATGAGCTCGAGTGGTTAGAGGGACACCAGCTGTGTATACTTATATACACTTACATATGTAGCACAATGTTTGGGTGGATGCTGCAGCGATAGGTCATCATGAGAAAACTCTTGTGCATTTTATACATTAAAGGACTGCCTTAGCAGACTGCAGCAGGGAGATAATGGATTCTTGCACCTGTGGGTGTAATTGCAACGCTGGCTAGTAATTGCTTCAGGGACACAGGATAAATCTAGCCACAACACTGTCCCACACTAACATTAACATACTGATCAGAATAAGCGGGAATATATACTTTTCCACTTCTCCATTTTCAATGACATTACCAGTAATACTGGTTCAGGCACTTTGTTCTGCTCTCTGAATGCCTGTTTGCTTGTTTGCTTATTAAGCTTCCTTTTTAGGTCAACCTCTCAGTCACAAGACTTTTTTGAAGAGGTTGTACTTCCTTTCTTCAACATTGCCCAACTGGCTGAAGGCTTTGGCTAAATAACGGCTTGCAACGCCTCTGCATCTCATCTCCTCACTCCACTGGAGCCCCCGGTTGACAGTTGTTTACCAGGACTGTGTACTTAAAGAGCTTCCTTTTGAAGGCCTCTTCCAATCGATCTTCCCATGGCACTGACATCTCCGTTAGCACTACTTGTTTGGTGGACTCAGAAAAGAGGACAATGTCTGGTCGCAAGGTGGTCTCTGCAATATTTTCAGAAGCCTGAGCTGACGTTTGAGTTCTACAAACAGCAGCCATTCCCCAGATGAGGTTAGAATGCCTGCAGATGCTCTTCTCACAGTTTGCTGCTATCCAGCTCTGACAAAGCGGATGGCCTGCCTGAATGGTCAGGGCCGCTTAGCACACTCAATCCCTGTGTTCTCATGCCTCCATCTGTGCCGTCCCTCCCGTAGTGCTTTGGTACAGCAGTTGGAGGCAGGATGGTGACCCTGCATGGCCCCAAGTGGGCAGATTTGTTTGGCTTGGGCTCAGACTGTACACTGCTAGAGAGAGAAATATGATGCTGTGACCTCGGCTTTCCAAAGGCCAGCCCAGGTCACCTCTCTATCGCATTCTCCCTTCTGGTCCAGACTCCCGGTTGTTTCACGGTCACCAATTTGCAGGTCCTTGCCTCCTCCACTGTTCTCACCTAATCCTGATATAGGTGTTGCCTTTCGTTCCCACTGCCAGTCCTCATGTGGGGAGTTGGAAAGGATCTTAACCCAGCTTGGTCCCTTGTGACCATGCCCACCAGCTTCTTGTGACACAGCCTTACATCAGTGTCCTGAACAGCTTCATCTGCTATTTACATCCTGCCAGTCCTCATTTGGATTACTGCATTAGCCACCTTCGGATCAATTAAAGCTCTTTGGCAGTCCCAACCATCTTCTGAGCTCTCATCAATAGAGACTGGAACTGCATTATAATACTGCATACAGTATTATTTTTTTTTAAATTAAATTTGTTTGTTTTATGTGTCTAAAAAATACAACTATTGTAGTAACATTTTCATAAACCTCATAAACAATCGGAGGTCCAAAATACTTAATATGAATCTGGTAAAATTAAAAATAATGTTTTTGATTTGCCATAACGCAGTGTAACTCTTACTCATTTTATTTTCCACTAAGTTTGCATATTCAACAACATGGCACCAACATGGCACAAAGTGAAATAACTAGTTTATCCATTTAGTTCAGGAGTAATTTAGTAATTTTGTTTTTAACTTACCGATCAATTCGCACTACTAAAGACCAAAACGTTTTAACCAAGGTATGCTGTCATGACATTTACGCTTCATCATCAAAATAAATTATCTGCATGGGTGACTTGTAGTTAGCCCATCTACATTGACACTTATGCAGGTCGCCCCTTGCCTGGGTGCTCTAGGGAGTAAATCTTAATTAATGAGTTGACCTGTGTATAATAACTGATAACTAACTATACTAATCTAGACTGTTTCAGGTGTCCATAGTCTTCTAAGATGTTTGTGTTTGAGAGCAGTTTTGTGTCAAGACAAAAGCGCACAGCTCCTGGAGGAGGACAAAAATTCTATCTTTACTATTTTGATATTACAGTTACACATTTCCAAGCGTATTTTTAAAACAGTTATAGTAATTGTTTCCTAAGATTTTTCTGATAACTTACATATTTCTTTGATAACAGAATAAAAATCACATCACATAATCATCATGGAATCTCACCAAACTCTATAGTCTGTGGAACAAAGTAGAGAGCATATCACAACTACACAATCTGTGTTGCTGAAAAGGCTCACTGGCTGTTTAACACCACAGTGTTAGATGTTTCTGCCAGTGGTTCTTTAAACTTCTCATCTCCTAACATTATTATTATGGAAAGAACTCCGCCAGACATACCACTATTATATTAGGGTATCATACCCTTGTAGGTACAACTATCGATTGAATCAAATCATGTTTTCCAACCTTGACTTTCCTTGATAATTCAGAGTCAAATCCGAGTAGTTTAAACTGTCTTTCTATCACAGCCCTCTGATCTGTTAGAAATTCATGCCAGTCCATAGGGCTTTATTTGGGGACTTTTAAATTTTCATTTGCATTCTCTTTGAACCGTTGCACATAGGTGAGCTACCATCTACGATTTTCATTCACCCCACGCATGGCTCCGCTCAAGGAGAGGACAGAGCTGAACCCGAACAGTGACCTGGACTGGCACACGCTCAGTCTCTATCCTCTCTTCCAACTACCAGGGCCGAGGGAACAGCATGATTCGAAAGGGGGCACACCTGGTGAGAACCAACATCTCTTTCTGGTTGACCCTTTCTTGTCTGTCCCATTCCAAAAACAGACACAAGATGAATTAGAGGAGTTACGATTGGCATTTGTCCTTTAAAATAACCATAAACAGATTATTTTCTGCTATATTCGGAGTGACTAAGCACTATTTGATGGGCCTTTGTGAGGTATCAGACATTTTTCAGGAGCCACCAAATGTCCTCAACTTTATCTTAAAATTTGCCACCTGATGGTGATGATTAACTGGGGAATAGATCAGACTTTGTTCTGCCACTTCCAAACAATTCCAGTACCATTTTTTCACAGTGATTTGAGAAAGTTAAGTGTAACTATAATGGTGATGCTCCATTAGACCAGGTCCTCGCAGCATAGTAGAAGGGTCATGAATATGGATTTTCAACCTCCGTATGCTTAATAGCTCATTGGTGCACCTCCACTTGGATTTATCCTCGAGGGATCTTCCTTATTATTGTTGCCACCACTAAGAAAGTTAGGAGGAGTTGTTTTATGAATCATACCTCAAAAAGTGCTTCATTCGATGATTCAATGGTATAGTAATACAGATCTCTGAAAAACTGATGTATGTTGTTAAGGCAATAACGGTGATTCCAGTAGCAAATTTCTAAGTTATTTTGGTAGATTGAGCTTTTTCTCCTTTTTTTTTTTATCCTTTCAAATTATCTGTCTTCAGGAAAATGCACCTTTGGCAAATTACTTTTATTAGATGCTTGCCATGCATTCTTTGAACTTGCTTTGTGGAAATTCTTTGTTTTGTATGAGGTTGTGCCATGAGTCATTCTTTTGGACCCAGATTAATGCTGATAAAATGGTGGTGTTTTCTTCAGTGTTAATATCTCTTTTCTTCTTTTTAAGGTTATTACCGAGAGGGGTTCCTTGCTGTACAGCATGCAGTGGACCTAGCCATTATGCGCTCTCACAATAGAACCGCTGCCTCCTCTATGCAACAAGTCAGAGTGGTCCTATCTCGGTTTCCTTATCCTCCTTTTATATATGATGTCTTCATCTTGGCCATTCAGAACCAACTGCCCTTATTACTGGTGCTCAGCTTTACCTACACCTCCCTAAACATTGTACGAGCTGTGGTGCAGGAGAAAGAAAAGAAGTTAAAGGTATATATGTGCCTTTCTACCTGAGTCATACGAATGGACTCTCTCCACAATCCCTAATCATTTCCTTTCCCCTTTGCATTCCAGGAGTACATGAGGATAATGGGTCTCAGCAACTGGCTCCACTGGAGTGCCTGGTTCCTCATGTTCTTCCTCTTCCTCTTCATCTCAGTTTTTTTTGTCACTCTGCTCCTTTGTATCCAGGTGAGTTGTGTTCAAATCATTGTTACATGAACCACATTCCACCACGCAAACCCTTCACTACACATTCAAATAGTTTATTGGATAAGTCAAAGGTTGTCTAATTTTACTGTCTACAGTAGCATTTGCAGTGTATTTAAGTACAAGACTTTACCAAAGTATAAGTTAAGGGGCACTTGTACTTGATGATTTTTCCCCTGCTTTTTTTCATATTTCATAGGAAAAGTATTGTACTTATTACTATCTTACAAATAAAAAAATTGCATGCATAACCTTTACTTTTTTGATATTCATTTCATGTTTCAAGTCTCATAGACGTGAAATTTATTACATTTCCTTTTCAACATTGTAATATCTTTGATTTTATTTTTGTAGTTTTACTAGGGTATAAACAGAAATTATAAACCAAACATAATTCATTGAAAGTAGTAAAGTGCATTTCAGTATGTACACTAGAGTAAAATTCATAGACAGTATAACGGAACCGCTACTGTGTCAAAGGTTACATTGTGCTGGTCCAAAGAGAGGAGGTTTAAATAAATAGCTGCCCGAGGCGATTTCTGTTAAAGTCCCTTCACATCCATGTCAGTCCAGACCATCTGGATTACAAATGTGGACATCAAAAATACAACAAAATCCAAACACAGGAAGGGAAGGAAAAAAAGGACTAATGGAGAAAATGATCAGCAGATTATTCCCCATAAAAAAGTCCTCATATCACATAAAACTTCTGAAGATATAATCATTAATAACATTATTATTAATAACATTAGTGTCCTCATTTCTATTTATTCCTGAGTAACAATAATTCAATCACAAAATCATTTTTCATTGTAGTAAGTAACATTTTCATTGCAGGACCTTTACTTGTAACAGTATTTTCACAACTTGGTATTCATTATTTTAGCTAAGCACAGAATCTGACTACGCACCCCACCAATTGTGTGCTGTTGAAACACCTGCATTTACTTAGCCTTTAAATAATTAGCTAAGCTGTTTCTCGAAAGCAATATTACATTAGCCCAGATATAAAGAGAGCGGAAAACAGATTTGTTATGAAGGGAAGTAAAAATACAACTTTTATTATAACAACTGATCTATGAGAATTAGATCTTTATATGTTGTTGAGCATTGTAGGTACCGGACATTTGACTTGATTGTAATTGTTGTACAGTGCAGGACAGGGTTTCTGTCCTAGAGATGATGAATGTAGAACTGTTTTTTGTTATTGTTAGGTGAGCCCTAACGGAGCAGTGCTGACCTACAGCGACCCCACACTGGTCTTCGTTTTCCTGCTCGTCTTCAGCATAGCCACCATCAACTTCAGCTTCATGATCAGTACCTTCTTCTCGCGAGGTACGTGTCTGTGTCTGTGTCTGTGTGTGTGCAACCATAAATGCGATAAACCACCTTTTATATTCAGTATTCCAATTTTAAAAGTATGGAAGAGAATTAGGAACAGAGGAAATGTTTTACTTCAAAATAGTAACTGAAGGCAGAATTCTGAGAATACAGATCTCTGGCTTTCCTCTCAGGTTTTTTCTTCAGTAATTCTAAAAATTATTAGAAAATAATTTAAAAAGATGAACGACCATTTGATGAAAATAAAAAATGAAATCCTGAAAGTTTTTTTTGTCTTGATCAGAGACACTTGCCTGCAAAAATAAATCAAAGGGGTACATTTTTGAAAAAATTTTGACAATTATGGCTCTAGATGACTAGGTGTATTTATTTTATTACATTATTTGGAACACCAGGTCTTCTCTCAAATGTGGGTCGAAGAATCTGCAGATTAGTTTGCTCCTGCCTCTTAGCTGATCTTGAGCAAAAAGGAGAAATAAAAAGCACATGGATAAAAACATTTATAAAGTATGCAAAGATAAGACAGAAGGGCTGTTGTGGTGACAAGACAAGGACAGATCAATACAAGTGTTTACTAGATGTATTGATCATGTCAAATGTAAATATAGAAGTCATGTAATTTCAAGATCCTTAATCCACCGTATTTTAGCCACCGCATTATTATGTGTCTTTCCTTGCAGAAGAGGAAGGTTTTGTCAATTTTCAAAACATGCATCTCTCTTCAGTCCGATAAAATAATTCCTGTCAATTTTGAACAGTTTTCTCTTTTTCTTGATGTCATTGTGCTCCTCAGCTTCGATCTTATGCAACCGGTTGCACAGCGGTGGCAAATGGGCAATTATTTTCTTTTTTCCCAGCTGCTAATGTTCTTTGGCTTTTTCAAGGAACAATCGTCAATCAAACTGTTATAATGACTGGTCCACACAAGGAAGCCCTTTTAACCAAAGACTCCATTTTTTGTGTTTATTTTCTCTTTCAATTATTACATATCGAGCCCTGACTAATGTAAATTGCATCTTTCATCTGACAGTCTTCCTATTTTACTTTGATATAGTGGTGGTGTGGTACCATATATGTAGACCTTAGCTATCTTTTCTTTTTTTTTAAAATCTCTTCCTGACTTTTATTTCGTCTTTCTGCTTCTGGGTTGTCCCACAGTCTGGCTTGTGTTTGATCCTTTTTATAGAGTCTGACAAAAAGTCCAAATTGCATCAATTGCTGCTGAACCTACTGATAAGAGCAGCTGAAAAAACTTCATGTTATTCTCTGTGTGACACCATTCATAAAAATGTACATTCCTTAAATCAAAGTCATAAGTACATATAACCAGTTAACTAGTACAAGGGTTTGATTGGGTTTCTGTCCTGTCTGACTCTGTCTGTGTTAGCAGCTTTCCCGACTCTTCTCCCCACCTGCTGATCTGCTATCAGGAATAGATAATCACACTTGATGAATACCTTCTCATAATACAGCACCACTGTCTGCTCGCGCTGAAGTGCTCTATTGAATGTTCTTACTGTAATGCACAGCAACAAAGGAAATACCAGCCATGAAGGTCTTTCATTCATGTAATCTCCAGTATTCAACTGTCTTCACGCCATTTCTCAAACATCTGTCTTTCATCCTGCTGTATGGTTATTTGAAAGACACACATGCTTTTCCTCTCAATCAAGGAAATGGTTTCTTATAAAACGTAGTTTTTATGCTGTAGGTCTTAGTAATTTACCTCTTAGTTTGCGTTAATTAAAGTCTGTGTTTGCATTTGCTTTGAAATCAGCAATCTTCTCTAACAGTGACGGATATCGACAGATCATTTACAGTTATACATTTTTTAAATATTGTTCAACATCCCCTCGCATTCTCATTCTCTCATTCATGTGCCTCCTTTAGCCAATGTGGCAGCAGCAGCCGGCGGCTTTGTGTATTTCCTGAGCTACTTGCCTTATTTGTTCCTGTGGCCACGGTACGACATACTGAGCCATGCCCAGAAGGTGTCATCTTGCCTTATTTCCAACGTGGCTATGTCAATGGGATCTCAGCTCATAGGAATGTTTGAGGGCAAAGGTGAGACATAAGGTTCTGGTCAACCAATTTTTCATTGTCTTACCCTATTTGGAAGCCATGATCATCTTCTTTTCCTTTGAACAGAATTTTAAAAGTATTTTTTCTTGACCTTTCGCCTTTGTAGCTACGGGAATCCAGTGGTCAAACCTTTTTGACGCTGTGACTGTGGATGATGACTTCTCCATGGCCCAGGTGCTGGCCTTGTTGGTTTTTGATTCTGTGCTGTATGGATTGGTGGCCTGGTACATAGAGGCAGTTTTTCCTGGGGAGTATGGAGTGCCTCTACCTTCTTACTTCTTTATATTGGTAAGCTTCAGACGTATTGGGATACAACCAAATACAGATACAGTAGTGGGATATTCAAATGAACATAATATAATATAATTATTTTTGGTTATCTATTAATTTCACTGTGCCATCAGTTTCTGCAATAGTAACTGTTGGTAAATCAATTTTAAAGTAAACCGAAAAAAGTCGTACAATCAAATTAATGCCTCATCATCTGGATGGATTATGTAACCACCATTTACATAGACAAACAGTTATCATTTGCAATGACATATATTACAATTTTCAGGAGGTGGTGCAGCAATACTTTTCATTTTATCCCCTACTTTATTTTCCTTTCTGAGTCCGTGCAGGTATTTGTATTTATTTTAATTTTGTATCTTAGAGAAATGTAATCAAATGCATCATGCTGTTATTTGTCTTCCAAACAACTGTACTGCAGCCATTACCACAGGGATGCGGATTCAAGTTATTCACACACAGGTGCTCATTCACCATAATACGGGATATGACACTTAATCATATTTGTTAGGTAAAAAGTACAAGACCCCTCATCCGCTTCCCGTCTTATATTTGCTGACAATTGTTTTTGTAAAAAGCAAGATCTAGCCTGGTCTGTCATGACTTTTACATCTTATCTCACTGCTTAGGACACACTAGCATGTGAACGAATCATGCCAGTGAGGTGTTGCTTAGCTCTTAAAGTTGCAGGGTTTGGGCCTCCAGTAAGAAAATAGTTAGATTAAGGAATCACTTTAATATAATGACAGTGGAGGGGCTAGAGGGAATAAGGTCAAAACATATCGGCCCGAGGAAGTCTCCAGCCTGAATAACAATAAGCATCTGAGTTGGTTGCCAACTCATGCGTGTTTTATCTTTAGAGATACTATGAGCTATCATAAAGTGACGTAACCTCAAAGAAACAAAATAACATTGAAACAGAGGGCAAAATAAACATATTTCCTATTTCCCAGTAATCAGGAATCAAAGAAATTGCCAGCAGGGTGTGTATTAGATTTTGACGCATGGAACTCTGATGTTTGAGTGAGATGCTGCTTCTAGAATCTTAGAAAGAGGAGATTTGAATAGTGAATCTGAATTGTAAATAATTATTTTAGGCAGCTTTTTGACCGTAGTCAGTCTTAAGGCAACCCTCCACTAAACTGTCTCTGTCTATCCCTACCTTTTCAAATCTCTGCCTGCAGCCTTCATATTGGTTCAGCAGTCCTCGCATGGCTTTGGTGAATGAGAAAGAGGAAGAGGAGGATGCAGAAAAAGCTCTGAAAGGAGAGTTTATAGAGGAAGAGCCAGCTGGACTGGTCTCAGGCATCAAGATTAAACATCTATCTAAGGTGAGCAACAAAACAGACCCTGTGTCAGAAGGTCAACATGTTCACATGATATAAGAGTGAGATTGCAAGTTTTAAAAGAGTCTAGGACGGCATTAAGATAAAGTAATGTAAATTAAAGAACTATACCATTATGCCCTTTATTACTCAGGTAATGCATGCAAATGTTCTGGGTTTATCCCCTTCACAGGAATTCAAAGTTGGCAACAAGATGAGGCAGGCTGTGAGGGATCTTACACTGAACATGTTTGAGGGACAGATCACGGTGCTGCTGGGACACAATGGTGCTGGGAAGACCACAACAATGTCCATGCTGACAGGTGACCAGTTTACACTTGCATACATGCACGCCAAAAAACCAACACCATACAACATGGATGTAAATTATCTTAATTGATTGCATATCTGCTTCCAGGTCTTTTTCCTCCCTCCAGTGGCAGGGCTTATATCAACGGTTTCGACATCTGTCTGGACATGGTTCTGATCCGCCGCAGCTTGGGACTCTGCCCCCAGCATGACGTACTGTTTGATAACCTTACTGTCACAGAGCACCTGCTCTTCTATGCACAGGTACTCCCACATACAATGTGTACATCACTCTAGATCTCATTTGATGACATGACATTGTGAAATAGATTCTGCTGGGTTGGATGAGAGTATGATCCATTTGGTGTGCCTTTCTTCTTGATATCCAGCTCAAAGGTTACTCTAAAGACAAGATTAAAGATGAGGTTGACCGGATCATTCGTATCTTGAACCTAGAAGACAAGCGACAGGCGCGCTCTAAGACCCTCTCTGGTGGAATGAAGAGAAAACTCTCTATTGGCATTGCTCTCATTGGAGACTCCAAAGTAAAAGCTTTCTCAAACATCACTCAATTTTTCCCATCCTTTTCCCACCATACTGTATTTAACACCTTTGATGTCTTTACCACATCCCAAACCCTGCCTGTCCCCAGGTGGTGATGCTAGATGAGCCCACATCAGGTATGGACCCATCAGCTCGACGTGCCACCTGGGACCTTCTCCAAGGGGAAAAGTACGGCCGTACCATACTGCTCACCACACACTTTATGGATGAAGCTGACCTCCTGGGAGACCGCATTGCCATCATGGCAGGAGGAGAGCTGCAGTGTTGCGGGTCGCCGTTCTTTCTTAAGAACAAATATGGTAAGTGAAAAGCAAAGTAGAAACAGTTGCAGCAGGCTCAAAAATGAGTAAGATGCCATACTCTGAGCTGCAGTACAGAATATTAATTTGGACAAACCTGTCACTTTGCCTACTCACCAGGTGCTGGCTACCACATGGTGATAGTGAAGGATGCGCTTTGTAATGTGTCTGAGATCTCCCACCTTGTCCATATGTACGTACCTAACGCCACACTTGAGAGCAGTGCTGGGGCTGAGCTCTCTTACATCTTGCCCAAAGAAAGCACCAGTAGGTGAGTCATTCAGTCGTTCAAACATTGAAATACAGAGAATAACGACGTGAAATGGCCTCAAGGAAAAAAAGACCCTGTTCAGGTGGTGATTAAATGATAACGTGTGTGAAAAAGGGCAAGTACAGTAAGTAAGAATACACCAAAATGAATCAGCACATTTGTAAAATATCAAATACATTACCAAACCTACAGGAAAACTGAATATAAGATTTTAGACGGACAGAATCAGTTTCTCTCGCTTTTAATCAATGCATACATTTCTTACTTCTTTCAATTGGTGTAATACACAATCATTAGAATAGAAACAATTTTAAGAGCCTTATTAAAGGAATATATGGAAATGTTTTATTTATTACACTGATTCCAACAGTTTTCTTTATGTTGTTCTTGTATTTAGATAATCCTGACACACAAATTGGACTCTACCGTAGTACTCGCTACTGTTCTATGTTTAGATTTGATACAGCTACAACAGTTTCCATTTCAGATATAGAAAATCAAGAGCGCATGTTTTCACATAGACAGCTCTTTAGAATCTGTTTTTTTATTTTGTTTCCTAATCTTGCATTATTATTGTCAGATTTGAGTTGCTGTTTGCTGAGCTGGAGATGAACCGAGAGGAGCTGGGAATCGCCAGCTATGGAGCTTCGGTAACCACCATGGAAGAGGTTTTTCTCAGGTAGGTGAATTGTTACAGCGACAAATGTGATTTTTATTTTTCCATAGGAATCAGACTCAATATCAATCAGGAGTAACTATTGTAATCACCAGGCAAGTTATCAATTTGTTAGAAATGTAAGCCACTGCTATGAAATTAAATTAAATTTTTATGATTCTTATAATAAATAGAATATAAAAAAATGTATAACTGTTGAGAGAAGACTAGACGGAATGCACAACCAGACAGGCAGTTCCTCAGGAACTACTGCAATATCACAATTAACTGTTAATTGCTGCACATGTTAAGATTTATTGCATTTCAGGAGTACTATAATACAAACAAAAGTATATTCCATATGCTACTAGTACGGCATGTTAAAGTGCTTTGGCAATAATAGTGGAGATTATATATTGAACCTCACCCTTGCATAAAATAAACCATTTTCAATTTTATCTCGTTTGAAACCAGTATTATGGTTGATTGGTTGGCTCTCTCTCTCTCTCATACATCCAATCCCCGCTGCCTGCTGTTAACAAAGCCATTATTTCTGATTCCTTCTCGGTCTTGAGGTGTATCTGTGGCAACGAGCACAAGAGTGCTTCCGCTGCAGACCGCTTAAACTGCATGCTACTTTTAAAAAAAGAGAGCTGCCAAGAATTTTTAGCCTCATTCTTTACAAGACATACTGAGTCATCAAATGCCTTCTGGCCATAAACGCCACAATCCACAAACATCCAATATGGCACCATAAAAACATGCCAGATAGCAACTGTGCTGCGTCCTCAAATATCAATTTCCAGAGATCTGAATCACCTTATGACCAAACATTTGAAAGTCGTTTATGCTGTTTTGTCATTGTCACTCATCATGGCAAGTTAACTTTCACAGAGCTCAGTCTCATTTTTCTGAAAATGTATTAACTCTTCCAAAGAAGATATGTCTTCCTCTGCTTCTGTTGCTTTGAAAAAAATCAAACAACCCTAAATCATTTTTCAATGAACTTTGTTGGAGGGATAAGCATGCAGCAAGAAAGAACCCATAACATTTAGGAATGGTTCTTCATAATAGAGGGAATTCAGGGTTAATATTTATTTTGAATCTTTAATCTTGCAAATATGGTTTCTGATAAGGATTACCATTAAACTTGGTATTTTTAGAATGTAAAGAATGTTGGTAATTCAATTTCTGTGAAATAACTGCATTTCTTTTTTTCATTAATATCCATAGAAATTATGTTTTCTTTTGCATTCCTTTGTTACGTAGCTTGGTTGATATTTCAGCTACAGAAAATGAGTTCTAGCTATGGTCAGCCAGTAGACATGGAGCGCTGTATTAGTTTTAGGTGAAAAAAATTACCTTTCAATGAGGGTTTAATTCAATAAAAGGAATGTTGACCATTGGCACAGATCTGTAGTCTCTTGGGTGCTCTTCCAGTGTACTCCGTTTGTTCAAGTTTGTTATCCTATTCCACTGATATGAGGTGTAAAATAGATCAACTGTTGAGAAGGTTGGAAAATGGAACTAATCTCAAAGGGAATACTAGGTTTGGTTAGATCTGAACATCTACAATAGCTTGTATATCTGCCCCTCTGTTTAATCGTTTGACGTTTGAATTATAAAGCCAAGAAATAGCTTAATTTGGAAGCTGCCCTGTCTTTTTTCCCTTTACTGACATGCGGAAAGATATAATGTAAGGTGAAAAAGATTTTTGCTACTATCAACCTTCAGCATTTTTAAATTATGCATTTTGGAGAAATCTTCTTTTCTGCAATGGCTTTTTTCCCAACTTTGTTTGCTATGTGTTGACACACTCTCTGGTCAGTTAAGACAATTGCTTCATATTTCAGGCATATGGCATTAGGCTTTCAACAGTAAGATGGTGGATAAAATCTTATTAATTTGTTTTTCCAGAGTTGGAAAGCTGGTGGATTCCAGTTTGGACATCCAGGCAATTCAGCTGCCAGCCCTGCAGTACCAGCATGAGAGACGGTCACATGACTGGACCACAGATGACGCCAGCAGCATGAGCGGCATGACTGACGTCACTGACTTCACAGACAGCGGCACGCTCATCTCGGAGGACTGCTCCAACATCAAGCTGAACACAGGGGTGAAAAGAAAGGAAGCAAACTGAGGTTTTGTCAGGCTTTCTGCATCTAGTTTGCGCTGCTCACAACTTTTTCCGAATCTCCTCTCCCATCAGGTCAAACTACACTTGCAGCAGTTCTATGCCATGTTCCTGAAGAGGGCGCTCTATAGCTGGAGAAACTGGAAGGTTATGGTGGCTCAGTTCCTGGTCCCTTTGTTCTTCACAGTTATGGCCTTAGTTGTGGCACGCTGCCTTCCCGACCACCCGAATGCCCCTCAGCTGAGGCTTGCACTCAGGCACTATGGTCCCACAAGGGTCCCTGTTGCACTGCAGCCACTTCCAGGTCCCCTTGCCTCTGCCCTGGCAAATGCATATAGTTCACAGCTCTCTGCCCAGCTGGGACAGCTCATCAGCGTCACAGGTAAACCTAGTGAGAGACATGGACACTTGTCTAAACTCAATATTTTCTGACCACACACTCATTTCTCCGGCTCCCTATCAGATTTCCCTGATTACATCATTACCCAGGCCGAGGAAGAAGGTGGCAGCTTTAATGAGCGCTGTGTGGTGGGCGCTTCTTTCCTTGGAACCAGCAACCAGCTTGCAGAAGCAACAGCGTACTTCAACAACGAGGGCTACCATACACCTGCCACAGCTCTCATGATGGTGGACAATGCTCTGTTCAAACTTGTAGCAGGGCCCAATGCTTCCATTGAGACGGGCAATTACCCCATGCCACGTAACATGTCTGAGACGGCCTTCAGTCAACTTACAGAGTGAGTGGAGTGGAGGGAAGGTTTGAGTATTTGGTTAATATCAGGCTTTACACTCAGCCAATTGCAGAATAGAAATAATAGGAAGAGATTCAGGAAGGAGAGTAGTGATACGAGAAAAAATGACAGAATAGAAAAGAGCTAAAATCAAACATTATACATTTACTGGAAATGTGAAAAAAAAAGAAGCTTGACAAGAAAGGTTGGCACTCAGAACTCATTTCTGTATATGCCTTGGCAAGATCAGGGCCTTCTGATTTATAGTGGTCGGCAATTACTATTCATTCTGTAAATTTCTCAGAAATCTATAAACAAGCTGGAATTACAGTTAGAATTTAGATCAAAGGGTTGCATAGTATAAGGAAATAGGACTACACTGTAGCATAGTCAAAAGAATAATGTCTGAATCAGATATTATATACCAAAGTTTCTCTTCATTTTCCACTTGTCATCAACATCTTTATGCCGACTCCTTTATTTTCTCTCATAACGTCTAATTCTTTTCCTCCATCTGTAGGGGAAAGACAGGCTTTGTCATTGCCATCAACCTGATGTACGGGATGGCCTCGCTGTCCAGTACCTTTGCGCTGCTGCTTGTTACAGAGTCCTCTATCAAGTCTAGGCATGTGCAGAAGGTCAGCGGCGTCTACTTGTCCAACTTCTGGTTTTCTGCACTCGTGTGGGACCTGTTCAACTTCATGCTGCCCTGTCTCCTAATGCTGGTCAGTATGACTTCGGACCGAATAATTAGTGTGAACAGTTTTGTCAAGACAGAGAATACAGTGTGCATACATTCATTCATGCATTGTACAGTCTGTCTCTGAAGTTGTGGTATGGTCTTAGGTGGTATTTCAGGCGTTTGGAGTGATGGCCTTCACAGATGACAACCACCTGGTGGATGTGCTGTTGTTATTGCTGCTGTATGGCTGGGCCGTTGTGCCTCTGATGTATCTACTCAGCTTCCTTTTCTCTTCAGCTGCTACTGCCTACACACGCCTCACCATCTTCAACATGATCTCTGGCACGGTTACATTTCTGGCTGTCACCATCATGAACATCCCAGGTGAGAGGAGTTACAGGCTTACATCTTCCAAATGTCTCACATCACTGTATTGTAATTAACAGGAAAACATTCTGCAGGAATACTTTCATACTAGTTCTATGAGTCCAATGGCACAAAGATCTTGTTGCTGTCATGTCAAGCATTTTCTATTTTTAAACCAAAACATAAAATGTTTTCCAAAAAATCCACCCTTGTTTGTCAAATAGGTTTAAGTTAACAATTGACCATTTTTTCATTTTTATAAAGAGCTACCCTTGACTGACCGTGTGTCCATTGAAAGTATTCTTTTAGGATGCCGAGCACTTCAGCACACTATACTTAGGGTGTGGAAGTAAGATGAGCATAGTGTCAATGCCAAAACAAACACATCCCATAATGTAACAATCCGTACACAATGGTTCTCTGATTGTTATGAAAGTGTAAATTTAGTAGTTTCAAAGGTTTAAAATGGGTTTGTGTTAGGCTGCATTCCAGTGCAGAATGTGGTGGGCACAAAGGAAAAAGACAATTTGCCACATCCTCAGACATTTTGGTTTAGTTCTCAGCTTTACTCCCTCATTTAACACATTCGTCTGTCTTTATAGATGTGAAGCCAGTGTCGGATGATGCTCTAGCTAGTCCTACCAAGGGGTTAATAGGTGTGGAAAGGATTGGGCTTTATTGTTAGCTGTCTAAAGACTCCACAGATAAAAATGAGCATTATCAGTGACAGCTGCAGAACATGGATGACTAACCTCAGTATCAGAAGAAGACGGGGGGGCAAAAATATGAAAAGAAAACATAAGTTATATTCGTGTTTTTCTTACGAATTCTTTCTTCAGACTTGAATTTGCAGAACCTGTCCCACTTACTGGATAAGGTGTTCCTGATCTTCCCTAACTATTGCCTGGGGATGTCCTTCTGCCAGTTCTACCAGAACTACGAATTTGCCTCATTTTGCTCCATTAGTTTGATGACCAAATTAGTGTGCAAGTCATTCAGTAAGTACTGCCTATAAATAGCAATTTTCTTTTCTTTTGGGGATGGTTTTGTGAAAGCTTTCAGCTGTAACATGCTTACAATCATTTCTACTAACAGAATTTACCAAATAATATGTGATGAGTATGCGACCCTGATTCCATAAATGTTGGTTTTGCCCCGGACGAGCAGTAGTCCTCCGTCATTTATGATGCAGCTATAGCGGCTTTTTAGCTTCCCTTTAAAATATACTCATCATGACCAAAGAAGGGTGTTGGACTGAACCGTTATGGTATGTTGGACTTCTACCGGGAGAAAGCCATTGAACAGTGACTCTGAACGTGGCCACATATCTGAAGTGACATCACTGTGGTATTTTGGACTTGAAGGAATGACACAGCAGCAACAACAACTTTTCACCTAGGCATTAAAGCATAATCACAGTTGGTTGACAATATTACCAGATCTTCCTCTATTGCTGCAAACATTAGGCCATACTCTGTGGTGGAAATTAAAGAATATAAAAATAAGCCAAAATGAGCCGAGGTAGAAATTCCCTCACACATCCTCTTCAGTATGAAGATTGTGCGAGTTCTTAATCAACACAGACTGGTGGACCTTTTGGTGTTCATTTATGTTATTAGACTGGACAAATAGAGCTGTGAGGGTTTTTTGACCCGTTACAACTCAAATGAAAAAGAGTTTTGCATTCTATTAGACATATGTTGCTGTATGTATAGATCTGTAATTATAATGATAAACACAGTGTGGACGTCAGTATAAGTGGCACTATTTAATTCACTGGTGATAGATCCTATAACATGAGAGTCAAGAATCATATTTAAAATGTATGTTGTATATAATATAGTTTACAGTACCAAAGCACTTTTGGTGATGAGGACAGCTCAACAATTTAATATAATGTAGGGCTTGATGAACAATAGGAGGGAAACATAATTTTTCATAAACCAACTGACTTTTTGTATTATTCATTTATAAGCTAGTTGTGTCCTTCTCCTATCGACTAACACAAACAGAAACAAACTGTGTAATAAGATTGCTCCATTTTTTTCTCTGTTCTAGACATAACGTACCAGACAAACTACTTCTCCATGTCAGAGCCTGGTGTGGGTCGCTTCCTTGTGGCCCTCTCAGTGCAGGGGTTAGTCTTCATTATTCTGCTGTTTGTCATTGAGCTGCAGTGTGTCCAAACTCTCCGCCGTGTCCTCACCTCCCTCTGCAGAAGACACAAACAGGCAAGTTTGTTTGTTCACATGAAAAAAATGTGAATCTGTTGTAATTGTGTTCTAGCGTGTGATTTCAGACAGCATGCCAGAGTTCTGTGAGTAACACAACAGCAGCATTGGGGTCCACTGTGCTGTTTTACATAAGTGTTGTGTAGCACTTTGTGAACAACAAAGTAACATTGTACAAATAATAATTTACCACGTTCTGATATCCATATCTGTGCATTAGTTACCTCTAATAGAGAATGCAGCCCTGCTTCCAGAGGACAGGGATGTGGCTGAAGAGAGGAAGAGGGTTCTAGAGTGTCAGCCAGTAGTAGAATCCATGGTTGGAAGCCCCCTCTTACTGCAGGAGCTCAGCAAGGTATGTAGTCTGTTCCAAACATGCATGGATCTGAATGTTGTCCTGAAACTCTTGAGTCCCTCAGCGGTGAAATAAGTGTGATTTTTTTAGATTTGAGGATACAGACCCACTGTTATATCTCACTTTCAGGTGTACAGCAGCGGGGAGACAATTCTGGCTGTGGACAGGCTGTGTCTAGCCGTAGGGAAAGGAGAGTGCTTTGGCCTTCTGGGTTTCAACGGTGCAGGAAAGACCACAACCTTTAAGATGCTGACAGGTGATGAGACTGTTACCTCTGGGGACGCCTACATTGATGGATACAGCATCTTGAGAGACATCAAGAAGGTGAGTGCAGAGGAAGATGGAGACAAAGGACACTGAGCACAATATGAAAGATAAATCGTTTTCAGGAGTTCTGCTTTTTGAAATAGATTAAGTGTCCAGTATACACCTGTAATGCTTTTCCAAATCCCATTTTTAAAAGAGGACATTTTCTGTGGACGGCAGGTTCAGCAGCGAATTGGTTACTGTCCTCAGTTTGATGCTCTGTTGGACCACATGACAGGAAGGGAAACTTTGAGTATGTATGCGAGGCTCAGAGGAATACCAGAGAAGTATGTGTCTGGCTGTGTGGAGAATGTCTTGAGGTCTCTGCTGCTGGAGCCTCATGCTGATAAACTGGTCCGCTGCTTCAGGTAAGTTGACTATTTCTGTAGAAAAATATCACTGAGCTACTATCATTTGTGGCACTTTGCTCACAGTTCCTTGAATAATGCTATATTTTGATGAGCAGATTTATGTTAACAGTATGTCACCATAAACATATATATAGCGGCGGTAACAAGCGGAAGCTGAGTGCAGGCATGGCTCTGATTGGTGGGCCTCCGGTCATCTTCCTTGACGAGCCTTCTACTGGGATGGACCCTGTGGCCAGGAGGCTGCTGTGGGATGCTGTTACACGCACAAGGGAGTCTGGAAAGGCCATAATAATCACTTCTCATAGGTGAAATGTGTGAAATACTGGATACTTCAGCTGCACTACTTTACAGAAGAATATATTCAACGGCGTTAAAGTCATACCCTTTCCTAGCAAACAGTATTCCCGTATATAAATCAGTCATTACAGTAAAGGTCCTGTATTTATTATCTCACTTAGTATTTTTAGCAAAATGCAGTTTAAAAAATAACAGTAAAAACACTTGCGATGCATTGAAGTTGATCAAATTTTATCTTTACACTGATATATTCATAATTAAGCAGAATTTGAACCGTATAGATTGTATGTATAATTAACTAGTACAGTGGTTCTCAGCCTAGCAGCAAGTCCCTTGTAAAAGTCATCAATTATCTGTATAATCTGATATTTTTATATTATGTATGGAAAAGGCAAAAAGAACAGCTTCTTTGGAAAAGGGTTGGTTGAATTTTTTTTTTTTACGACTTCTTTTCTTACATTGTTCAGACATTTTTAACGATGACCTGTAATATGCTAGTTCAGTAACAAATATTAATAGAAGCCATGACAAACTAACATTTGTTAATGAGCAGTATAGATTATAAATACTTTCACTGAACAGCCAATGTGTAGCTATATGCCATGAAAGGTTTTAACCTAAACCTACCAATATCTCTGAACTTCTATTTCTTTCTGACTCTGCTTGTAAAGTGTTACAAAATCATGCTGTTAATATAAGTTAAAAATCCAAATACATGTTCCACCACTTGATGGTAGTTAACAGAAGTTGTATTACATTGTACAGCCGTCAGCCACAATACTGATTCCAGTTATCAGTTCTAATAATTGTGGCTGATTGAGGTTTATTACAATCGTCCATCATTTATGGAGCTATAACGATATTTATTTAGTTTTATTGTGTGTCTTTAATGGAAGTATAAATAAGTATCAAGAATCATGGCAATTATCAGCCTCAACATTATAACCAGTAACTGGTTATTGCGAGTTTTGTGACTGATCAATACATATTTTAACACCAAAGCAGTGGGATCCAAAGTAGTAGTTCCTAATTTTTTCCCTGATATGTACCCTTTCCCAGTATGGAGGAGTGTGAGGCACTGTGCACCAGACTCGCAGTGATGGTCAACGGTCAGTTCAAGTGCCTTGGAAGTCCCCAGCACCTGAAGAGCAAGTTTGGGAGTGGCTACACTCTGCTGGCTAAAGTTCATGTTGAGGCTGAGCTGGAAGAGGCTGACCTGCAGCTATTCAAAGACTTCATCGAAAGTACCTTCCCAGGTCAGAGACCCACAGTAAAATATTGATTAGTGTCAGTACCCTGAATAAAACAAAATGTATTAAGGTAGTCGCATGTGGTATCTGCTATATATTGAAACAGATGAGGGTTTTGCTGTTGAAATAATGAGAAATGATGAATGAATAAAACAAAAATAGAACAATATCTCACTGTGTGAACTCTCTTCCACCACAGGGAGCCAACTTAAGGACGAGCACCAGGGAATGGTGCACTATCATTTGACTGACAAGAAACTTACCTGGGGCCAGGTAATTGATTTTACACAGAAAAAGTTCTTCTTCCCTACAACTTGTGCTGTATTAGAACTACCCCTAGTGGAAAATACGATGCACAATAATGCTACCGTGTCAATATTAACGTCTAAGCAAAATGTTCTGAAAGACATGTAACCAGAAGGTACTTTCTCATCTCATTCTCCATCTTATTTGGGAAAATATGCGCCTAAGCATGTTTTTTAACTGTGAAGTTTTTTATCAACAAAAAGTATTGTTAATTAGGCGGTTAGCTTGTAAAGGCAGTCAGTTGGCATGTGCACGGCAAAAATAAATGCATTGTTACCGAGTAACTGATATTTTTTGCACCACATTAAATTCTGACAGTAATTGATAACAGAAATATTCATATTAAGCTCTAAACTCCCTCCTAGGTATTTGGCACCTTAGAGGCAGCCAAAGAGAAATATCACATCGAGGACTACTGTGTGAGCCAAATATCACTGGAGCAAGTGTTCCTCAGCTTTGCCCAGTTTCAGCACTGCACAGAGAATGGCAGGAAGTAACTGGACCCAAGAGTTTAATGAGGAGTCCTTCCATTCGCCCGTCCATTATCCGTTTTATACTGTGTGTGTGTTTTTGTGAGTGTTTGTTTGTGTGTGTTGGACCTGAGTACATGGACTTGCCTCTCCAGCTCAGTTTTTACTGTAACCACCAATACACACACACACACCTGCAACAGGCCAGCCGCTGAGCATCCAGCATGAGAATTTCTACTTCTGAATCACAACGATGTGTCTTGGCTCGGTCAGTTATGACATTGCTTTTGTTGTTGTGTGGAAATGAAATGTGGGGATGTTGAGTACACCAAGTGAAGAAGTTAATCTTTATGTGAGATCAAAGACAATGATACTACCACTACTCCAATGGGTGTGACAGGGTTTATTTGTTTTGCATTAATGTGTGTACAGACTGTCTATTTCTTATTGTTATTTTTATTTCATCGTTTGTTTCCAGGAATTTGTGCTTTTTCTGTGAACAGTGAATGAACCACTCCATTTGACACCATTGTGAAATTGTTGCACACCTTTTGCGCCTTATCTTCTTACTAATGAGAGTTTTCTTAATTTATAATGCCCTACACAAAATGCCTGGTTATCCTTAAGAGCCTTGTAATGTTGCCAGATTTCTATAATGTGACGTGTCACTGGCACTAAAAAGCATTTACTCGTTTAAAGACTGTTTTGGGCAAGTTACTGAATGCATGCTTTGATTAAGATTTGCAGAGTGAATGATACTGAGAGAGCAGAGAGCAATCCCTGGGAAAAAAACAATGATGAGGATTCATCCTCACAGAGTTTCAAAGGTGTACCTGTGTAAATGTGAGGTCCTTACTTCAAATTAAGTTGTTTCAGTCTGCATGTGAGAGATTTGGAACCTTCAACGACTTGACTCAGCAATGAGCTCTGAGGAGCTTTTTCTGGGGGTTTTGAGACATATGATTGCAGAATTTACCCAGCCTGGTTCTTAAATCCTTAAAACCAAGAACTTGTGATTTTACAAAGGACAAACTAGAGTCCTGTATCATCTTTACAGTAGTGCATCTCCTTCAGGGGACATGAAACGGAACACAAAATGCAATAAAAGGCCTTGAAATGATATGAATAGTAAAATATAACTGGATTCCTATGCGCACAAATAGATACTTTGTTCTGAGGAAGAACAATCAGTGCAATGTTTTTTGTTTGACATTGAATCAGTGCGTGCGCTCTCAAAGCCTTGTCCATACTTCTGTTGTAACTTTTGAGATAAGAAATGTTTATTGTGCAGAAATATGAAGAATAACCATTTCCTGGAAAAGGATCATTCACATATTGATGAAAAATCTATTCTATTTCAATTCTTTTCTCCGCATTGAAGATCACTATAATCTGGTGTTATGATAAGTGACATTCCTACTCTAGAAAAATCCCTGACTCTGCAGAGATGAATGTATTTATTCTCCATTATGAAAGCATAAAGAGCTCAAAGTACAGCTTCATTAGATAAATGGCACCTTTTTGTCACCAGATGTGTGTCAGAAGTAGAAACTGACATTCCAGGAAACACAGAAAGATTTAACCTTTTCATTTTTACTTTTGTCACATTTGTTTGTGTGTTTGCACAATTTTTGTTGTTTCATGAAAGTACATGTTTCACTTGAATCATTTGCTATGTTAAATACGTCCCTGAAATTACAAAGAAAAGGTCTGTGCTGCTGATATCAAAATGATTAAGTTATGCTGAAATAGAGTGTATTGTATTTAAAAGAAAAAGGGAATTTACCTCCTTGTAACTGTACTGTACCATGAAAAGGACATTGTCTTACTTTCTGTATATGTAACAGTCTTTTTAAATTAAATAATGCTTCATGCAAAAGGAAATATACCAGAGTCCGGCCTCTTTTTCCACTTCACACTTTTATGGAATTGTATGACTAGAGACCAAGTGCGGACACATGCAACCATGATCAGCCATAACTTTAAGCATTCTGAAGGTGAAGTTCATAACATGGATTATCTCAAAGGAGCAACTTTTGCTCCTTTGAGATAATGCTGATTTTGCTATATTTGGGACCAAGTTGTTTCCTTTTGCCCATTAGCTCACTGTTTACAGTTCTTTATTTATGAGATCTGACAGAAAATCAGTTATTTTTGCAACATAAGACAAAGCGGAATATCTGAAGCAAATTAGGATTAAGACAAGGATCTCAAGGATATTTGACAGATTGAATGTAGATAAATCAAGTCACAGCTGGTGATGGCAGCCATCTTGCTGGGTTTCCAGTTTTAGCTGCATGAAGCTCAGATTATGTGTGGCGAACGGTGTAAGACTGAAACCTTCAACCATACCATAATAATAATAGTAATACCAATACTATGCACAAATTACTCTTGTGGCTGACTGTTGAGTGCACACTCTTCGATTTTTTTTAGAGATGTCTTATCTTCAAGGAATCTTACAGTTTTAGTTGATCAACTAAGCCATGTAGGAAACATAGATTATCACTCTCCCTTCACCGAACAGGCACTAGTTAGTGTGAGCTGGCACTCCCTCAACCTAGAAATAATTATTTAAAACCCAAAGGGCCCTATAGAGTCATATTAAATTGGAATAAGCTACCAGTGTCCACAAGGCTAGCACAGAATAATCATGAATTAAAAAATATACTGAAGAGAGAACTGTTGTAGAAGATGCAGATGACCTTATGATTGACAGCTATTTCTTTTTTCTTTTTCTACAATTATTCATAATGGGTATTATGATGATATATTCTTAATTGATTTATTCAATTTATAGAATTCTGAACAAACTAGGGAATAGAAAATACTCAAATTCCAGATAATATTGTAAATAGATCAGCGTAATAATTTTTTTGTATGTCTGTCTTTCAGTTTCAAATTTTCGTTTCCGAACAGGTATCTATAACAGCCAGAAAATTATATTTTCAAGTTACAAATTACATTTAAATCAATCGGTTTTCAATTAACAATATGAACAAAATGGAACCTTGACTAACCTGTGGTAAATGGCTAGGCTGACTAAGCCGTTTCTCGCTTCTGCTATAATAAAAGAGTATAAGTAGACTGTCTCCTGGTATGTTTCTACAATCAGGGCATCAGAAACAACGGACGGCTGGAGGACGTGGAAGCACCACGGCAGTTCATTAAAACGTTCGCTCTCATTGTTAAGAGTTGACTCACCAACTATCGCAGTGCATTTTGTGGATTTTACCGTTAAATATAGGAATTTGGTATTTTCTGGCGGGCCCCGCCCAAAATTTTCCAAACTTGAGTTTGACACATGTGACCTAGACTCATGGATGCATGGCTTACTTTACAGCCTAGCTGTCCAATCCCACAAAATAACTGCTTTCTGTGCTGTTGCTCTCGAAAGCAGTGGCCACAGATTCAATCCTCCAAGAAGAGAAAGTTTCAGCCAGTTCTGAGTCTTATAGATGTTTGTCAGAACACACAGTTTATGGTATCATGATGTGTATCAATAGACTCTTGTACACTGGTTAAAATGCTCTTTTGTTTAAAACAGCAAAACCTGTTTTTATTCATAACTTGTCTTAACTTGTCTGTTACGCTCTTTAGCTTGCATGTTGCAACCGATGAGCTGCCTTTTCCATTCCTCTGCTCCTCATTGGTCTACAGTTAACCTTCTGCACAGTTGTTGGGGGGGGGCAGGCACACAAGGAAAACATTGTACACTGGCTAAAGATACAATAAGTCTCATCCTGTCCAGGCGTTAAGTAACCTCGACAAAAATGTAACTAAACTGTCTATCAGATAACTCTGTAAACCATGAAAAAATAAAATAGGGGAACCAGATGATGTTAAGAATAAAACCCCGAATGATGTTTTAGCCAGAAAATTAGGTCCAGCTTCATCAAAAAGTGCTAGTTATTGATTTGTGTGATGTATTTCAATATATTGGCAGTGATTGATAGCCATCTAATTTTTGCAAGACCTTTAAAATATATTTAAATGAAACAAACTGAAAGGGGAAACTCATGTTTTTACTTACGTCTGTAAAGGTCTTAAACATATGGATATATAGAACCTGGAATTTAAGTTATATTGTAGATACTCTTTGTAAAAAGAAGACAAAGAGAGCTGAAACGATAATAATGGCAATGGATGGGAGAGTTTAGAGTTAGCTGGGGTCGTATATGCACTGGTGAACAGGTGGTGTTTTAGGTGGTTTATTGTATTTAACTGTCCAGAGATGAAGCATTGCCGATTGCAAGGGGGTAGAAACTTCAAGAGGGTGGAGGCTGTGAGACTAACGACTCTATCTACAAAAGTTTGCAGTTTGGTGTGTGGGGTGGAGAGCTGACCCACGTCTGAGGCCCGCAGCTTCCGGGACGGAGTATAGGCCTGATGGAGGTCCGTTAGTTACAGTGGGGCAAGGGCATGGAGGGATCTGTAGGTGAGGAGGAGGATCTTGATCTCGGTGTGAGACTTGATTGGGTGCCAGTGAAGGTAGAAGAGGGTTGGGCTGATGTGCTGCCAGGGCTTGGTGTATATACATAATAATACATTTAATTTATAATGCACTTTACATAAGAGCATGATCCGAGCCCCACAAGGACTTTCCCTGACTTATTTACAAAATATTTGTCCGATCCCACGGGACCAGTCTGGCTTTGATCAGATATGCACACTCTGATAGACATGATGTGGGGGGAGGGAATGACACATTCGGATCCCCTGAAGACAGATATGGGCCAGCAGTGGCGCAGCAAGTAGGTCTATCTAAACTTAGACTGACCTGACAGATGATCCATCCATCCTTTTATCCATCTATCCATCAACACATCCATCCATCCATCCATCCATCCTTTATTCATCTATCCATCAACACATCCATCCATCCATCCATCTATCCATCAACACATACATCCATCCATCAACACATCTGTCCATCCATCCGTCCATCCATCCATTTATCCATCTATCCATCTATCCATCAACACATACATCAATCCAACAACACATCCGTCCATCCATCTATTCATCCATCTATCCATCAACACATCATCCATCCATTTATCCATCTATCCATCAACACATCCATCCATCCATCCATCCATCCATCTATCCATCAACACATCTATCCATCCATCAACACATCCACCCATTAATCCATCTATCCATCCATCCATCCATCCATCCATCCATCCATCCTTTTATCCATCTATCCATCAAGACATCCATCCATCCATCCATTTATCCAACTATCCATCAACACATCCATCCATCCATCCTTTAACCCATCTATCTATCAAGACATCCATCCATCCATCCATTTATCCAACTATCCATCAACACATCCATCCATCCTTTAACCCATCTATCTATCAACACATCCATCCATCCATCCATCCATCTATCCATCAACCCATACATCCATCCATCAACACATCCGTCCATCCATCCATCCATCCATCCATTTATCCATCTATCCATCTATCCATCTATCCATCTATCCATCAACACATACATCAATCCATCAGCACATCCGTCCATCCATCTATCCATCAACACATCAATCCATCCATTTATCCATCTATCCATCAACACATCCATCCATCCATTTATCCATCAACACATCCATCCATCCATTTATCCATCTATCCATCAACACATCCATCCATCCATCCATCTATCCATCAACACATCCATCTATCCATCCATCCATCCATTCATTTATCCATCCATTACATCAACACATACATCCATGCATCAACACATCTATTTATCCATCTATCCATCAACACATCCATCCATCCATTTTTCAGTCTATCCATCAACACATCCATCCATCCATCCATCCATCCATCCATTTATCCATCTATCCGTCAACGAATCCATCCATCCATCCATTTATCCATCTATCCATCAACATATCCATCCATCCATCCATCCACCCATCCACACATCCATCCATTTGACATTCTGTGTATACTTTCATGCTGTGTTACAATTTGGGTTGCTGCAAACATTCTTCACAGGGCCCCACCCTAGAGTCAATTTCAAGGATGGTTTGTGTGAGAGAAAGCAAAGTATGTATACCCTGTAATTAAAATTGTATTGACAAGCCAAAAAATGTCTTTTTCAAAACCTGTAGGTCCCACCTCCAACTAGTCAGTCAGGAATTCACAACCCATAATTTATGTGAGCTGTTTTAACTCTAACCTGAGATGAAAAGCTTGTGGCCGGAGCAGATTGTTGTGCCAGACATGTTAAAACTTAGCGAAAAGGGTGCTTGTATGTGACTGTTAATATCACGTGACTTCTTAGGCACTGAGTCTCTCTCAGGAGAGGCCAGAGGGGCGGTGCATTAGTAATCCCATACTTTGGATGCTGGAGCGTTTTTTTCAACCTGAATACAAACAGAAGTGTGTTTGAGCAGCAGAGGTTAGACTGAGGAGAACTACCATCAGCAAAAGAAATGTCTCTTTTGGTGGACTTTGTTTTCTTCCTCTTCTACAGTCCCACCACACTTTTGGGAGCTGTTGCCCTCCTGCTTGTCATCTATATGGTTTCCAGCAGCTTCACATCCAAGAAAATGAGGATAGAGCCTCCGGGACCAAGACCTTTTCCCCTGCTTGGCAACATCTTACAGCTTGATCTCAAGAGACCCTACAAAACCCTCTGTGAGGTGAGTTCAGCATTCTCACTCCAAAACATTGTCCTGAATATATTTAAATGTCCTATTGACATGTCCTTAAACAATATCTAACATATCCAATCACATTTTTTTCCAGCTTTCAAAGAAATATGGATCAATTTTTACTGTTTATTTTGGACCCAATAAAATAGTGGTCCTAGCTGGATACAAGATGGTGAGGGAAGCTCTTATCAACAATGCAGAAGAGTTTGGAAATCGAGATATCTCCCCCATATTTTATGATATTAATGAAGGCTATGGTATATCTTTACTTTACTTTTTTAGTTTCAGCAAATATTTGTCATTTGTTTGCTAGAATCCTTTCATTGTCTTTGAATTTCATTCTTTTTTATTTAGCTGAATCATCAATGGATATATTTAGATATAAATCTACTACAGATTCTTATTATTGTCCATGTCATGTTTAATAGGGATTCTGTTTACAAATGGTGAAACGTGGAAAGAGCTGAGACGTTTTGCCCTCACCACCCTGAGAGACTTTGGAATGGGGAAAAGAATAGCCGAGGATAAAATTGTGGAAGAATGCTCCCATTTGATCCAAATGCTTGAGGAACTTAAAGGTTGGTGGAAGTGATCATTTATGATTGTTGTTCTGATAAACAAAAACAACAGATGAGTCACGATGAGTGGCATTTTTTTGTAGTGTTTGCATTAATAATTTAATTTATGACTTGACAGGGAAACCTTTTGATACAAAACATCCAATGAATTACGCAACGTCGAATGTCATCTCCTCTATTGTTTACGGAAGCAGGTTTGAATATGACGACACCCGCTACAAAAACATGGTGAACGGAGTCAACGAGATCATACGATTGACTGGCTCTGCACCAGTCCAAGTATGCTTCATATCTGCTGCTCTTTATAATAATAATAATCATTTTTCCTTTATTTATCAAATGTTTCACAGCACAACAAAATTTATCTATGCATTTAACTCGACCCTGAGGGAGCAGTGGATGGCCCCTGTGAAGGGTCTGCGGAGCTGAGGTTTCATGGTCTTTCTCAAGAACCCACGGCATGTTGTGTCAGGGGCTGGGCTTGAACCTGTGTCTCCCTTTGAGGGACAACTGCTCCACCCACTGAGCTGAATCTGCCCCAGGTTCTATTTCTTGTTTTGTTTCTTCTAATGTCCTATCAAGCTGCCTCGGCATGCAGAATGAGGATCTTGCTGCTTTTCAGTGCCAGACAGATTTTAGTCTGCGAAGGAAGGGTTTGACAGCACTTTTCTACTACTATTATGTGTTATTTGTTGACGAGGCGACGGGACCAGAAAGGTGGCTTGGGGGGATGGGAGAAAGGGAGTATCACCTTGGGTTGTGAATGTGGCTGTGTGTGTGAAAAGATTCTCACTGGATGAAGATTCAATTGGGGGGTCATCACAATGCCCACCAACCCCGAAAGGTAGACAGAGAACAGCCCAAGCCACCACCACACCTGATGGCACCCAAAAGCATGAAGGTACCAAAGGCCAAGTGCCTCCAGGCAAACCGCAAGCCAGTTCAATGGGAAAGCAAGCCAGGGACCGCAGAGTAAGCAAGACCCGCCATACGCCGGAGACCTCCCCACACAACACCCCCAAGGAAGCACGACCCCCCCCCGGCCCACTGGAGACACCCTGGGAAAGACTGATGCTCCTCCAGGACCGGAGAACCCCAATATAACATGATGTTGTATTGACTTGAGTGCGTGAGGGGGATGTGTGCATGTGTGTAATGCACTGCTTTGACTGCTTCCTCAGTGATATATCTATCTGGTTTGATAGATAAATCTGTCTCCAACTTAGAAGTTGGGAGAGAAACTATGCAATCCATTTAGGCACATTTTCATTTTGCATATCTATCATAATTTTTAACGTCATTCATAAATGCTGAGTATGTAAATGGCAGGGGATACAAATGACTATATCTTATTTTTCTTCATGAATTTCAAGATTTGGCAAATATGATGCAATACATTTTGAATCTGTAAAACAATATTATCTTAATTTTTGTCTTTACCTTTGCATCACAGCTTTACAACATGTTTCCCTGGCTGTTCAGTTGGATTGGAAGCCGACAGCTATTATTGAAAAACAGGAGGATGATTCTGGAAGATATCAAAGACTTAATCAAGAATTTAAAAGAGACATTGAGTCCTCAGATATGCAGGGGATTTGTGGACTGTTTTCTGATTCGCATGCAAAAAGAGGAGGTAAGACTTATGACCTTTAACTGGATTTTCATCAGTAAAATCAACAGAAAAATGAATTTAATCTTGATGTACCGGCATTCCCTCTTTCAGGAATCTCGTGTTAAGGATTCTCAGTACAATGAGAAGAACTTGATATTTTCAGTGTGCAACCTGTTTGGAGCTGGGACAGACACCACAGCTGCTACACTGAGATGGTGTTTGCTGTTAATGGCCAAATATCCACATATACAAGGCAAGGAAAGAAATTATGCTTGTCAATTTGTTTTCACCTCTGAATGCCTGCCCTTAAATATTTCAAACAGTCTAGTATGAAGACAAACATGGAACAAATGTCATAACGAGACCCTGAACAAATGAAAATGAAGATGGGTCCAGGGGCTGTGGACTGTCAAATATGTAGAGATGTATTAAAATACATAGCTACATACCAACAAGGCACAAAACAGACTTAACGACCTAGCCGCATCTATCGTAGTAGGTAAGCATTTCAGCCTCAAATTTCAAGTGTGGATAACTTCTGCAAACAATCTGTTTGTAGTACAACCCCCACCAACCCTACCAGCTGGACATTGTTGCTTGCACCTGAGTCAGGAGCCACACTTCACTGATGTTTCGCTCCATTATTCCCGGAACATCTCACATTGGAGGATTAGCAGTAAAGACGATCAGCAGCTTATGACCCTTGCTTTCCCCATGCCATCTGAGCCAAAGCCACAAGCAGCCATGTTCAGCATACTCAGAAAGATCCCTGAATGCCTTCTTGAGTTTGGGACCCTTCACTCCTACGCTTCTAAAGAGGCATTGGGTAGATGATCGCGCAAACCCTCTGCACCCTTCTCTGCACTCTCTGCACTCAGCTCTCTGATCTGTTTACTTGTCATTCTTCCCTTTGAGGGCAGATTCTGTCCTTCCCTCCCACGGGACAGTGATGCCTGTGAAGATGATGATGTTTGGGTGCAGGTAGGTTGTGGTGATCTCTGGCGGGAACTTAAGCTGCCGCTCAAGGTCCACTTTCAGGTTTCAATCGCACCCAGGTGTTAATGCTGATCATGCGGTTATGTATGTACATCAACATACATTGTAGATATAAATATTCCTCAATATATTTATAAATAAATATATGTTTTGCATTTTTGTAGTAGGTAGATCATTTTGACTTGGTCATTTTATACGCTGTCTAAAAAAGTGTGAGCGCCCCTGGTGTGCTGTCACCTCAACTCTTCTCACTCTACACAAATGACTGCAATTCTGACGACCCATCTGTCAAACTCCTGAAATTTACGGATGACACAACGGTCATCAGGCTCATCCAGAATGGCGACGAGTCTGCATAGAGGCGGGAGGTTGACCGGCTGGGCGTCTGATGTGGTCACAACAACCTGGAGTTGAACAAGCTCCAAACTTTAGAGATGAGAGTGGACATAAGGAGGAACCCCCCATCATTGCCCCCCCTCGCTGTAGTGAACAGCACTGTGTCTACTGTGGAATCCTACAGATTCCTGGGAACTACAATCTCTCAGGACCTTAAGTGGACATCCAACACAGACAAAGGCCCAGCAGAGGGTGTGCTTCCTACGCCAGCTTAGGAAGCTCAACCTGCCTCAGGTGCTGCTGATCCAGTTTTACACTGCAGTAATCCAGTCTGTTCTCTGCACATCCAGCACTGTTTGCTTTGGATCTTTTACCAAACAGGACAGAAACAGACTACAACCGACAATTAGATCTGCGGAAAAAATCATCGGATCCAACTTGCTCTCCATCCAGTACCTATACTCCTCCAGAGTCAGGAAACGGGCAGGAAAGATCTCTGCAGACCCGTCACACCCCGGACACAACCTGTTTCAACTTCTCCCCCCTGGCAGATGCTATAGAACACTGTTCGCCAAAACTACCAGACACAAGAACACTTTTTACTCACAGGCCATCAACCTAACGAACAATAAAACCAGTGTCAGTGTTGAACAATAACCTGGATCACCTCATTATACAATAACTACCTCCAACTGTCATTACGCTGACATCTTTCCACTGTCATATATATTTATATAAACACATTAATACATTTATTTAAATGCATATAGCCTGCACACAAGATCATCTCCATTTGTTTATTGCCTTGTGCATTAAATTTTAAATTATTCGTACTGTGAGAGCTAAGTTAACCACACTCAAATTCCTTGTGTGCATATACATGGCCAATAAAGCTGAATCTGATTCTGATTCTGATCATGTTATAATGGAAATCCATTCAGTCTATCAACCCAACCAATCAACAAATATGGCGGCCTTTATCCTTTCACTGTCATGCTGCTGGTTACAGCTTCACAAAGGTGGTGACATTACTGCAGACTCTTCGTCCTGTTTAACTGAAGGCAGACATGTTCTGATCTTATCATTTTTGTGTGAACAGACCAGGTCCAGGAGGAGCTGAGCCAGGTGATTGGAAGCCGTCAGGTCCGGGTAGAGGACAGGAAAAACCTGCCGTACACTGACGCAGTCATTCATGAGACACAGAGATTCGGGAACATTGCCCCCATGGCTATTCCTCATAGAACCAGCCGAGACGTCACCTTCCAGGGCTACTTTATCAAAGAGGTTGAATGTTCATATACCATACGTTGCCCCCCACCCCCACCTGAAAAAATGCCTGAAAAAGTCAATTTACCTCTAGGTAAACTTTGTTGAGCTTATATACATATAAACATACTTCCTTCTGTTTACAGGGAACTATTGTGCTCCCTCTGCTTACTTCAGTCCTGTATGATGAGAGCGAATGGGAGAGTCCACACACATTCAACCCCCCACACTTCCTGGACAAGGAGGGTCGATTTATCAAGCGAGACGCATTTCTGCCCTTTTCTGCTGGTACAACAACTTTTGAATTTTTCTTGTTCAGGAATTGCAGAGAACACAACTGATCCACTTTAACAGCTCATAAATATCATTGATCCTTCAGGTCGCAGGGCCTGTCTGGGCGAAAGTCTGGCCAGAATGGAGCTCTTTCTCTTCTTCACCTCCCTCCTCCAGCGGTTTCATTTCACTACTCCTCCTGGAGTATCAGAGGATGAGCTGGATCTCAGAGCAGCTGTGGGCTTCACGCTCGCCCCTTCACCTCACGAGTTGTGTGCTGTTAGTCGCCAATGAGGAAAAGAGCTGGAGCATGGCATTTTAGCCGGTTTGCCAAAGTAATTTCTATTTTACACACTGTATTAAGACTAAGTCTAAGTCTAATACATCTTCATTCATGGTGTTTAGCTGTATAAGAGAAATGGTTATTATTAAGATTCATCCTTTGTGTTAGCGCCATAACTCAATAAATGTGTCATGGATTATTTTCACCGTAAGTGCGAGGAAGAACTATAGAGTTTTTTGGAAAGGTCGGTTGTATATTTCCAAAACTATTGGGAACTTAACTTCTATACGTTTTCAGACCATAATTTCTCAACCTTTGCTCCGATTTAGTCCAAACTTGGTGCAATTGAATTGACTAAAAGAGATCTGTCTTGTATGTATCATATCTTTACTTGAATTGCAAATTTGAACTACTGGAGCGCGTGCCAAGCATTTAATGATCCAGGCCACAGAAGAGAGTTCTCTTTCAATACAATCTCTCAAAAAAAGTTGTAAAGTAAGAAATAAAGAATTCTACAAACACGTCCAAGAAAAAACTGTCAGGAGCCGTGATAGACATGAGCTTGTTTAAAATAGACAGCTGCTTTTTGCAACATAACTTCAAAAGCAACCATAGAAAAGTACTAGCATCAGAATATTATGTGATACCAATGAGAAGCAAATTAGTGATTCCCAAATTGTTCTGCTAAAGGTAATTTAAATTACCATTGAATGTTTATGATCAGGAAAACAAATATAAAGTTAACTAAAAAAAATAACTTGGTTTACATTGTGTTATTTTTTATACAACTTGATGATTGGCTTATATACTATATACCTGATCTATTTTGTACATTCAGTTCATGTACTTCTTACCCTTCATAGTTTTCATATTTCTGTTTTCCTTTTCCATCTCTTGCTCACTTTTGTGCTGAGGTATTTCATTCTACTTCATTATATTTGCAATAAAAATGTTTTTTATTTTGTTACATGTTGTATTTTATCTAGTATGCATATCAAGCAGATTATTTGGGAAATTTGGGACCTAAAGTTTATGAAAGAAACCATCTAGAAACTAAACCTGCAACACATTCAAATGCTGAAATTGGATTTTCTTTTCCCTTTAGCATTAAAGAAAAAGTAAAAGAATGAGCTGGTTATTAGTTCTGATCCCCACATGAAGCCAAATAGTCACACGGTGAGTTTCAGTTCACACTACAATAAGGAAACTCCTGGAATGCAACAAAAAAGATGCAGGAGCTCAAGGACGGCAGTGACCACCAGTAGGGAGAGTAAGGAAAAGATACCGGAAAAGATCTTCAAACATGATCCTACAGTCACTGGAAGCTGCTTACTTTCAGTCAAAGAACCCACAGCAGAAACTTCAGCGAAAAACCTGGCAAACCTCGGTGAAATAACTTCATGTGGTTAAAAACAAACATATCCTCAGAGCACCCCCGTCTGGATGTGTTTGCTGACCAAAGTTCCATCTTTTGTAGATAGTACAAAAAAGAGTTTTGCTGTTTGACAGCTGCAAATTTGTTTACCAGGATCATGTAATTGTCATAACCCAGCTCTATGGCCAAGCCCGAGGACCCAAAAACAGGAGTTTTATTTTCCAGCTGCAAAGATGGTGACGAGGATGGTGGTGAACAAACTGTCCAGTGTGTCTGACTCTGACAGACAGACAGGTCCTCAGCAAAGGACAGGAGAGTTCTGAGTTAGTTCAGAGTCCTGTAGAATGCATAATTCTAGCAACAACAGTTATACGGCTGATAGTGATCTGACGATCTGTCAAACAGTAAATGAGGTCATAAGTTTTACAGGGTTGATTGATGACGAGGTTCAGCTGTGCAGCAGATAGGAGGTGCGGAGCCTGTGACACAGAAACACCTACATTCCCAGACAGACATGATGAAACCAACAGGATGCAAGAGAGATGGGGGGTACGCAGGAAACAGCAGGGAAGAACAGGAGTTGGAGCTGTGGCTGTAACACTAACAGAAAACTACATTTACTACTAGATACTACATCCTGTCTAGTACATCCTGCTACACAATTTAGCAGGATGTTAGAAAACAATATAGAGAATATTAAAGGTATATGGAGTATGTTAAATAGCCTTCTTAGAAATGGCTCTAGAAAGGATAATTACCCTCAATATTTTAAATTATGCAAGTACGAATAAAATGGACGGTGTGGTTAACAAGTTCAATGGATTTTTTGAGTTGGACCATGCTTAGTAGAAGCAATCCCTGATTCAGTGACATCAGAAAATATTAATGATCTTTTTTTTTCTAAGGGAACCTGGGTTCAATGTTTCTCAATGAAGTAAAAGAAAAACAATTAATAGATATTGTCAATGAATGTAAAAACAAAGCATCTACCGATTGTAATAAAATGGATATGAAAATAGTAAAAAGTTAATCAGTGGGATTTCCAAACCACTGGATATGAAAAATCACAAATTACTCTTACGTGTAGGAGTGATAAGGTACTACTACTCCTGTTTCTGCTCGTGTTATGTGACATTAGCTCTCCAGCTACTCAGTGAACCTCATAGTGATTGCTACGTCGCTAACATAGCTTTTAGTTTTGCGCTTAGTTTAAGCAAGCTAAAGCTAATTTTAGCGCTTAGAAACTCCCATAATCCCCGGCGGTTGAGATGCAAAATAGGTATGAAGATATGAACAATTAGAGTAAAAGACAACGTGTAAAAGAAAGATCTCAACGGGTCGATTCATATGGACCACGTCCGTACTAAATCAGAATAACAGTTTCAGAAATTTTGGCCTGAAAACTATGGAGATAAAGCTCCTTCTAGTGTTGGAAATAGAAAACCAATATTTCCCATAATCAATCCAGCTCCTCCGCGCACTAATGTCTATGTGGCCAAAAAAAATCTGAAAACGAAATATGAAATAGACTTTGAGTTATTGTGTTAACACGAATATCTCACGCTGATGACGATTCCATAATATAATGTAAAGATAATAATTAGTGATGCAAAAAAATCACACAATCAAATAAGTTCATACACCAGAATTTAGGATACTTTACAAGTTGAAAGAGGAGGATTGCCTTAGTAACTCTATAACAGCCACTACCGCAGCAGAATGGACACCAATAAACAGATGCCAGATTTCTATTATATCCTTCATTTGACCAGGCACAATCCTAATTGAGATTACAAATCTCTTTTGCAAGAGTGACCTGGCCAAACAAGCAGTTCAGAAACTGCTACAACAATTTCGAAGACAGGATGAAAATCTCTCATCATCAGACACTGACCTAGCAAAACCTAAGTAGCTCCAGCCAGGGCTGGAGAACAAGCACATAGCTTGAAGAATTGTGTTGAATGGAACAGCGTTGGACAGGAACTGCTCTGATGTTAGCAGATGTTATCACCATTTCCCCACTATGGAAGTGATTGTGCTTTAATGTAAAGCTGCAGGAGAGAGAGGGGAGTGGAGGGTTGACCCACAGGAGCAGTGCCATGGTAGTCACGTTCTCCTTCTTCTACAGTAGCATGACTTGAATGAAGAAGAGCTGACAGGGAAGACAGCCGAGACAGAATCATCTCAACCAGAGCCAGAAAGTACAAGCAGGAGTATTTTTTGTATAAAAAATAAAAATTGTTGTCTGGAGAGTAACTGTGCTGTGTGTCTTGAAGAGAACCAACATAGGTAGCAGACAGCTGTGCCACACTAACACCCACTCCTGGACTTTATACATGGCTTGCAGCATATGAAACTGCTGGCTCGGATGTTGGGGGAGATCGAAATCAAACACCATCAGCAGGCAGTGGCGAACAGGCTGCAGGTTGAATCGTTCTACGCCCAGTCCGGAGAGACAAAACCAGCTGCGGGAGAAGCCCAACCAGGAGCTACGTTGCAATCTTCACCAACTTTTTAACTCACTAGCAGCATCACACACAAGATGTCAAAGATAGATGATCCCCTGTCCTATTTGAAGGCGTTTTACGCAAAGGCTATGGCATGCAACAGGCCAGCGGTGGGGTATATTTGTACTAGTGTTGATGGACCAAGCAAAGTGACACCCAAAGAAGTGTTACACCGCACCATCTCTGCTAAGAGTGTTGCATCCATATTATAATATTCATCCATATTAAGCTCCCAACAGAGATCCTGGGTGACCAGGGGACCTTGTTTATTTTTTGAACAACTGCAAAGGTTATTGGGCATAAAGTAATTTCGGACTAGTGTGTACCACCCTCAGGGTGACGGCCTTGTCGAACATCAGAACAAGACCTTGAAGGCCATATTCCATAAGTTTATACACGAGAATGATTGCCATTAGGAATATGAAGCTAGGATCACGGTTGTTAGCAGGGCTGGTGGTTCCCAAAGGTCTCCATTGAATTGTCTACCTTTTTTACTACAGTTTGTCAGCCAAACCTCAGGTGGAATTGAACATAGTTAAGGATAGTTGTGAGGAAGGTCCAGGTCTCAGTACGAATAGGGGTCAGTTTGTCTTGGACCTGAGAGAAAAATTCCACACATGAGCAACTCTCAAAGGAGAATTTGCTAAAGGCCTACATTGTTGATCAATAGGTATTGTTGATCATGGAGTTGGAGGGGACAAAAAGAAACATGTTGGGATTTGGCTCACAGATGCATTTCCATGTGCGTCGATTTCTGCAGCTCAATCAAGTGAGCTTATCAGACTCTCCCTTTGTGGCTGGAACCGTGGACAGGAGAAGACAACCCAAGAGACATAAATCATCAATGGTCAGAAATACTATATCTGTGCAGAGTCCTGAGTAGTATCCACAGTGGTAGCAGCGATCCATGTCATAATTAGGTAGCTGTATTCTTACCAAACGAATCACACACTGATTTAGGACTCTAGTCCTAGTGATTGCACTGTTTACAAGTGACTGTGGGACAATACACTCTAACAAACATATCATCACATTTTCAACAATTCAATTACATTTTTCAAATTTGCCACACTCATGCCACTGTGACTATCAATCGGCTCAAATCTATGTCAAATCAAAGCACTCTGACTGTAGAATTTAAAATCTTACCACATTTAACCTGGAAATAATCTATTCACTGTGGACTATATGAAATCTGTGGACAAGCAGCAATATTGACAGTCCTTTTATGACTTGTTTTTCAAGAATGGTTATACTGGTCCTCAGGCAGGTAGCAGGTAAGAACGTTATGGTTATATCATCTCATATCACATTGTGTGACAGTTACAACTTGCAAAGCACAAAGAATGAAAAGCAAGAAGCTCTTATCAAAGAAACTTCTTCATAGTTTCTTATCTT
This sequence comes from Lophius americanus, assembly GCA_037951165.1. Classification (NCBI taxonomy): domain Eukaryota; kingdom Metazoa; phylum Chordata; class Actinopteri; order Lophiiformes; family Lophiidae; genus Lophius; species Lophius americanus. The sequence goes on from JBBDHG010000037.1 coordinate 4,552,372, forward strand.
GCCTTCCACAATGACTTCATCCTGGCAAAAAGAAAACACCAAATGATGAGGACTTTGTTACCTTAGTGATACTACAGGAGCTTCTTGAACAGCACAATTGCTTCCATGGACAGATGCTAAACCGACAGGAAGCGTAGGCAGATTGGGCTGGAATCTGAATTTGGAGTTTGGGGAGTCTTTGTGTGGACATCTTAGAACACTTCCTTATTTTTCTTTTGACATCCACATAAACAACTCTTATGGATATCAATTCTAAACCACCGACTTATGAAGTAATAAATCCATCCACTATCAGCAAATTCTAAGGGCCCATGGGATAATGTTCGGGACCTTGACGACCCGCAGCAGGCGTACACCTTGATTACAAATGAAATATCCAAAATCTACAATATTGCCTTCCCAGAAAAAAAGAAGTCTTGCAAATCTCACTCCTTCTACAGTATATATCATATATGTAATATCTAATAATGCCCTGGGAATAGGAATAATCCAGTCCCTGAGAAACAAGCACAAGATGTATGAAAAAATACCTTTCAAATCCCACACCATTTATATAGAGCAATTTAAACAGTATAGAAACAAACTTAATAATAATATTAATATTTCAATAAGAAATATTGTAAGTGTAAAAATAATAAGAGGCTAGTTTGGAAGACTATTAGACTTATTCTTAACAAAAGGAAAGAAAAACATCCCTTCCCAATGAAATGAAGTTCAACTACTTCTTTATGGAAATCGGATGAATATTGGCTTCGAAAAAATCCTAGTAGTGAAAGAAAGCCCCCTTCAATATATAACACCTCCCTCTACTGGTGGGATTTATTTCAGCCCCCTTAAATGCAGTAAGGTTTGCAAAATTATAGGCAGGTGCTCAAAAGAAATCCGCTCCAGGTCATGACAACATTCCTGCAGAACTAATTAAAGCGGTTCCCAAGGCCGTTGCCAAACCATTGCTACAGATACTTAATTCATCTTTTATCAAAGGTGTTGTGCCACACAAATTAAAAATTGCGAATGTTACCCCATACACAAACATGATGTTCCAGCATTCTCATTATAGATCCATTCTATCGTATGAGTGTGTCGAAGATGCTTGAAAGGCTTCCTTACAACACACTGTTCTGTTCATTTCTTGTTCTCTTGTGGAGAATGAAATATATGAACACCAATATGGCTTCGAAAAAAACGGTTCCACCTACGTGGCTATTACTCATCTCACCAATGAGATACGTTAAGCAAATGATAAAACAGAATGTTTCATGCTAAAGCTTTTGAGACAGTCAATTTTGATATATTATTACAAAAATTTAAATATCTGGGACTGGATGATCAGGCTTTGAGTTGGTTTACCAGTTACCTGGAAGACAGAAAACAAATCGTAGCCTATTATTATAAAATGAGGCGTTTCCAAAGGAAATCGGGCCATTGTTTTAAACTTTTATTTGCAGATGATACAACTATGTTCTATTCCTATGAAAATCAGAATGTAATCATGAAAGTTGTTGTGGAAAAAATCTAAATGGTTCACAATTAACAATTTCTCACTAAACATTAAAAAACTAATTATATTTTGTTTGGTCTTAAATGTAAATTGTAGTCTGAGAACATCACAGGGAGATTAAGCTCATGTTAAATCAGCTCGTTTCCTTGGTGTACTAATAATAAACCTGAAATTCAAATAATATCATCCAAAATTGCAAAAATCATTGGAATAATTAGTAAATTCCATTATCTCATAAACATACGTCTATTTTTTTATGATCTGTAAATCCGTACATCCGTTATTATATCCCAAACACTTACTTAGGATCACGTACAAAGGTTCAAAAATAGGGAATTCTCTCTCTCACCATTACGTAAGTCTTTCTCCTATGCTCTTTCAAAAGTCTGTGATAAATATCTTACAGCGTCAATAGCCTGCTATTCTTGTTCTTCCACTGTGTTTTACTTATTTATTTTAATTTTGTTTGGCCTTACCCCTACCTTGGCTTCTGTGTTCTAATTACTGTGTGTGTTTGAGGGAGTGTGGGTGACGATCATCCCACACAGGTGAGCACATGTGTGGGATGAGGGTGATCTAGGCCAAAGCAGAGAGTTTTATATTTTAATACAAACTCTCAAAAAATTAAGCGGGAAAGTAAGAAATAATGAACTCTACAAATACCTCCGGGAAAAACTGTCAGGAACCGTGATAGACAGACGCTGTGAACAAACTAAAAAGCGTTGAAGACATTGAAGATGCCAATCATAAGGATATATCCCACAACAACAAAAATGGATGTGAACCAACAACTTCATGTTCAATGCAACTCTTAATTAAGTTATTAAAGAGGAGGAAGACGTCCGTGAAGTTTCTGACCATCAGTGTACCTGGGTTTTCAAGATGAAGCTTGTGCGATGAGGAGTTTCTTCTTTTAAAGTTATGTCAGATGATGTTGGTATTGGTTATGTAAGGTTTCTAAAGAGTTTACCACATAACACGGCCTCACTAATAACTTAATGTTCACTAACATTGTAATGTTATTCAGAGGCTTTTCATTCCTATGGCCATCCCTCTTGTCTCCAGATATAGGAGTAAACCTGAGTTATTACCTCTGCCAAGGGGTTTTCAGTGTTCACTCCATTGCATTTGTCAATTTTTTTTGTTTGTGACCAGAATTACGAAAAAACCCCAGGACAGATTTCCATGAAATTTTACCAGGAGGTTTTTGGCCATTTGCAGTAGAGATGTCACAATGTGGCGGCCTTTGTTCCTTTGATTCTTTTGATTTTCCTTTGGGAGTGGAGCCGGGGGCAAAGTGGGCTGAACAGAAACACTGAATTGAAAGGCGCAGGAGACGACCGGTTACAGAGTATTTGAGAGATACTCAGAGAGTTGTTTGAGGTGTCAATAGATTTAGGTAGAAGAAAAGTAGATTGAGAAGAAAAGTGTTCATGTAAACCCACCTACTGACATTTACTTGAAGGAGGCTTTTTGTTTATGTAAGGTCTTGTTTATGTAAGAAATGCTGTTACACAGTAGTAATATAGCAGATGCATGCTGCAGTGTCACATTCTAAACGCCGAGCATTTTATGCATGAGCATTAATTTTTGTAATATGGTTTTGGAAATGTATGAACATGTAGGTGACTGTTTCTAGAGCAATGCTTTTATATATGAGGCAACAGACTGTAGCACCATTCCCAAGACAAAAAAAGTTTATTTTACTTTAATTGACATACTTAGTAACTGCTTACCTCTCAAGTTTCCATCAGGATAGTTGGCGTCAGGATTTGGCAATTTTACCAGTTAAAGTAAATATTGACCTATTTTTAGACTTTGAATGGGTAAGAGGCCCAGCAAGCCAATGAATATGATTAGAAAAAATTTACAAATCATATATCTTGGGATATTTCTGAAAATGACTTCATATGGCTAGACACTGTTATGACCTGGCATAAACAACAAAAAGGAGAGACACACCATTGTTTAACCATAAAAAAAACATCTTTATTAATCAATTAAACCAAATTAGTGCCAGTCAAATCAACTCAACTATAAGTGTTTTCAATATGGATGGGTGAAGAGTGGTGTAAAGTATGTATGAGTGGATGTGTGGATGTGAGTGTGTCGTAAGGTGCAAAACTCAAAACAGCAACACCTAAACAGGATGCATGTTGCCTGTTGAAAGAACAGAGAAAGAGTTATTGATCTGCAAGTTCTCCTAAAGTACCAGGAACTCCGTGGTGCCACTTGTGTTCCAGGTAACTCAAGCACCTACTTGCAGAATGACTCAAATTGCTAGTTTTTCACCCCCAAGAAGAACACAGGGGACATAACAACTCTTTCCCGACAGCTACATTGTTAATTGTTTTCTCCCCGTGTGAAATATGAGTTTAATGGAATAAAGCTTGGCAAAAATTAAAAAAAAGATTTTAGTCTGAGGTCATTTCTAATAATGATGGAGGACATCTGTGATATTAATCCAGTGGAATTGCACCATGCTTGTAATTTGTCAAGTAAAAATTCTATTTGAGGGTGTGCCCTTCAATTCACATTAATTATCGCCGCTTTTTTCATCAACACAGAGTTGAGTGTCCATAGAAGGGTGTTCGGTGCGACACCCACTCGAGGGTGCTTCGCCACCACTGCTAAGGCAGGTAGGGGAGCTTTGCTTTCACACAACAAACTAACCCCATCAGGGTTCACCTGGAAACAAACCAAGATCTCCCTTCATCCAGCGGACCGGAGTTTGCTGTTTCGAACAAGCTTTCATAATAGTGGAATAAACAGCTCTAGTGTGAAAGCTAATTAAGACACATCCTAACTTAAACCAAATATTTTGTGCTTTGAAACATGCAGACAGCCCACTTCCACAGTAACAGTAAAGACAAACCAAGACAACCCTTCACTGACAGTACAGTTTGTCAGAAACGACGAACAGCACACAGCTCATGAGGAGAAGGGGCAAACGTTAAGCCCCTAATTGGTGTCTCATCCAGTTCATCCTCTGTAACTCCAGGTGGAGGAGTGAAACGAAATCGCTGAAGGAGGGTCGTGAAAAAGAGAAATATCTCCATTCTGGCCAGACTCTCACCAAGACACACCCTACGACCTGCAAGAGGAAAGTTTTCAGTAAATTAAAGTAGATCACATTCCCATTAATGTATCTAATCTGATGTGGTTGTTGTACTTGCAGAAAATGGCATGAAGGCTTCTCTTCGGATAAATTTACCCTCCTTATCCAGGAAGTGGGAAGGGTTGAAAGAGTGTGGGGTCTCCCACTCACTCTCATCACACAGAACAGAAGTAAGAAGAATATAAACATTCATCCCCTGTAGGCAAAGGAACAAAGTGGGATTTGTTGCAAAAAATCTTGGAACCAAAAACGTTCTTTAGAATGTCTGCCATTTTGGATTACTGTGGCAACTGACCTCTTTGAGAAAGTAACCACTGAAGGTGATATCTTGGCTGGTTTTGTGGAAAGCCAGTGGAACAACGTTGGCCAGTCTTTGTGTCTCGTGGATAACAGCGTCAGTGTAAGGCAGGTTCTTCCTGTCTGCTACTCGGACCTGACGACTTCCGACCACAGCGCTCAGCTCCTTCTGGACCTGGTCTGGATACAGGTGAAAATGGGATTCATTTTCTAATAAAGCAAAGCAACGTTTAACATAAATTGCTCATGAGAACTTCTAAAATAACTAAAACAAGCATGTTTGTGTGTTTTTTCACCTTGAATTTGAGGATATTTGGCCATGTAAAGAAGACACCAGCTAAGTGTACTTGCTGTGGTGTCAGTTCCAGCTCCAAAAAGATTCATCACACTATAGATCAAGTTGTCATCATAGTATTGTGAATCTTTGATTTCAGATTCCTATTATAATAAAAAAATGGGGGACTATACTTATTATACTTGTCATTGAATGATTTGCCCGATCAGCCTCACAGGAGATTTGTCGGAATTTGAACACCTCACCTCCAGTTTTAGCTTATGCAACAGGAATGCATCAACAAAGCATCTGCACACATCAGGATTCAGAGTCTCCTCTAGATCCGCTATGATGTTTTTTACTTCCTTTTTGATTTCCTTCACATTCTTCATCATATCCCTCCAGTTCTTAAGGAAAGGACCAAGCCAAGGAAACACAGTGTAAATATGTAAAATAGCACAAGGCAAACAATTCATTGCTGGTTTGAGGTTTTACATCTTATTCCTGAGCAATATACATTTTAAACTAATATCTCTAAACGTGTTATCTACTGGCCTTTGAGAATGATGGAATACACGGAATGCTGTGTAATAATTAGGATACAAATCGAAAGTAGGTCTATTTCAATCTAGACATACAGAGAAAGAAGAAGAGATGAATGTTTATTAGTACAGATGAATTAGTACATTAGCAAGTCTTTGGCGGTCAGACTCTCCAGGGAGATTGGAATCGAAGGGTGTCTGCCCTGAGCAGATTAAACCAACATAAGGAATAAGGGGGATAAGGAAAAATTAAATCAATATTTGTTGTGCCTTGGTGGAAGTTTGATGTTCCCAAAGTGTTTGTCTGCAAAACCTTTGAGCTTTACAGGTAATATGCAGAGTTACCGAGCATAATTGGTACTAGGATGCCGTCGATCTCTTAAACATTTTGTTTAATGGGTGATGCAGTCCTCATTGGATTTGGTCGCTTGTGCTGTTATGACATTATCTATAGAATTTTTTTGTGCTTGGTTTAGTCACTCCCCAGATCATTTGATCTTAGAGTGGTGGGTGTGGCCTCCAGTTTGTCATTTCAAAATATGTTGCTGCATGCAGCATCATTAATTACAACAATGTCTGTATGTGGTTTGAAACCACATAGCTTCCATGATGTGTTATGGCTGTGGCGGTTCATTTGTTGGCTCTTGCTGTGTTAAGTGGTAGTCTATTTGTTGTGACCTTTTCTATTTGTGACTATTATACTCAATTTTATATAATAAAAATATATCCAAAAGAAGCATGATTTTTTGCTCGTAAACTTGAAGACAAAATAGGATTTTACTGTTGTTAATGTTAACAAACATTAATACATCTTTAACATATGACACTTTAAAGTACCCTAGTAAAAACTATTTTCAATCATTAATTGATTCTCTACTACCTGACTGGAAGCAGATCCCATCAGACAGATGGTCTCACGATTTCGTTCCAACATAACTTGGAAGACGGGATCTGTGTATTCAAACCTGCTCCCAAACATGAGCGCTGATATGATATTTGAAGAAGCACAAATCATCATCTGTGTGTTTTTGAAGGCTTTTTCTGATGAAAGAAAATGTGGATAAGGGCTAAATGAATGTACAGTATTTGAGAAATAGTGCTTTTGTTCAATAGAGGTTACCTTCATATTGTTCAAAAGTTTTTATGAGGTAGACACATTCCTCAATTATTTTCTCTTCTGTAATGCTTTTGCCCATCCCAAAATCTCTCAGTGTTGCAAGAGCAAAACTTTTCATTTCTTTCCAGGTGTTGCCATTGGTAAATATTATTCCTGAAAACAAAAGTAATATGTCTACGTTAGAATACAACAAATAAGATAATTATTAAAAAATCTCTGAACTTTTTCTTATCATGCCCTTTGTTGATATCATAGAATAATGGGTTGATTTCCCTTTCTCCAAAAACTTCTGCATTATTGACCAGAGCCTTTTTGACTGCATTGTACCCTGCAAGCACGACCACCTTCTTAGGTCCAAAGTAAATTGTGAACACTGGTCCGTATTTTTTAGACAGCTGAAAAGATTGAGGCCGATGAATCTGAGAGTCAGAAGGCTAAAACATAATAAAAAACATACACCCGAGAACAGACTTTGTCAGAACATGTCAATGATTTCCACTAAACAGAGTTGTTTTGGATAATACTTTATGCCATTATTAAGAATTAAATAAACGCACCTATGTATTATCAACACAATCTATATTCCAGAAATGCAGTGTTTTGTTATAACATGGATTATGAATGACCAGTTGATTAACTTGAGCAACAGAAATTTAAAGAAATACATATTATTTTGCTTCAATTAACTGGTCATTCTGCTCTACATGAAATAATTGATCTTAATGTAGTTTTTATTGCCAGGTTCACTCAAGACTATAAAGTTGTGTCAAGTCAATCATATTTTATTAATTCAACACGTATTGGTTTTAAATTACCTCTGCCAAAGTGGGCTGGGATTTAACAAACACTACTAACTAAAACAAGTTTTCTGTCTTAGCAATGAAAATAACACATTTAGCAACAATAAGACATTTCTCACATTTAAGAGTGATACGTCGAGTCTCCTCAGATCCACCTGAAGCAAGTTACCCAGCAGAGGCAGAGGTTTAGGTCCTGGAGGTTCTCTTCTCTTTTCTTGGGAGCTGAAATTGCAGTTAAAAAGATGCAGGACCAGCAGGACCACAACGGTCACCAGCAGTGAGACTGAGGTGGAGGACTGGAAAATATCTTCAAACATCATCCTACAGTCACCTGGAAGCTGAATACTTTTAGGAACACAAACCCTTGAACTGAACAGTTTTCCTCACAGTGAGATCAGAGGGTTCCTCAAACCGTGTTTTTTATTACAAAAAACACGCCTCAACAGCAACAATTGTTTCGTGGTTTTATCCATACACAAAATGTTTTTTGTGTATGGATAAAAAAGATAACTGTTTTGTAAGTGGTCTGTTTTTTTAATTTCTCCACTGTGGTCTCTGGGTGAAACGTCCGCATCTCGCTAGGGCAAGCAGCTTCCAGTTATATTACCCGAGATTATTTTGTTGATTGTCTTATTTTTTTAACCAATCAGATTTCGAAGTGCCGTTTAGGGCTTTTCCTATTCTCAAAAACATCAACTTTGATGACTAAATGTTGACTTGGTGCCGGATACATCCAAATGCACTCAAAGACACAAATGCAATGATATAATCAAAGCTGTAATGACTTAACTTAACTAACTGAAAGAAGTAAATTTATTAACATGCATTTCTAAGACATGATTGTGTGGAAAAGGAGAGAGAGGAGGAGCTAGAAGCTCAGTGCATTATGGGTCCTTTATAAGCCGGAACCTGTAGCATTATAACGAAGGACTAGGCTAAGTTGCCTTATTTATAAGCGTCATCCAAAGGGAAGGTTTCAAGCAAACTCTTGAATGTAGAGAGGTTGTAGCAGCCAGAAATGTGATTTGTAATAGCTGACATATGTTTCTGTCGGTGTTAACCCCGTCTAGTGGCCATGGCTCAGATGGCTGAAGATAAGAGCTACTTGATCTGGCTGGAACAGGATTAGACTTTAATCTCACAGTCCCAGATACTGACTGCCACAGACAATGTTCCTGATTTTTTGTAGTAAATCCTTTGTTTCTATAGAACCTGTATAAACTTCTGAGTGTTGTATCAATTTATAGTTAAAAAATAAATAGCGATTTATGTTTTGGACATGTTTTTGTCGATTTTGGATTGTTTTTACGTGCAGCGTCAAGACATTTTTATTCAGCAGCCATATCAATAAGCCAAGAAATAACCACTACACTACAGAGGGAGTCGGCCTTCTGGACAGTGACTGGAAGATGGTAACACAGGATTGGAGCCTAATGACTAAAGTCATATCGCCCTAGCCACAATGAATAGGTTAGTGGAATCGAAGGAACCTTTCTGGTGGAGAGGTTCATTCAGACGCTAAAGGGCATGTTATGGAAGTTTTTGTCCCACAGAGGGTCCGATTGGGACCATTGGCTCCCATATCTGCTGTCTGCCTATCGGGAGGTGGCACAAGCTTCTACAGGTTTCTCATCCTTTGAAACTCTATATGGTCGTCAGGTTAGGGGACCACTTGACCTCCTGAAGGAGCACTGGGAAAATCCAAGTGCCGAGCAGGAGAATGTAGTGGCCTATGTGATAAAAATGAGATACAGATTGGAGCAGATGACGGCACTGGCACAGGAGCACCTGAGATCTGAACAAGCCAACCAAAAGACCTGGTAATGACAAAAAGGCAAGAGATAGAACTCTCCATCCAGGCCTGAAGTCGCTGATGTTGATTTCCACCAATGACAGTAAGATGTTGGCCAGACGGCAGGGGCTTTACAATATCACTATGCCTTGGTAAGGACACCTTTGAACTTTAAATGCCTGAGAAATTGAAGCAACATCAGTGTTTTCCTCTTAACCTTTTGAAAGAAATCAGGAGGAGCCTGCGCTGCAGACGGAGGCTTGTGTTGTTGGCCTAGGGGCGGTGCTTCTGCAGGTAGGAGGTACAGACAGGCGTCAACTTCTGTTTCTGAGACGCAAACTCCTGGACCGGGAAACAAGGTACTCGACAATGGAAATGCATTGCCTTGCGATGAAGTGGGCCATTGAGTCACTTTTTCCTAGAGACCGATTATCGTGCTCTGCAGTGTCTCATCGAATGAAGGATTCCAACATGCGTCTCACAGGATTGTATCTGTTTGAAAATTGAAAATTGAGGCGTTGTACTCTTCGGAGAGGAGGGGGAAGAAATGGTTCAACGTTACGTAATGTCTGAGCTTTTAACAGTGTAAAACATATGGCATATACTGGTATGGTAAAAGGAACTCGCATACAAAATTATTTTAGAGAGGATAGTGTTCAATCGTTTCTGTGTGATTGTTTGTTTGCTCCCTTGTGGAGCAGTTTGCTGCGTCACGAGGTGCGCAGCGTGACGCTGGGCTCTCCCGCCTCGTTAGCCTCATCTGCGAAAAAACACACAGAAGGCTTGATAACATTTTTATTGTGGCAGTGAATCCCATACTGACGGATTTATTTCCTTACCTGAAGTTTAGTGGCTTAATTGACGCTGTCGTGTTTAAGTAGGGCACCGAACTTATCACAGCCTGTCCCTGGGGGCTCGGGCACCTTTATTACTTCCGGGAGGGATAGGACAATAAGGAAGTGGATGGAGGAGAGTTTTCTTTTATTGTTAAATTTAAATATTAATTTAAATCAGTTAGGGGTATTTATTAACAAGGGTTGAGTATGTAAATATATATGGATAGAAGGTTTATATTTTGGTACGGGCCAATTCTTACCCTGTCATGTCCTCACACACGGACATGATAATGTTAATACCATGCGCTACATGTGACATCGCCAGTACCGTGGCCAAGCTAAGCTAACCCAAACAACAGCAGTTGCGAGTGGCAAGGTAGTCTGTGCCGAATACACAGACTATCGTCATCTTACCGGATGCCTTCCCGGTCTTTGTAGCTAATCAGTTCTGCACAGTTTTATTAGAACTTTGAGTTCTAATAAAATGGGATGTAACTTCTGCCTCTACTAGTCAATGGTCGCCTCGGCCGCTTGAGCCAGTTAACAGTACCTTTGGAGAAATGTCAGGTCTTGACTCAAATATTGTGATAGTATTAAAAAATGGTGGATGCCTCATCAAGGATATCATGTATGCTAATACTTTTGTTGCTACACAGGCCTCCTGTAAAAATCATGTTAGCTTGGTGAGATCTGTGATCAAATATGAAGGTTGCTTTAAACTTTTGCTCAGTTAAGTGACAGCCCATGTCACATTATAATATATTCTGTTGCATGAGCTTCAAAGGTTAGATTGTGCCTCATGCCCAGCATTCCAGACAACTAATGTCAAAGGACAAATGACAGGAAAAAGTGCAATAACTGACAAAGCTCAATTTGCAGTAACTGAAGAAACACATGCAAACAGAAAAGCCAAGAAACAGGCAAATTTATGACATCAAAATAAATTTCACAACAGATGCAGAAAATGTAGCATAATTCAATTCAATATTGTTAACAATTAAAGTGAATGAGACACATTTCTATATTGGAAATTGTTTTTGGATTTGAAACATACAGAAAGCCCATTCCCAGAGTGCCATTAAAAACACAAGCTACAGCACAGTTTATTGGTGAAGGCTAACCGCACACAGCTCATGAGGAGAGGGCGTGATCACCAAGCCCGAAACTTGTGTGAGATCCAGTTCGTCCTCTGTAACTCCAGGTGGAGGAGTGAAAGGAAATCGCCGAAGGAGGGAAGTGAAGAAGAGAAAGAGCTCCATTCTGGCAAGATTCTCTCCAAGACACACCTTAGGACCTGAAAGAAGAAATATTTAAAATAGTAAAATTGGACGCATGCAATGAAGTCGCTGTACTTGCAGAAAATGGCCTGAAGGCATCTCTTTTGATAAATTTACCCTCCTTATCCAGGAAGTGGGAGGGGTTGAAAGTGTGTGGAGTCTCCCACTCACTCTCATCACACAGAACAGAAGTAAGAAGTGGATAAATAGAAGTCCCCTGAAGGAAAAGGAACAGAGATATTATATTATTAGGGATATTAAAACAATCTCTTTACACCAGTGTGATTCTAAGGTTTTATCAAGAGTTATCGCTGACATACAGATTGCGTGCCGCTCTGTCTGAGGATGCAAGACAAACAAGCCCTGACAAAGATCATGATCAATGTCAATGACTTCATATGAATAAAACTGTTTTTGTAGCAACTGACCTCTCTGATGAAGTAGCCCTGGAAGGTGACATCTTGGCTGGTTTGGTGACGAATTATGGCAATAATACTGGCCAGTCTTTATGTCTCGTGACAACCGGAATTTGCTTCGGCGCCAAACTCACCGAAGCATTATCACCACCTTATGAACTGGAGTATGGATCGTCTGCGCATGTATGAAAGCGTTTCCGATTAGGTGAATTGATGCAGGTAAACAATGGGTCGTAAAAGATCAAAAAGTCATCTAAGAAGGCGACCAACATAGTAATTCGGAAAGATTTAATTCGGAGAGGTGAATAGTGTCCCATGAAAACCGGTTTGGTCACCACGTGTACATGTGCTGTCATCTCCATGCCAACGATGCGCTGATAGGCTGCTACTAGGTCACTGACAGAACAACAAAAAACCAAATGAGTGCTCTCTCAGAGTGCCGTGGATGTTGGGTAAGCACAAGATGCCCTTTCTCTCGTTGAGCAGCAGTGTTTGACAAAAAATAGATTTTCATTGCACTTTGATTCCTGAGATCTTGATATATTTGTTTACGAAAGCATTACATGGAGTGTTTTTTGGGGGGAAGGTTGCAGTAACTTACAGCTGAGGAGGCCATAGAAGTTGGAAATATAGGTATCGTAGAGTCGTAGTCAAATATCAATCTATGTTTTGGAAAATCTTATCATCTTTTTTAAGTTTAATTAGGATTAGGATTATTGATATATATGATAATAATATTTGTTAAAAATAGTATCATTATAAATAACTAAAAAATAGATCATTATTAGAAGAAGCAGTAATTGAAGTTACATCTTAATCTTTCTGAGTCTAGTCTAGTATTTATTTTCTGTATTTTTTTCCAGCAGTTATTTGTAAAAGTATTGCCACCAGGACTAAAAACATGGCCTCTAGAAATGCTTTCATTTCTGCATGAAAATCATTTGCATGGACTCTATCCAGGTCTCTGATTTACACAGCATATTGCAGAAAATCTCCCTGTCACAGTCACTTCTTCTGAGCCAAGCTTTTCGAAACTGATCTTCATTGAAACAAACCTCCACCCTTCCAGAGGACCACAGCTTTAGAGTAATCTGACTACTAGAAGCATTTATTCAGAGCAGCCGAAACTCAGGTCACACGATGACCTCACTATTGATTCTGCATCTGTAAAAGGCAAACATCCTCATTGCAAATCCATGCAGCAAATATTATAATTTTATAAATAGATTTTTTTATACGAACATCTTTTTACAAGATAAATAATCAAATCACAAAAAAAGTACTTTTAATTGTTGTTTTAACCGAACCCGAAATAAGTGACTTATGTTGTTATTTAGTTACTTATATATCATCCCGCTGTTATTCTTCTTTTCATTTTATGACTTTTTTCTATTATCTCGTGTACACAGTATATTAACAGGTATGTCAAAGACTTCTGTTTCTGACAGTCAGAAACACACGTTGTGACTCCACACAGTCTTTGCCTTTTGCTTTATACGCAGTCAGCTGACAGCAAACATGCATTGAAAGCGCATGCAGTGAAAGTAGCATAACTGGAAAATGAGACGTTTAAAAGTATAAAGAAAAAAGAACATCTACATTGTTCAGACTTGCATGACGCTGGTTTGGGTTTGGAGAGGTTGTTCAGAAGGTGGTGGCATTTAGAAGCAACAAATGCTCAAACAAAGTTATAGGGTTAGTAGGGTTAGATTTGTATTGGATCAAAGGGATGCTGCTCCAACCCTTCAGGCAGAAGAGCTTATAGGCTGAAAGAATTTCAGATGGAGAGGGTTAAATTAACTAGAAAAATGTTCATCATTCTCCCTCTTCCTCCTTAAGTGAAAGACGTGAACTTCATTTTTCCTGAATACATTTTTTTTTAGATTGAGATTTAGTTCTGAGACAAATAACTATGCATTTGGTGAAAATCTTATCTTATCATAAAATAACATTGAGAAGATGTAGCAAGCGTCCTTCCTTTGGCCCACAGAACCGTCTTTGTTCAGAGACACACAGAAGCTGCTCAACAGACCAAGGAAACTGACTACCCACTTTTAACACAGGAAACCATAACATTTGGAAAATCCATCTAAATTCTAGAGGAATCCTTTATTCATATACACAGTACAACATAGTAAAGTTATTTCTCTGCATTTCACCCATCCCTATCGGTAAATTTTGAGTCTGGCCATAACTCCTTCATTAATTGAGGAATCTGCATGAAATATAAAAATCTCGATAAAGCCATTTAATTGAGTCAGATCAAAATAATATCTACTTTGCGTAGTGTTTGCCTTGGTGCAGGTTTGCGCTCTCTGAGTGCTTTTTTCTATTTTGTGTTGGAAACCTCATGCCAGTTACTGTTAATTCACTAAAAATATCAATATGTCAATATGAGATGTTTTATCATCTTGACTGAAGAAAGACTGCTCACACTCCGAATACCTTTCTTTTTGTTTTTTTCTACCACTACTTAATTTTTTTTGAAAGCAAACTGCTCTTTTGAAATTAAAATTCTGTTTTTATGGAAAAATTCAAATGTTTATGCATTGGAAGCATTTAATGTACATTCCGCATGTATTAGTAAGTCAATGGAAAACTACGTCTCGACGACTCGAACGACAAGAGTTCAAGCTTTGATCATTCTTGAACTAAGCAAAGAAACATGCTACGTGTGCCTTACGTGATCGGAACATTACACATTATAATATCAATGGTAAAATTAGGTTTTGTGCTGAAATACAATAAAAAATAATGATGTTATTTTAAGATAATGGTTTAAATAGAACGCTGCTTTGTCACTTTCCAGTTTCAAACTATCCATGGAGGTGGGATTGTGGTCTTGAAAAAGACGTGATATGTTAGCAGACTATTATTAAAATTGCTCAGTAAGAAGTTTTTCTTCCTAAAAGTAGTCAGCTTCCAGGTGACTGTAGGATGATGTTTGAAAATCTTTTTCAGTCCACCATTTCAGCCTCCCTGCTGGTGGCCATTGTGGTCCTGCTAGTCTTGCATTTCTTTTACTTCAGTGTCCAAGAAACAAGAAGAGAACCTCCAGGACCTAAACCTCTGCCTCTGCTGGGTAACTTGCTTCAGGTGGATCTGAGGAGACTCGACGTATCACTCTTAAATGTGAGAAATGTTTTTTTTGTCTTGAGTGATTTATTTATTTCCATTTATATTATAGAAATAGCATTTGTTAATATATTTGAGTAAATTTCTTTTTTAATCTAGGATTGCAAGTTTCAGATTTACATGTCTCCATCTTTTTAGCTGTCAAAAGAATACGGACCAGTGTTCACGGTCTACATTGGACCTAAGAAGGTGGTGGTGCTTTCAGGTTACAGGACAGTCAAACAGGCTCTGGTGAATCATGCTGAAGAGTTTGCAGGGAGAAATATCACTCCTATATTGTATGACATCAACCAAGTTCATGGTAAGAATATCGTTGAAAGTTTTTTTTTACTTACTTGTTAACCTTTTTACTTACTTGAACTTCTTTTGTTTCCAGGCATATTGTTTGCCAATGGCAACAACTGGAAAGAAATGAGACGTTTTACTCTGTCAACACTGAGAGATTTTGGGATGGGCAAAAGAATTATGGAAGAGAAAATCACTGAGGAATGTCAATATCTTATTCAAAGTTTTGAAAAATATGAAGGTAACGTTGTTAATAATAGAGCACTGTGCCTAAATTTCTAGACACCTGGGATCCACCTCTTGACCCTAACTTTATTCTTTCAGGTAAAGCCTTCAACACCACTCAGCTGATTACCAGTGCTTCTTCAAATATTATATCAGCTCTATTGTTTGGAAGACGCTTTGAATACACAGATCCTATCCTCTTAACTATTGTGGAACAAGTACATGAGATCACCCGTCTACTAGGATCTGCTACGATTCAGGTGGTCATTCTTTCAATGATTAAATGCGTTAGTTGTTGTAGAGTGAGACCCTGTTGAACTGGGTTACAGTAGGATTCCTTAAGCTTTGGGCTGCAGCAGAAAATTTCTGACCGTTATTACAGCATCTATGTTGACATTCCTTGTATAACAGGTAGCTTTGGAGACAGATAGTCTCAGTTTAGATACAGGTCTAGCAAAACTGGTACAAATGCTGGTTATCTCTAAATGCACTATTAAGTATTTTCACAAACACTGAACCTGAATGAAAAGACTGATGGATGCCGCCATTCAGTGGAGATTAGATGAAAGCCAGTATTTCTGTAGTAGCAGATATAATAGTAGGCAGAAAAGAAGGCTGAGGGAACAGGTATCATACGATGAGACACTGCAAAAAAGTTAAAGTGAACGTTTGACACTCTGAAACTAGCAGTGACGTGGTGAACCCACCCCTCTACAAAGACGCTTCCCTGCCTCCGACTAGCTATGCATGAGATTGATGTTGGGGCTTTCATACGATGGACTGGATCCAAGAGCAAGATTCACTCTTGGATCTCTAATTGAACCACTTTTAAGGTGGTTCAATTAGAGACTGAGGGCAGATTGTACTTCTTGGACTCCAAGATAACAGGAAGAGGGTTTGGCAAGAAGGACTGTCAAGCAGGCAGGTCAGAACACCGGTTGTCTGAGGCATAAGGAACAAAACAGATTATCATTAATCTCAACGATCCACAAGAAATTTTAAAGACAGTGAATAGACTGGAGGTCTTTAATGAATGTTGACGGACAATCTGGCAACGCGTGAAAGTAGCAACCAGGATTATGTACAACAAGTTTGATTGTGGATTGAAGACAGAGGTGCTGAACACCAGATGTACCTGTTTATGTGTATTCCTGCATTCAGTCTGAGGAACATTGAATGAAGGATGAATCTTCAGATATGATCTCAGTCTAACAATCACAGGGTTAATGATTTTCACAAATTCAACAGGTCCAATTAATAAGGAAAGAGTTTCTTAGTGTCAGTTTTGGAAAACATGTTTTTAGAAGATAGCCAAACCCGTTTATTTAGGGAGAGTAGATTGGGGCCAGGGCTAAGCAAGGCAGCCCAGGTGACTTTCACAATGTCTCTGCATCGTATGAGGTGGTACTGGACTCAGGAGACTGTCCGTTCCTAGTTTGGGAATGGTGGTGGTTGTGTTAAGGCGGCAACTAGTGGACCCAGGTGCAGACAGAGGCAGAGGCAGGTTTCAAGAATTTATATATTGCTGAGCTGAAGGAGTTGAACTGAGCCAGAAGACCTTGAGTGGGGCAAATCCCTTCCAGCTGAGTCCAAAGCCAGGGTGGGCAGGTCTTAGATGGAGAGAGAGCAAGGTTAGAGAGCAAATAACAAGATGTGGAATATTAGAATCATGTAATGCAGGCTGGAACGTTGCGTTGACTGACTATTGTGGAGTGTATGACCTGACAGTGTGGTGTTGGTAATACCTGGTTCATGAAGAGGTCTGATCGTGATGAGATGCAGCTGGGAATTTCCGCCATGGTTCTTACACCCCTGCTGGCAAACCCTGGACATGAGATGAGGAGCGAGAGAGAGTTAATCCAACAGAATCAAGTATGAGAATGGTCTCCAGAGGCAATGGTAACCTGTTGGTAGGCCAGGGCGCTGTTGGATAGTAAGAGACCTGTTGCAAGGATGAGATGAGATGTTTGTACCAAATGCACAGTTTTACCATTTTATTTCTTTTAATTAAGTTATAAGTCAAGGCATTTAGAGAAATTGATTAATGCAGAAGCTGTTCAAGATTTCATGACTGTCACATTGGTGGGCTAAATCCAACAATAATAAAGGTGTTTGTGCTTTTTGACAGATATACAATGTGTTTCCTCGGCTGGGCCCTCTACTTAAGAGCTGGAGGGATATGATGAAGAATGTGAAGGACTTCAAAAAGCAAGTAAAAAACATCATAGTGGGTTTAGAGGAGACTCTGAACCCTGAGATGTGCAGATGCTTTGTTGATGCATTCCTGGTGCATAAGCTAAAACTGGAGGTGAGTTGTTCAAACTCCAATGAATCTTCTCCAAGGTTCATGATGCAAATCCAACAATCCTATGTTTAACAAATAGTCCCCCTTTTTGTATTCCATACTAGGAGTCTGAAATAAAGGATTCACTCTACCATTATGACAACCTGGTTGACAGTACAGTGGATCTTTTTGCAGCTGGAACTGATACCACAGCAAGTACACTTAAGTGGTGTCTACTTTTCATGGCCAAATATCCTCACATTCAAGGTAAAAAACAAGAAAGAAAATAGCTTGTTTCAGCAAGTTGTCACAATGTATTTGGATTTACAATGTAGTAATTTTCATTGGCATTTAGACCAGGTCCAGAGGGAGCTGTACCGGGTTGTTGGCAGTCGTCAGGTTAGAGTAGAGGACAGGAAGTACCTTCCGTACACTGATGCTGTAATCCACGAGTCACAGAGACTGGCCAGTATTGTAATTCAGTCTCATCATGAGACCAGCCAAGACATCACCTTCCAAAACTACTTCATCAAACAGGTCTGTTGTTATGGCAATCCAAATTGAAGTTTTTTTTGTCTTCATGTTTCTTCCCTGAAAACTGAAAGAAGTACTTTGTTTCCAAGACTTGATCAAATACATCCCATGTTGCACCTTTGATTATAGGGTACAACTATTTATCCTTTTCTTACTTCTGTTCTGTGCGATGAGAGTGAGTGGGAGACTCCACACACTTTTAACCCCTCCCACTTCCTGGATAAGGAGGGTAAATTCATCAGAAGAGATGCCTTCATGCCATTTTCTGCAGGTACAACTATATGAGATTACATTTATTCTGCTGAAGATGTAATTCAGTTTAATTTTTGGACGTCTTTCCCCTTGCAGGTCTTAGAGCATGTCTTGGTGAGAATCTGGCCAGAATGGAGCTCTTCCTCTTCTTGACCTCCCTCTTTCAGCGATTTCGTTTCACTCCTCCCCCTGGAGTTAAAGAGGATGAACTCGATCTCACACCCGTTATGGGATTTATACTCTCCCCTTCTCCTCATGAGCTGTGTGCTGTTAGGCGTCACTGACTAACTGTGCTGTTACTCCTTGACTGCTGTCATGTGCTTCAATGCCACTCTGGGAGTGTTTATTGTTTTGTGTTTTATTTCAAAACACAAAATATATGAATAAAGTGTGGAAATGCATCTTACTGACATTGATGGTAAATCAAGAGCAAAATGTACTCTAATGCAACCCAAATATATTTTGGTATAAAAAGGGAATATTCCCAGATAAGTTTTTGGCTTGTTGCCTGATGACTGGTAGCTAGGGCTAATTTTTCCCAACTTTCATTTTTATTAGTTGCACACAACCCTGCCACGAAGGGGTCATGATTTCGTCTTACATTTTAATGGCTGACCTTGTCAACTTGTCCCGTCTTCATCTCAATTCTGTCATGGAAGAAAGAAAATTTTAAGTGTAAGTATTTGTTATCATAGTTTCCATTAGTCAATCATATACTAATGATTGACAGTATTTCCCCCTTGTGCAAATATAGATTCTGTGTAATTTTGTCAATTATTCGAAAAACTTTATCGTTGTACTTGGATGACAAACTGACATTTTGAAGAATCGAAATGACAAAATGGATGCAAACCATGAAATATGTTTGTGTACCCACAATGCTCTTGTTCACTGTACTTGCTTTTCCTGGGAATGTGTCTTAGCAAAAATTTTAAAAAAATGTATTCCTTTTAGTGGACTTTCTTGAATCATATAAATCTAGTAAGTTCATATAAGTGTTTTTTTTGTTGTATTACATAGTTTCTGAAGGTTGCATTTCAAATAGTTTTTGCATCTGTTTTGTCTATCTGTTGTGCATTGAGTTCTCTAAGTTATTTTAATTAACTTCTCATGTCTCTTTATGGCCCAAAACAAGCCAGTTCTTCCTTGGACCAAGGTCTATTGGGGCACTGGGCATCATCATCCATGTTCTCTAAAAATACAAAAGCAAAAATGAAATCCATTAGACAGATAACTTTTATAGTAGTGCAAATGAAATCAGGATAAACTCAGATGAAACCACATGTCAGGGTCCTCTGAGCATCTGATCATACACTAATCTTTGCACTTTGAGATCTGATCCAAATGAAATGTGCGTTAAAAAATGTAATATATTATTTTTATTCATCCAAAGAAACACTACAGTCCATACATTTTTGGGAATTTACATGTCTTCTGCTGTCTTGCAGCGAGTTCCTTTGAGATTTGCTGGGGCTTTCTGGAAGTCTTCTGCCTGGACCTGCTGTCGTCCTTCCTAGAATAGTAAAGAAATCATTAAGTTACAGTTTTAAAATTGTTGTTCAAGCATTTGTTCACAGATACTTAACCAAATAGACATTATAATCTTCCTTACTTGTCTTCTCCTAATAATAATAATAATAGAGGTGGATCCCCCGTGGGATCCACCTCCATGTGGTGGGGGGCAGACAATGCAATGAAAATTGCAGCAGAGACATCCTCCAAGCCTTGGTAGAGCTGACAAGGGAGTGATGCCCCGAGATAGTGGAGTTTAGCTGCACACTACGGAGTTTTACTCTTCCACCGAGACTTGGGAACTGGCGAGTCTGCTATATTTGGTGCAACGCAGTCGGTGGTCTCAGACCGATTAAGGCAGGGAGCCAGATTTATATCCGGTTGGGCATACCTGAGTAGTCAAAAGGGCTAAACCCACCGTTTGTTCTGCAAGAACAACGTACGCTTCGTCATATTTCCTCGTCTTAGCTTTCGGGAGACTTACGTTTGTCTCATTATCTCCGTCTCTCTCCGCCTTTCTTTTCATCCCTGTTAAATATGTTTCCATGGTGTCTCCTAAGGGTTTGTTATCTGCACTTCATATCCCCTGCGCTGTGCTGTGTGCTCTTGTTCGGTGCAAAAAAAACACGCGCTTCCCCCTGGCATCGCTCCGAGCCCCCTGGGGGGCGCGCCCCACTATTTGAGAAGGACTGGTTTAAAGGGAGAAAGACACGGAGCACTAAACACTAGCAGGTAACAAATGTGAAGGAAGCTGAATCACATTAAACTTTGATTCGAGCAGAAAAACAAGTAATACGAACATAGAGATACTCCTTAAAGATGGATAACATGTTATTCAACAGCCAAAGAACTGCCGACCCCATCAAAAGGCATTTGTATTGAAATATTACCAGTATGTTAGCTGCTTGCTAATAACTGCTAGCAATCAGTTATGATGCCAACCTTGAGAAATGTTGCTAACTTCGAACAATTGTTTCTTAATAATGTTAAAATGGAGGAACAACCCGGTGACCCTCCGAGAGACGAGACGATAGACGTACATAAACGGAAGGACCTTACAGAAACGACTGGAATGAACATAGACAATGAGTTGAAGAACCTAGATGCAGGTGTGGTAGGGAGAAAGTGACCACCTTCAGAGGTCTACATATACACCAAGGAAGAAAAAAGTGAGGAGAGGATGGTTTCTGGAAGTCTTCTGCCTGGACCTGCTGTCGTCCTTCCTAGAATAGTAAAGAAATCATTAAGTTACAGTTTTAAAATTGTTGTTCAAGCATTTGTTCACAGATACTTAACCAAATAGACATTATAATCTTCCTTACTTGTCTTCTCCTAATAATAATAATAATACATTTAATTTATAATGCACTTTACATTTGGATCAAACCTCAAAGTGCTAGTCTTAAGTTTCTGTCTTCAGTTGTGGTCCTCTGGATGTCCAACTTGTTCTGCTGCCATACTTCTTTGAAAAAATAAAGACATCAATAAAGCACAGAACAAAGATTTTCGGCAAATAAAAAATACTTTTTATTAAGTAACTCTATATTTGCTATTTCATCAACAATCTAAATTTGCAAACATGAAATCTGCACAAAATTATTACTGGCGAACTGAGAAATGTTTTCAATTTAAATTTGACTTTTCAGTTAAGAATTTTTTCAGTGTTGTTCATAAACAATATATCAATATAAATATAACAAAAAAAATCCCTTTCATTACACAAAATTGTTTGTGAAAAATGAATAGTGCAAATAAAAAATCGCAAATAACTAAACAAACTAAACTACTATTGGTTCTCATTCACGTTTGTGCTGTGATGAAAGAAAGTTGTAATAGCACTGCATCTCTACTGGATGTCAAGAAAATCAGGGAGAGCCTTCATGGAGTCTCCTACTTCTAAATTTAAGGTACGTGCAAAACATGGATAATGAGCCCAACCTGTTTTGCACACAGCAGCAACCATATTGACACAATTATTTGTGATTTCAGCCTGGACTTTGGCAGTTATGTCCCATTCATCACTGATTCTTTTTAATTCTGAGTAAATGTTCAGGATACCACCTACGGTTTTAGCGACAGCCTCAGTTGTTTTGACCTTTCCCTCACAGCTGTGCTGCTCTGATCCTACCCTTCTGTCTCATTCAAAGAGCAGGATCGCCACACATGAGTGCAGCTGCACCTGCCTACTAATTATATATATATATATAATTAATAAAAAAAATATAATTTTTTTTGCTGCAGGGAGCAGGTTTTTTTTGCACCGAACAAGAGCACACAGCACAGCGCAGGGGATATGAAGTGCAGATAACAAACCCTTAGGAGACACCATGGAAACATATTTAACAGGGATGAAAAGAAAGGCGGAGAGAGACGGAGATAATGAGACAAACGTAAGTCTCCCGAAAGCTAAGACGAGGAAATATGACGAAGCGTACGTTGTTCTTGCAGAACAAACGGTGGGTTTAGCCCTTTTGACTACTCAGGTATGCCCAACCGGATATAAATCTGGCTCCCTGCCTTAATCGGTCTGAGACCACCGACTGCGTTGCACCAAATATAGCAGACTCGCCAGTTCCCAAGTCTCGGTGGAAGAGTAAAACTCCGTAGTGTGCAGCTAAACTCCACTATCTCGGGGCATCACTCCCTTGTCAGCTCTACCAAGGCTTGGAGGATGTCTCTGCTGCAATTTTCATTGCATTGTCTGCCCCCCACCACATGGAGGTGGATCCCACGGGGGATCCACCTCTATTATTATTATTATTAGGAGAAGACAAGTAAGGAAGATTATAATGTCTATTTGGTTAAGTATCTGTGAACAAATGCTTGAACAACAATTTTAAAACTGTAACTTAATGATTTCTTTACTATTCTAGGAAGGACGACAGCAGGTCCAGGCAGAAGACTTCCAGAAAGCCCCAGCAAATCTCAAAGGAACTCGCTGCAAGACAGCAGAAGACATGTAAATTCCCAAAAATGTATGGACTGTAGTGTTTCTTTGGATGAATAAAAATAATATATTACATTTTTTAACGCACATTACATTTGGATCAGATCTCAAAGTGCAAAGATTAGTGTATGATCAGATGCTCAGAGGACCCTGACATGTGGTTTCATCTGAGTTTATCCTGATTTCATTTGCACTACTATAAAAGTTATCTGTCTAATGGATTTCATTTTTGCTTTTGTATTTTTAGAGAACATGGATGATGATGCCCAGTGCCCCAATAGACCTTGGTCCAAGGAAGAACTGGCTTGTTTTGGGCCATAAAGAGACATGAGAAGTTAATTAAAATAACTTAGAGAACTCAATGCACAACAGATAGACAAAACAGATGCAAAAACTGTTTGAAATGCAACCTTCAGAAACTATGTAATACAACAAAAAAAACACTTATATGAACTTACTAGATTTATATGATTCAAGAAAGTCCACTAAAAGGAATACATTTTTTTTAAATTTTTGCTAAGACACATTCCCAGGAAAAGCAAGTACAGTGAACAAGAGCATTGTGGGTACACAAACATATTTCATGGTTTGCATCCATTTTGTCATTTCGATTCTTCAAAATGTCAGTTTGTCATCCAAGTACAACGATAAAGTTTTTCGAATAATTGACAAAATTACACAGAATCTATATTTGCACAAGGGGGAAATACTGTCAATCATTAGTATATGATTGACTAATGGAAACTATGATAACAAATACTTACACTTAAAATTTTCTTTCTTCCATGACAGAATTGAGATGAAGACGGGACAAGTTGACAAGGTCAGCCATTAAAATGTAAGACGAAATCATGACCCCTTCGTGGCAGAGTTGTGTGCAACTAATAAAAATGAAAGTTGGGAAAAATTAGCCCTAGCTACCAGTCATCAGGCAACAAGCCAAAAACTTATCTGGGAATATTCCCTTTTTATACCAAAATATATTTGGGTTGCATTAGAGTACATTTTGCTCTTGATTTACCATCAATGTCAGTAAGATGCATTTCCACACTTTATTCATATATTTTGTGTTTTGAAATAAAACACAAAACAATAAACACTCCCAGAGTGGCATTGAAGCACATGACAGCAGTCAAGGAGTAACAGCACAGTTAGTCAGTGACGCCTAACAGCACACAGCTCATGAGGAGAAGGGGAGAGTATAAATCCCATAACGGGTGTGAGATCGAGTTCATCCTCTTTAACTCCAGGGGGAGGAGTGAAACGAAATCGCTGAAAGAGGGAGGTCAAGAAGAGGAAGAGCTCCATTCTGGCCAGATTCTCACCAAGACATGCTCTAAGACCTGCAAGGGGAAAGACGTCCAAAAATTAAACTGAATTACATCTTCAGCAGAATAAATGTAATCTCATATAGTTGTACCTGCAGAAAATGGCATGAAGGCATCTCTTCTGATGAATTTACCCTCCTTATCCAGGAAGTGGGAGGGGTTAAAAGTGTGTGGAGTCTCCCACTCACTCTCATCGCACAGAACAGAAGTAAGAAAAGGATAAATAGTTGTACCCTATAATCAAAGGTGCAACATGGGATGTATTTGATCAAGTCTTGGAAACAAAGTACTTCTTTCAGTTTTCAGGGAAGAAACATGAAGACAAAAAAAACTTCAATTTGGATTGCCATAACAACAGACCTGTTTGATGAAGTAGTTTTGGAAGGTGATGTCTTGGCTGGTCTCATGATGAGACTGAATTACAATACTGGCCAGTCTCTGTGACTCGTGGATTACAGCATCAGTGTACGGAAGGTACTTCCTGTCCTCTACTCTAACCTGACGACTGCCAACAACCCGGTACAGCTCCCTCTGGACCTGGTCTAAATGCCAATGAAAATTACTACATTGTAAATCCAAATACATTGTGACAACTTGCTGAAACAAGCTATTTTCTTTCTTGTTTTTTACCTTGAATGTGAGGATATTTGGCCATGAAAAGTAGACACCACTTAAGTGTACTTGCTGTGGTATCAGTTCCAGCTGCAAAAAGATCCACTGTACTGTCAACCAGGTTGTCATAATGGTAGAGTGAATCCTTTATTTCAGACTCCTAGTATGGAATACAAAAAGGGGGACTATTTGTTAAACATAGGATTGTTGGATTTGCATCATGAACCTTGGAGAAGATTCATTGGAGTTTGAACAACTCACCTCCAGTTTTAGCTTATGCACCAGGAATGCATCAACAAAGCATCTGCACATCTCAGGGTTCAGAGTCTCCTCTAAACCCACTATGATGTTTTTTACTTGCTTTTTGAAGTCCTTCACATTCTTCATCATATCCCTCCAGCTCTTAAGTAGAGGGCCCAGCCGAGGAAACACATTGTATATCTGTCAAAAAGCACAAACACCTTTATTATTGTTGGATTTAGCCCACCAATGTGACAGTCATGAAATCTTGAACAGCTTCTGCATTAATCAATTTCTCTAAATGCCTTGACTTATAACTTAATTAAAAGAAATAAAATGGTAAAACTGTGCATTTGGTACAAACATCTCATCTCATCTCATTGGTGGTATTACCAACACCACACTGTCAGGTCATACACTCCACAATAGTCAGTCAACGCAACGTTCCAGCCTGCATTACATGATTCTAATATTCCACATCTTGTTATTTTCTCTCTAACCTTGCTCTCTCTCCATCTAAGACCTGCCCACCCTGGCTTTGGACTCAGCTGGAAGGGATTTGCCCCACTCAAGGTCTTCTGGCTCAGTTCAACTCCTTCAGCTCAGCAATATATAAATTCTTGAAACCTGCCTCTGCCTCTGTCTGCACCTGGGTCCACTAGTTGCCGCCTTAACACAACCACCACCATTCCCAAACTAGGAACGGACAGTCTCCTGAGTCCAGTACCACCTCATACGATGCAGAGACATTGTGAAAGTCACCTGGGCTGCCTTGCTTAGCCCTGGCCCCAATCTACTCTCCCTAAATAAACGGGTTTGGCTATCTTCTAAAAACATGTTTTCCAAAACTGACACTAAGAAACTCTTTCCTTATTAATTGGACCTGTTGAATTTGTGAAAATCATTAACCCTGTGATTGTTAGACTGAGATCATATCTGAAGATTCATCCTTCATTCAATGTTCCTCAGACTGAATGCAGGAATACACATAAACAGGTACATCTGGTGTTCAGCACCTCTGTCTTCAATCCACAATCAAACTTGTTGTACATAATCCTGGTTGCTACTTTCACGCGTTGCCAGATTGTCCGTCAACATTCATTAAAGACCTCCAGTCTATTCACTGTCTTTAAAATTTCTTGTGGATCGTTGAGATTAATGATAATCTGTTTTGTTCCTTATGCCTCAGACAACCGGTGTTCTGACCTGCCTGCTTGACAGTCCTTCTTGCCAAACCCTCTTCCTGTTATCTTGGAGTCCAAGAAGTACAATCTGCCCTCAGTCTCTAATTGAACCACCTTAAAAGTGGTTCAATTAGAGATCCAAGAGTGAATCTTGTTCTTGGATCCAGTCCATCGTATGAAAGCCCCAACATCAATCTCATGCATAGCTAGTCGGAGGCAGGGAAGCGTCTTTGTAGAGGGGTGGGTTCACCACGTCACTGCTAGTTTCAGAGTGTCAAACGTTCACTTTAACTTTTTTGCAGTGTCTCATCGTATGATACCTGTTCCCTCAGCCTTCATTTCTGCCTACTATTATATCTGCTACTACAGAAATACTGGCTTTCATCTAATCTCCACTGAATGGCGGCATCCATCAGTCTTTTCATTCAGGTTCAGTGTTTGTGAAAATACTTAATAGTGCATTTAAAGATAACCAGCATTTGTACCAGTTTTGCTAGACCTGTATCTAAACTGAGACTATCTGTCTCCAAAGCTACCTGTTATACAAGGAATGTCAACATAGATGCTGTAATAACGGTCAGAAATTTTCTGCTGCAGCCCAAAGCTTAAGGAATCCTACTGTAACCCAGTTCAACAGGGTCTCACTCTACAACAACTAACGCATTTAATCATTGAAAGAATGACCACCTGAATCGTAGCAGATCCTAGTAGACGGGTGATCTCATGTACTTGTTCCACAATAGTTAAGAGGATAGGATCTGTGTATTCAAAGCGTCTTCCAAACAATAGAGCTGATATAATATTTGAAGAAGCACTGGTAATCAGCTGAGTGGTGTTGAAGGCTTTACCTGAAAGAATAAAGTTAGGGTCAAGAGGTGGATCCCAGGTGTCTAGTAATTTAGGCACAGTGCTCTATTATTAACAACGTTACCTTCATATTTTTCAAAACTTTGAATAAGATATTGACATTCCTCAGTGATTTTCTCTTCCATAATTCTTTTGCCCATCCCAAAATCTCTCAGTGTTGACAGAGTAAAACGTCTCATTTCTTTCCAGTTGTTGCCATTGGCA
Source organism: Lophius americanus (assembly GCA_037951165.1). Taxonomy (NCBI): domain Eukaryota; kingdom Metazoa; phylum Chordata; class Actinopteri; order Lophiiformes; family Lophiidae; genus Lophius; species Lophius americanus. Next base: position 4,579,951 of record JBBDHG010000037.1, read on the forward strand.
AACAATATGCCTGGAAACAAAAGAAGTTCAAGTAAGTAAAAAGGTTAACAAGTAAGTAAAAAAAAACTTTCAACGATATTCTTACCATGAACTTGGTTGATGTCATACAATATAGGAGTGATATTTCTCCCTGCAAACTCTTCAGCATGATTCACCAGAGCCTGTTTGACTGTCCTGTAACCTGAAAGCACCACCACCTTCTTAGGTCCAATGTAGACCGTGAACACTGGTCCGTATTCTTTTGACAGCTAAAAAGATGGAGACATGTAAATCTGAAACTTGCAATCCTAGATTAAAAAAGAAATTTACTCAAATATATTAACAAATGCTATTTCTATAATATAAATGGAAATAAATAAATCACTCAAGACAAAAAAAACATTTCTCACATTTAAGAGTGATACGTCGAGTCTCCTCAGATCCACCTGAAGCAAGTTACCCAGCAGAGGCAGAGGTTTAGGTCCTGGAGGTTCTCTTCTTGTTTCTTGGACACTGAAGTAAAAGAAATGCAAGACTAGCAGGACCACAATGGCCACCAGCAGGGAGGCTGAAATGGTGGACTGAAAAAGATTTTCAAACATCATCCTACAGTCACCTGGAAGCTGACTACTTTTAGGAAGAAAAACTTCTTACTGAGCAATTTTAATAATAGTCTGCTAACATATCACGTCTTTTTCAAGACCACAATCCCACCTCCATGGATAGTTTGAAACTGGAAAGTGACAAAGCAGCGTTCTATTTAAACCATTATCTTAAAATAACATCATTATTTTTTATTGTATTTCAGCACAAAACCTAATTTTACCATTGATATTATAATGTGTAATGTTCCGATCACGTAAGGCACACGTAGCATGTTTCTTTGCTTAGTTCAAGAATGATCAAAGCTTGAACTCTTGTCGTTCGAGTCGTCGAGACGTAGTTTTCCATTGACTTACTAATACATGCGGAATGTACATTAAATGCTTCCAATGCATAAACATTTGAATTTTTCCATAAAAACAGAATTTTAATTTCAAAAGAGCAGTTTGCTTTCAAAAAAAATTAAGTAGTGGTAGAAAAAAACAAAAAGAAAGGTATTCGGAGTGTGAGCAGTCTTTCTTCAGTCAAGATGATAAAACATCTCATATTGACATATTGATATTGTTAGTGAATTAACAGTAACTGGCATGAGGTTTCCAACACAAAATAGAAAAAAGCACTCAGAGAGCGCAAACCTGCACCAAGGCAAACACTACGCAAAGTAGATATTATTTTGATCTGACTCAATTAAATGGCTTTATCGAGATTTTTATATTTCATGCAGATTCCTCAATTAATGAAGGAGTTATGGCCAGACTCAAAATTTACCGATAGGGATGGGTGAAATGCAGAGAAATAACTTTACTATGTTGTACTGTGTATATGAATAAAGGATTCCTCTAGAATTTAGATGGATTTTCCAAATGTTCTGGTTTCCTGTGTTAAAAGTGGGTAGTCAGTTTCCTTGGTCTGTTGAGCAGCTTCTGTGTGTCTCTGAACAAAGACGGTTCTGTGGGCCAAAGGAAGGACGCTTGCTACATCTTCTCAATGTTATTTTATGATAAGATAAGATTTTCACCAAATGCATAGTTATTTGTCTCAGAACTAAATCTCAATCTAAAAAAAAATGTATTCAGGAAAAATGAAGTTCACGTCTTTCACTTAAGGAGGAAGAGGGAGAATGATGAACATTTTTCTAGTTAATTTAACCCTCTCCATCTGAAATTCTTTCAGCCTATAAGCTCTTCTGCCTGAAGGGTTGGAGCAGCATCCCTTTGATCCAATACAAATCTAACCCTACTAACCCTATAACTTTGTTTGAGCATTTGTTGCTTCTAAATGCCACCACCTTCTGAACAACCTCTCCAAACCCAAACCAGCGTCATGCAAGTCTGAACAATGTAGATGTTCTTTTTTCTTTATACTTTTAAACGTCTCATTTTCCAGTTATGCTACTTTCACTGCATGCGCTTTCAATGCATGTTTGCTGTCAGCTGACTGCGTATAAAGCAAAAGGCAAAGACTGTGTGGAGTCACAACGTGTGTTTCTGACTGTCAGAAACAGAAGTCTTTGACATACCTGTTAATATACTGTGTACACGAGATAATAGAAAAAAGTCATAAAATGAAAAGAAGAATAACAGCGGGATGATATATAAGTAACTAAATAACAACATAAGTCACTTATTTCGGGTTCGGTTAAAACAACAATTTAAAGTACTTTTTTTGTGATTTGATTATTTATCTTGTAAAAAGATGTTCGTATAAAAAAATCTATTTATAAAATTATAATATTTGCTGCATGGATTTGCAATGAGGATGTTTGCCTTTTACAGATGCAGAATCAATAGTGAGGTCATCGTGTGACCTGAGTTTCGGCTGCTCTGAATAAATGCTTCTAGTAGTCAGATTACTCTAAAGCTGTGGTCCTCTGGAAGGGTGGAGGTTTGTTTCAATGAAGATCAGTTTCGAAAAGCTTGGCTCAGAAGAAGTGACTGTGTCAGGGAGATTTTCTGCAATATGCTGTGTAAATCAGAGACCTGGATAGAGTCCATGCAAATGATTTTCATGCAGAAATGAAAGCATTTCTAGAGGCCATGTTTTTAGTCCTGGTGGCAATACTTTTACAAATAACTGCTGGAAAAAAATACAGAAAATAAATACTAGACTAGACTCAGAAAGATTAAGATGTAACTTCAATTACTGCTTCTTCTAATAATGATCTATTTTTTAGTTATTTATAATGATACTATTTTTAACAAATATTATTATCATATATATCAATAATCCTAATCCTAATTAAACTTAAAAAAGATGATAAGATTTTCCAAAACATAGATTGATATTTGACTACGACTCTACGATACCTATATTTCCAACTTCTATGGCCTCCTCAGCTGTAAGTTACTGCAACCTTCCCCCCAAAAAACACTCCATGTAATGCTTTCGTAAACAAATATATCAAGATCTCAGGAATCAAAGTGCAATGAAAATCTATTTTTTGTCAAACACTGCTGCTCAACGAGAGAAAGGGCATCTTGTGCTTACCCAACATCCACGGCACTCTGAGAGAGCACTCATTTGGTTTTTTGTTGTTCTGTCAGTGACCTAGTAGCAGCCTATCAGCGCATCGTTGGCATGGAGATGACAGCACATGTACACGTGGTGACCAAACCGGTTTTCATGGGACACTATTCACCTCTCCGAATTAAATCTTTCCGAATTACTATGTTGGTCGCCTTCTTAGATGACTTTTTGATCTTTTACGACCCATTGTTTACCTGCATCAATTCACCTAATCGGAAACGCTTTCATACATGCGCAGACGATCCATACTCCAGTTCATAAGGTGGTGATAATGCTTCGGTGAGTTTGGCGCCGAAGCAAATTCCGGTTGTCACGAGACATAAAGACTGGCCAGTATTATTGCCATAATTCGTCACCAAACCAGCCAAGATGTCACCTTCCAGGGCTACTTCATCAGAGAGGTCAGTTGCTACAAAAACAGTTTTATTCATATGAAGTCATTGACATTGATCATGATCTTTGTCAGGGCTTGTTTGTCTTGCATCCTCAGACAGAGCGGCACGCAATCTGTATGTCAGCGATAACTCTTGATAAAACCTTAGAATCACACTGGTGTAAAGAGATTGTTTTAATATCCCTAATAATATAATATCTCTGTTCCTTTTCCTTCAGGGGACTTCTATTTATCCACTTCTTACTTCTGTTCTGTGTGATGAGAGTGAGTGGGAGACTCCACACACTTTCAACCCCTCCCACTTCCTGGATAAGGAGGGTAAATTTATCAAAAGAGATGCCTTCAGGCCATTTTCTGCAAGTACAGCGACTTCATTGCATGCGTCCAATTTTACTATTTTAAATATTTCTTCTTTCAGGTCCTAAGGTGTGTCTTGGAGAGAATCTTGCCAGAATGGAGCTCTTTCTCTTCTTCACTTCCCTCCTTCGGCGATTTCCTTTCACTCCTCCACCTGGAGTTACAGAGGACGAACTGGATCTCACACAAGTTTCGGGCTTGGTGATCACGCCCTCTCCTCATGAGCTGTGTGCGGTTAGCCTTCACCAATAAACTGTGCTGTAGCTTGTGTTTTTAATGGCACTCTGGGAATGGGCTTTCTGTATGTTTCAAATCCAAAAACAATTTCCAATATAGAAATGTGTCTCATTCACTTTAATTGTTAACAATATTGAATTGAATTATGCTACATTTTCTGCATCTGTTGTGAAATTTATTTTGATGTCATAAATTTGCCTGTTTCTTGGCTTTTCTGTTTGCATGTGTTTCTTCAGTTACTGCAAATTGAGCTTTGTCAGTTATTGCACTTTTTCCTGTCATTTGTCCTTTGACATTAGTTGTCTGGAATGCTGGGCATGAGGCACAATCTAACCTTTGAAGCTCATGCAACAGAATATATTATAATGTGACATGGGCTGTCACTTAACTGAGCAAAAGTTTAAAGCAACCTTCATATTTGATCACAGATCTCACCAAGCTAACATGATTTTTACAGGAGGCCTGTGTAGCAACAAAAGTATTAGCATACATGATATCCTTGATGAGGCATCCACCATTTTTTAATACTATCACAATATTTGAGTCAAGACCTGACATTTCTCCAAAGGTACTGTTAACTGGCTCAAGCGGCCGAGGCGACCATTGACTAGTAGAGGCAGAAGTTACATCCCATTTTATTAGAACTCAAAGTTCTAATAAAACTGTGCAGAACTGATTAGCTACAAAGACCGGGAAGGCATCCGGTAAGATGACGATAGTCTGTGTATTCGGCACAGACTACCTTGCCACTCGCAACTGCTGTTGTTTGGGTTAGCTTAGCTTGGCCACGGTACTGGCGATGTCACATGTAGCGCATGGTATTAACATTATCATGTCCGTGTGTGAGGACATGACAGGGTAAGAATTGGCCCGTACCAAAATATAAACCTTCTATCCATATATATTTACATACTCAACCCTTGTTAATAAATACCCCTAACTGATTTAAATTAATATTTAAATTTAACAATAAAAGAAAACTCTCCTCCATCCACTTCCTTATTGTCCTATCCCTCCCGGAAGTAATAAAGGTGCCCGAGCCCCCAGGGACAGGCTGTGATAAGTTCGGTGCCCTACTTAAACACGACAGCGTCAATTAAGCCACTAAACTTCAGGTAAGGAAATAAATCCGTCAGTATGGGATTCACTGCCACAATAAAAATGTTATCAAGCCTTCTGTGTGTTTTTTCGCAGATGAGGCTAACGAGGCGGGAGAGCCCAGCGTCACGCTGCGCACCTCGTGACGCAGCAAACTGCTCCACAAGGGAGCAAACAAACAATCACACAGAAACGATTGAACACTATCCTCTCTAAAATAATTTTGTATGCGAGTTCCTTTTACCATACCAGTATATGCCATATGTTTTACACTGTTAAAAGCTCAGACATTACGTAACGTTGAACCATTTCTTCCCCCTCCTCTCCGAAGAGTACAACGCCTCAATTTTCAATTTTCAAACAGGTACAATCCTGTGAGACGCATGTTGGAATCCTTCATTCGATGAGACACTGCAGAGCACGATAATCGGTCTCTAGGAAAAGGTGACTCAATGGCCCACTTCATCGCAAGGCAATGCATTTCCATTGTCGAGTACCTTGTTTCCCGGTCCAGGAGTTTGCGTCTCAGAAACAGAAGTTGACGCCTGTCTGTACCTCCTACCTGCAGAAGCACCGCCCCTAGGCCAACAACACAAGCCTCCGTCTGCAGCGCAGGCTCCTCCTGATTTCTTTCAAAAGGTTAAGAGGAAAACACTGATGTTGCTTCAATTTCTCAGGCATTTAAAGTTCAAAGGTGTCCTTACCAAGGCATAGTGATATTGTAAAGCCCCTGCCGTCTGGCCAACATCTTACTGTCATTGGTGGAAATCAACATCAGCGACTTCAGGCCTGGATGGAGAGTTCTATCTCTTGCCTTTTTGTCATTACCAGGTCTTTTGGTTGGCTTGTTCAGATCTCAGGTGCTCCTGTGCCAGTGCCGTCATCTGCTCCAATCTGTATCTCATTTTTATCACATAGGCCACTACATTCTCCTGCTCGGCACTTGGATTTTCCCAGTGCTCCTTCAGGAGGTCAAGTGGTCCCCTAACCTGACGACCATATAGAGTTTCAAAGGATGAGAAACCTGTAGAAGCTTGTGCCACCTCCCGATAGGCAGACAGCAGATATGGGAGCCAATGGTCCCAATCGGACCCTCTGTGGGACAAAAACTTCCATAACATGCCCTTTAGCGTCTGAATGAACCTCTCCACCAGAAAGGTTCCTTCGATTCCACTAACCTATTCATTGTGGCTAGGGCGATATGACTTTAGTCATTAGGCTCCAATCCTGTGTTACCATCTTCCAGTCACTGTCCAGAAGGCCGACTCCCTCTGTAGTGTAGTGGTTATTTCTTGGCTTATTGATATGGCTGCTGAATAAAAATGTCTTGACGCTGCACGTAAAAACAATCCAAAATCGACAAAAACATGTCCAAAACATAAATCGCTATTTATTTTTTAACTATAAATTGATACAACACTCAGAAGTTTATACAGGTTCTATAGAAACAAAGGATTTACTACAAAAAATCAGGAACATTGTCTGTGGCAGTCAGTATCTGGGACTGTGAGATTAAAGTCTAATCCTGTTCCAGCCAGATCAAGTAGCTCTTATCTTCAGCCATCTGAGCCATGGCCACTAGACGGGGTTAACACCGACAGAAACATATGTCAGCTATTACAAATCACATTTCTGGCTGCTACAACCTCTCTACATTCAAGAGTTTGCTTGAAACCTTCCCTTTGGATGACGCTTATAAATAAGGCAACTTAGCCTAGTCCTTCGTTATAATGCTACAGGTTCCGGCTTATAAAGGACCCATAATGCACTGAGCTTCTAGCTCCTCCTCTCTCTCCTTTTCCACACAATCATGTCTTAGAAATGCATGTTAATAAATTTACTTCTTTCAGTTAGTTAAGTTAAGTCATTACAGCTTTGATTATATCATTGCATTTGTGTCTTTGAGTGCATTTGGATGTATCCGGCACCAAGTCAACATTTAGTCATCAAAGTTGATGTTTTTGAGAATAGGAAAAGCCCTAAACGGCACTTCGAAATCTGATTGGTTAAAAAAATAAGACAATCAACAAAATAATCTCGGGTAATATAACTGGAAGCTGCTTGCCCTAGCGAGATGCGGACGTTTCACCCAGAGACCACAGTGGAGAAATTAAAAAAACAGACCACTTACAAAACAGTTATCTTTTTTATCCATACACAAAAAACATTTTGTGTATGGATAAAACCACGAAACAATTGTTGCTGTTGAGGCGTGTTTTTTGTAATAAAAAACACGGTTTGAGGAACCCTCTGATCTCACTGTGAGGAAAACTGTTCAGTTCAAGGGTTTGTGTTCCTAAAAGTATTCAGCTTCCAGGTGACTGTAGGATGATGTTTGAAGATATTTTCCAGTCCTCCACCTCAGTCTCACTGCTGGTGACCGTTGTGGTCCTGCTGGTCCTGCATCTTTTTAACTGCAATTTCAGCTCCCAAGAAAAGAGAAGAGAACCTCCAGGACCTAAACCTCTGCCTCTGCTGGGTAACTTGCTTCAGGTGGATCTGAGGAGACTCGACGTATCACTCTTAAATGTGAGAAATGTCTTATTGTTGCTAAATGTGTTATTTTCATTGCTAAGACAGAAAACTTGTTTTAGTTAGTAGTGTTTGTTAAATCCCAGCCCACTTTGGCAGAGGTAATTTAAAACCAATACGTGTTGAATTAATAAAATATGATTGACTTGACACAACTTTATAGTCTTGAGTGAACCTGGCAATAAAAACTACATTAAGATCAATTATTTCATGTAGAGCAGAATGACCAGTTAATTGAAGCAAAATAATATGTATTTCTTTAAATTTCTGTTGCTCAAGTTAATCAACTGGTCATTCATAATCCATGTTATAACAAAACACTGCATTTCTGGAATATAGATTGTGTTGATAATACATAGGTGCGTTTATTTAATTCTTAATAATGGCATAAAGTATTATCCAAAACAACTCTGTTTAGTGGAAATCATTGACATGTTCTGACAAAGTCTGTTCTCGGGTGTATGTTTTTTATTATGTTTTAGCCTTCTGACTCTCAGATTCATCGGCCTCAATCTTTTCAGCTGTCTAAAAAATACGGACCAGTGTTCACAATTTACTTTGGACCTAAGAAGGTGGTCGTGCTTGCAGGGTACAATGCAGTCAAAAAGGCTCTGGTCAATAATGCAGAAGTTTTTGGAGAAAGGGAAATCAACCCATTATTCTATGATATCAACAAAGGGCATGGTAAGAAAAAGTTTTGAGATTTTTTAATAATTATTTTATTTGTTGTATTCTAACGTAGACATATTACTTTTGTTTTCAGGAATAATATTTACCAATGGCAACACCTGGAAAGAAATGAAAAGTTTTGCTCTTGCAACACTGAGAGATTTTGGGATGGGCAAAAGCATTACAGAAGAGAAAATAATTGAGGAATGTGTCTACCTCATAAAAACTTTTGAACAATATGAAGGTAACCTCTATTGAACAAAAGCACTATTTCTCAAATACTGTACATTCATTTAGCCCTTATCCACATTTTCTTTCATCAGAAAAAGCCTTCAAAAACACACAGATGATGATTTGTGCTTCTTCAAATATCATATCAGCGCTCATGTTTGGGAGCAGGTTTGAATACACAGATCCCGTCTTCCAAGTTATGTTGGAACGAAATCGTGAGACCATCTGTCTGATGGGATCTGCTTCCAGTCAGGTAGTAGAGAATCAATTAATGATTGAAAATAGTTTTTACTAGGGTACTTTAAAGTGTCATATGTTAAAGATGTATTAATGTTTGTTAACATTAACAACAGTAAAATCCTATTTTGTCTTCAAGTTTACGAGCAAAAAATCATGCTTCTTTTGGATATATTTTTATTATATAAAATTGAGTATAATAGTCACAAATAGAAAAGGTCACAACAAATAGACTACCACTTAACACAGCAAGAGCCAACAAATGAACCGCCACAGCCATAACACATCATGGAAGCTATGTGGTTTCAAACCACATACAGACATTGTTGTAATTAATGATGCTGCATGCAGCAACATATTTTGAAATGACAAACTGGAGGCCACACCCACCACTCTAAGATCAAATGATCTGGGGAGTGACTAAACCAAGCACAAAAAAATTCTATAGATAATGTCATAACAGCACAAGCGACCAAATCCAATGAGGACTGCATCACCCATTAAACAAAATGTTTAAGAGATCGACGGCATCCTAGTACCAATTATGCTCGGTAACTCTGCATATTACCTGTAAAGCTCAAAGGTTTTGCAGACAAACACTTTGGGAACATCAAACTTCCACCAAGGCACAACAAATATTGATTTAATTTTTCCTTATCCCCCTTATTCCTTATGTTGGTTTAATCTGCTCAGGGCAGACACCCTTCGATTCCAATCTCCCTGGAGAGTCTGACCGCCAAAGACTTGCTAATGTACTAATTCATCTGTACTAATAAACATTCATCTCTTCTTCTTTCTCTGTATGTCTAGATTGAAATAGACCTACTTTCGATTTGTATCCTAATTATTACACAGCATTCCGTGTATTCCATCATTCTCAAAGGCCAGTAGATAACACGTTTAGAGATATTAGTTTAAAATGTATATTGCTCAGGAATAAGATGTAAAACCTCAAACCAGCAATGAATTGTTTGTCTTGTGCTATTTTACATATTTACAGTGTGTTTCCTTGGCTTGGTCCTTTCCTTAAGAACTGGAGGGATATGATGAAGAATGTGAAGGAAATCAAAAAGGAAGTAAAAAACATCATAGTGGATCTAGAGGAGACTCTGAATCCTGATGTGTGCAGATGCTTTGTTGATGCATTCCTGTTGCATAAGCTAAAACTGGAGGTGAGGTGTTCAAATTCCGACAAATCTCCTGTGAGGCTGATCGGGCAAATCATTCAATGACAAGTATAATAAGTATAGTCCCCCATTTTTTTATTATAATAGGAATCTGAAATCAAAGATTCACAATACTATGATGACAACTTGATCTATAGTGTGATGAATCTTTTTGGAGCTGGAACTGACACCACAGCAAGTACACTTAGCTGGTGTCTTCTTTACATGGCCAAATATCCTCAAATTCAAGGTGAAAAAACACACAAACATGCTTGTTTTAGTTATTTTAGAAGTTCTCATGAGCAATTTATGTTAAACGTTGCTTTGCTTTATTAGAAAATGAATCCCATTTTCACCTGTATCCAGACCAGGTCCAGAAGGAGCTGAGCGCTGTGGTCGGAAGTCGTCAGGTCCGAGTAGCAGACAGGAAGAACCTGCCTTACACTGACGCTGTTATCCACGAGACACAAAGACTGGCCAACGTTGTTCCACTGGCTTTCCACAAAACCAGCCAAGATATCACCTTCAGTGGTTACTTTCTCAAAGAGGTCAGTTGCCACAGTAATCCAAAATGGCAGACATTCTAAAGAACGTTTTTGGTTCCAAGATTTTTTGCAACAAATCCCACTTTGTTCCTTTGCCTACAGGGGATGAATGTTTATATTCTTCTTACTTCTGTTCTGTGTGATGAGAGTGAGTGGGAGACCCCACACTCTTTCAACCCTTCCCACTTCCTGGATAAGGAGGGTAAATTTATCCGAAGAGAAGCCTTCATGCCATTTTCTGCAAGTACAACAACCACATCAGATTAGATACATTAATGGGAATGTGATCTACTTTAATTTACTGAAAACTTTCCTCTTGCAGGTCGTAGGGTGTGTCTTGGTGAGAGTCTGGCCAGAATGGAGATCTTTCTCTTTTTCACGACCCTCCTTCAGCGATTTCGTTTCACTCCTCCACCTGGAGTTACAGAGGATGAACTGGATGAGACACCAATTAGGGGCTTAACGTTTGCCCCTTCTCCTCATGAGCTGTGTGCTGTTCGTCGTTACTGACAAACTGTACTGTCAGTGAAGGGTTGTCTTGGTTTGTCTTTACTGTTACTGTGGAAGTGGGCTGTCTGCATGTTTCAAAGCACAAAATATTTGGTTTAAGTTAGGATGTGTCTTAATTAGCTTTCACACTAGAGCTGTTTATTCCACTATTATGAAAGCTTGTTCGAAACAGCAAACTCCGGTCCGCTGGATGAAGGGAGATCTTGGTTTGTTTCCAGGTGAACCCTGATGGGGTTAGTTTGTTGTGTGAAAGCAAAGCTCCCCTACCTGCCTTAGCAGTGGTGGCGAAGCACCCTCGAGTGGGTGTCGCACCGAACACCCTTCTATGGACACTCAACTCTGTGTTGATGAAAAAAGCAGCGATAATTAATGTGAATTGAAGGGCACACCCTCAAATAGAATTTTTACTTGACAAATTACAAGCATGGTGCAATTCCACTGGATTAATATCACAGATGTCCTCCATCATTATTAGAAATGACCTCAGACTAAAATCTTTTTTTTAATTTTTGCCAAGCTTTATTCCATTAAACTCATATTTCACACGGGGAGAAAACAATTAACAATGTAGCTGTCGGGAAAGAGTTGTTATGTCCCCTGTGTTCTTCTTGGGGGTGAAAAACTAGCAATTTGAGTCATTCTGCAAGTAGGTGCTTGAGTTACCTGGAACACAAGTGGCACCACGGAGTTCCTGGTACTTTAGGAGAACTTGCAGATCAATAACTCTTTCTCTGTTCTTTCAACAGGCAACATGCATCCTGTTTAGGTGTTGCTGTTTTGAGTTTTGCACCTTACGACACACTCACATCCACACATCCACTCATACATACTTTACACCACTCTTCACCCATCCATATTGAAAACACTTATAGTTGAGTTGATCTGACTGGCACTAATTTGGTTTAATTGATTAATAAAGATGTTTTTTTATGGTTAAACAATGGTGTGTCTCTCCTTTTTGTTGTTTATGCCAGGTCATAACAGTGTCTAGCCATATGAAGTCATTTTCAGAAATATCCCAAGATATATGATTTGTAAATTTTTTCTAATCATATTCATTGGCTTGCTGGGCCTCTTACCCATTCAAAGTCTAAAAATAGGTCAATATTTACTTTAACTGGTAAAATTGCCAAATCCTGACGCCAACTATCCTGATGGAAACTTGAGAGGTAAGCAGTTACTAAGTATGTCAATTAAAGTAAAATAAACTTTTTTTGTCTTGGGCATGGTGCTACAGTCTGTTGCCTCATATATAAAAGCATTGCTCTAGAAACAGTCACCTACATGTTCATACATTTCCAAAACCATATTACAAAAATTAATGCTCATGCATAAAATGCTCGGCGTTTAGAATGTGACACTGCAGCATGCATCTGCTATATTACTACTGTGTAACAGCATTTCTTACATAAACAAGACCTTACATAAACAAAAAGCCTCCTTCAAGTAAATGTCAGTAGGTGGGTTTACATGAACACTTTTCTTCTCAATCTACTTTTCTTCTACCTAAATCTATTGACACCTCAAACAACTCTCTGAGTATCTCTCAAATACTCTGTAACCGGTCGTCTCCTGCGCCTTTCAATTCAGTGTTTCTGTTCAGCCCACTTTGCCCCCGGCTCCACTCCCAAAGGAAAATCAAAAGAATCAAAGGAACAAAGGCCGCCACATTGTGACATCTCTACTGCAAATGGCCAAAAACCTCCTGGTAAAATTTCATGGAAATCTGTCCTGGGGTTTTTTCGTAATTCTGGTCACAAACAAAAAAAATTGACAAATGCAATGGAGTGAACACTGAAAACCCCTTGGCAGAGGTAATAACTCAGGTTTACTCCTATATCTGGAGACAAGAGGGATGGCCATAGGAATGAAAAGCCTCTGAATAACATTACAATGTTAGTGAACATTAAGTTATTAGTGAGGCCGTGTTATGTGGTAAACTCTTTAGAAACCTTACATAACCAATACCAACATCATCTGACATAACTTTAAAAGAAGAAACTCCTCATCGCACAAGCTTCATCTTGAAAACCCAGGTACACTGATGGTCAGAAACTTCACGGACGTCTTCCTCCTCTTTAATAACTTAATTAAGAGTTGCATTGAACATGAAGTTGTTGGTTCACATCCATTTTTGTTGTTGTGGGATATATCCTTATGATTGGCATCTTCAATGTCTTCAACGCTTTTTAGTTTGTTCACAGCGTCTGTCTATCACGGTTCCTGACAGTTTTTCCCGGAGGTATTTGTAGAGTTCATTATTTCTTACTTTCCCGCTTAATTTTTTGAGAGTTTGTATTAAAATATAAAACTCTCTGCTTTGGCCTAGATCACCCTCATCCCACACATGTGCTCACCTGTGTGGGATGATCGTCACCCACACTCCCTCAAACACACACAGTAATTAGAACACAGAAGCCAAGGTAGGGGTAAGGCCAAACAAAATTAAAATAAATAAGTAAAACACAGTGGAAGAACAAGAATAGAAGGCTATTGACGCTGTAAGATATTTATCACAGACTTTTGAAAGAGCATAGGAGAAAGACTTACGTAATGGTGAGAGAGAGAATTCCCTATTTTTGAACCTTTGTACGTGATCCTAAGTAAGTGTTTGGGATATAATAACGGATGTACGGATTTACAGATCATAAAAAAATAGACGTATGTTTATGAGATAATGGAATTTACTAATTATTCCAATGATTTTTGCAATTTTGGATGATATTATTTGAATTTCAGGTTTATTATTAGTACACCAAGGAAACGAGCTGATTTAACATGAGCTTAATCTCCCTGTGATGTTCTCAGACTACAATTTACATTTAAGACCAAACAAAATATAATTAGTTTTTTAATGTTTAGTGAGAAATTGTTAATTGTGAACCATTTAGATTTTTTCCACAACAACTTTCATGATTACATTCGGATTTTCATAGGAATAGAACATAGTTGTATCATCTGCAAATAAAAGTTTAAAACAATGGCCCGATTTCCTTTGGAAACGCCTCATTTTATAATAATAGGCTACGATTTGTTTTCTGTCTTCCAGGTAACTGGTAAACCAACTCAAAGCCTGATCATCCAGTCCCAGATATTTAAATTTTTGTAATAATATATCAAAATTGACTGTCTCAAAAGCTATAGCATGAAACATTCTGTTTTATCATTTGCTTAACGTATCTCATTGGTGAGATGAGTAATAGCCACGTAGGTGGAACCGTTTTTTTCGAAGCCATATTGGTGTTCATATATTTCATTCTCCACAAGAGAACAAGAAGTGAACAGAACAGTGTGTTGTAAGGAAGCCTTTCAAGCATCTTCGACACACTCATACGATAGAATGGATCTATAATGAGAATGCTGGAACATCATGTTTGTGTATGGGGTAACATTCGCAATTTTTAATTTGTGTGGCACAACACCTTTGATAAAAGATGAATTAAGTATCTGTAGCAACGGCCTTGGGAACCGCTTTAATTAGTTCTGCAGGAATGTTGTCATGACCTGGAGCGGATTTCTTTTGAGCACCTGCCTATAATTTTGCAAACCTTACTGCATTTAAGGGGGCTGAAATAAATCCCACCAGTAGAGGGAGGTGTTATATATTGGAGGGGGCTTTCTTTCACTACTAGGATTTTTTCGAAGCCAATATTCATCCGATTTCCATAAAGAAGTAGTTGAACTTCATTTCATTGGGAAGGGATGTTTTTCTTTCCTTTTGTTAAGAATAAGTCTAATAGTCTTCCAAACTAGCCTCTTATTATTTTTACACTTACAATATTTCTTATTGAAATATTAATATTATTATTAAGTTTGTTTCTATACTGTTTAAATTGCTCTATATAAATGGTGTGGGATTTGAAAGGTATTTTTTCATACATCTTGTGCTTGTTTCTCAGGGACTGGATTATTCCTATTCCCAGGGCATTATTAGATATTACATATATGATATATACTGTAGAAGGAGTGAGATTTGCAATACTTCTTTTTTTCTGGGAAGGCAATATTGTAGATTTTGGATATTTCATTTGTAAACAAGGTGTACGCCTGCTGCGGGTCGTCAAGGTCCCGAACATTATCCCATGGGCCCTTAGAATTTGCTGATAGTGGATGGATTTATTACTTCATAAGTCGGTGGTTTAGAATTGATATCCATAAGAGTTGTTTATGTGGATGTCAAAAGAAAAATAAGGAAGTGTTCTAAGATGTCCACACAAAGACTCCCCAAACTCCAAATTCAGATTCCAGCACAATCTGCCTACGCTTCCTGTCGGTCTAGCATCTGTCCATGGAAGCAATTGTGCTGTTCAAGAAGCTCCTGTAGTATCACTAAGGTAACAAAGTACTCATCATTTGGTGTTTTCTTTTTGCCAGGATGAAGTCATTGTGGAAGGCAAGATAAGAAACTACGAAGAAGTTTCTTTGATAAGAGCTTCTTGCTTTTCATTCTTTGTGCTTTGCAAGTTGTAACTGTCACACAATGTGATATAATAATAATAATAATAATACATTTAATTTATAATGCACTTTACATTTGGATCAAATCTCAAAGTGCTACAAGGCAAAAGCAGATAAAAGCATCAATAAAAAATAAATAATAATAATAACTATACAAAAATATGACCAATATATGATATGAGATGATATAACCATAACGTTCTTACCTGCTACCTGCCTGAGGACCAGTATAACCATTCTTGAAAAACAAGTCATAAAAGGACTGTCAATATTGCTGCTTGTCCACAGATTTCATATAGTCCACAGTGAATAGATTATTTCCAGGTTAAATGTGGTAAGATTTTAAATTCTACAGTCAGAGTGCTTTGATTTGACATAGATTTGAGCCGATTGATAGTCACAGTGGCATGAGTGTGGCAAATTTGAAAAATGTAATTGAATTGTTGGATGGATAAAAGGATGGATGGATGGATGATGTGTTGATGGATAGATGGATAAATGGATGGATGGATGTGTTGATGGATAGATGGATAAAAGGATGGATGGATGGATGATGTGTTGATGGATAGATGGATAAATGGTTGGATGGATGTGTTGATGGATAGATGGATAAAAGGATGGCTGGATGGATGGATGTGTTGATGGATAGATGGATAAAAGGATGGCTGGATGGATGGATGTGTTGATGGATAGCGGGCACAACACAGTATTGTTTATGCTCAAACTGACATAATACTACTAATATTTCCCTGCCCCACTGGACTCACCTCTGAGAGATTCAAGGTCTGGAATGTGATGCAAAATGAACATTTGGAGACTGAGGAGCTGTTTGGCTACTACAGCTGCTGATTACCGATACTGCAACCAAATTCAATGTTAACAATAACCTCGTTCAATAAAAAAGGCTAGACCGTTAGTTAAAATATCAAGTAAGGTATATTTGCTATTCCAGCCATGAATATTCCAGCTGACCCCAATCTGGTGGAGCCTTTCTGATTAGGTTGACATGTTATATACAACAGATATATTCACCATTGTATGATATTAAGTGCATGCAGAATTCTTTTTTCAGGGTAAAATTTAATATTACTGTTTAGACTAGTTTTGTTTGTTTACATCTATATTTTACTGTATGTGTCAACGTCGCTAATTTTTTTCATTATTCCAAAGTACAAAAAGGTGTTACTGAATTAATTTACCATGTACTGGATAATCCTTTCTGGATATCCAGGGATGAAGGCATGTCTTACCTCTGTAGTTTTCTTTTTGTCTGATTCCCTGCACTATGTCTCTGTTGTGTGTGTTCACAGGGAATGTTGACGCCAGTTTGATTGC
This sequence comes from Lophius americanus, assembly GCA_037951165.1. Lineage (NCBI taxonomy): Eukaryota > Metazoa > Chordata > Actinopteri > Lophiiformes > Lophiidae > Lophius > Lophius americanus. The sequence continues at coordinate 4,596,828 of JBBDHG010000037.1, forward strand.
AAGAAACAACAACATTGGTTCTCTGATCAAAGTCAAGTCATGTTGTTTTCATCAGCCCCCAGTATCTTCCTCCAGGGCAGGCCTGATGGCACCAAAGCTCCTTTATGGTTTATATTGCCTGACGGAAACTGGACATTGAGCATGATGACACTTAGGATCTTCGTTTCAGTGGCAGATTTAGCTATTGGCGACATGTGCCGTCGCCTAGGGCGGCATCTTGCCTGGTGTCATGATGGCTCACACACTAATTAAAAAAAAAACAACTAAATGGTGACATCACTGATAGTAACTTTTATCGCTTTTGCTGCACCTCATGTTAATTCAAATGTCAACGTGTGGGTTAATTAAGTTGGTCGGAGTGGGCACCCCTCTTGTATTTTTGAGCAGATAGGTTTCTTCTTGCAGAGAGGAATCCACTGTCAGAGGTGGGAGATGGGGGGGGCAGAACTTGTATTAACAGATATACCTAGACTGACATCTGTCAGGTCAGTCTAAGTTTAGATAGACCTACTTGCTGCGCCACTGCTGGCCCATATCTGTCTTCAGGGGATCCGAATGTGTCATTCCCTCCCCCCACATCATGTCTATCAGAGTGTGCATATCCGATCAAAGCCAGACTGGTCCCGTGGGATCGGACAAATATTTTGTAAATAAGTCAGGGAAAGTCCTTGTGGGGCTCGGATCATGCTCTTATGTAAAGTGCATTATAAATTAAATGTATTATTATGTATATACACCAAGCCCTGGCAGCACATCAGCCCAACCCTCTTCTACCTTCACTGGCACCCAATCAAGTCTCACACCGAGATCAAGATCCTCCTCCTCACCTACAGATCCCTCCATGCCCTTGCCCCACTGTAACTAACGGACCTCCATCAGGCCTATACTCCGTCCCGGAAGCTGCGGTCCTCAGACGTGGGTCAGCTCTCCACCCCACACACCAAACTGCAAACTTTTGTAGATAGAGTCGTTAGTCTCACAGCCTCCACCCTCTTGAAGTTTCTACCCCCTTGCAATCGGCAATGCTTCATCTCTGGACAGTTAAATACAATAAACCACCTAAAACACCACCTGTTCACCAGTGCATATACGACCCCAGCTAACTCTAAACTCTCCCATCCATTGCCATTATTATCGTTTCAGCTCTCTTTGTCTTCTTTTTACAAAGAGTATCTACAATATAACTTAAATTCCAGGTTCTATATATCCATATGTTTAAGACCTTTACAGACGTAAGTAAAAAGATGAGTTTCCCCTTTCAGTTTGTTTCATTTAAATATATTTTAAAGGTCTTGCAAAAATTAGATGGCTATCAATCACTGCCAATATATTGAAATACATCACACAAATCAATAACTAGCACTTTTTGATGAAGCTGGACCTAATTTTCTGGCTAAAACATCATTCGGGGTTTTATTCTTAACATCATCTGGTTCCCCTATTTTATTTTTTCATGGTTTACAGAGTTATCTGATAGACAGTTTAGTTACATTTTTGTCGAGGTTACTTAACGCCTGGACAGGATGAGACTTATTGTATCTTTAGCCAGTGTACAATGTTTTCCTTGATGTTTTACTGGATGTCAAGAAAATCAGGGAGAGCCTTCATGGAGTCTCCTACTTCTAAATTTAAGGTATGTGCAAAACATGGATAATGAGCCCAACCTGTTTTGCACACAGCAGCAACCATATTGACACAATTATTTGTGATTTCAGCCTGGACTTTGGCAGTTATGTCCCATTCATCACAGATTCTTTTTAATTCTGAGTAAATGTTCAGGATACCACCTACGGTTTTAGCGACAGCCTCAGTTGTTTTGACCTTTCCCTCACAGCTGTGCTGCTCTGATCCTACTCTTCTGTCTCATTCAAAGAGCAGGATCGCCACACATGAGTGCAGCTGCACCTGCCTACTAATTATCATTAACATATAGGGGTGGGGCTTAGTCAGCTCTATCTATCTATATACCCACTTAACTACATCAAACTACAATCCTAACTACATTAGCCTACACACCTTCAATAAAAACTACATACACACCTTACTACACCAACCTACAACTACCTATACACTTACATACACACCTACATATACACGTAACTACACTTACATACACACCTACATATACACGTAACTACACTTACATACACACCTACATATACACGTAACTACACTTACCTACACACCTACATATACACGTAACTACACTTACTTACACACCAACCTACACACCTACATACACACGTAACTACACTTACTTACACACCTACATACACACGTAACTACACTTACATACACACCTACATATACACGTAACTACACTTACCTACACACCTACATATACACGTAACTACACTTACTTACACACCAACCTACACACCTACATACACACGTAACTACACTTACTTACACACCTACATACACACGTAACTACACTTACATACACACCTACATATACACGTAACTACACTTACATACACACCTACATATACACGTAACTACACTTACCTACACACCTACATATACACGTAACTACACTTACATACACACCTACATATACACGTAACTACACTTACATACACACCTACATATACACGTAACTACACTTACCTACACACCTACATATACACGTAACTACACTTACCTACACACCTACATATACACGTAACTACACTTACCTACACACCTACATATACACGTAACTACACTTACCTACACACCTACATACACACATAACTACACTTACCTACACACCTACATACACACGTAACTACACTTACATACACACCTACATATACACGTAACTACACTTACCTACACACCTACATATACACGTAACTACACTTACATACACACCTACATATACACGTAACTACACTTACATACACACCAGCTACACATGTAAGTACACCAACCTACACACCTACATATACACGTAACTACACTTACCTACACAACTACATACACACGTAACTACACTTACCTACACACCTACATACACACGTAACTACACTTACCTACACACCTACATACACACGTTACTACACTTACCTACACACCTACATACACACGTAACTACACTTACCTACACACCTACATACACACGTAACTACACTTACCTACACACCTACATACACACGTAACTACACTTACCTACACACCTTCATACACACGTAACTACACTTACCTACACACCTACATACACACGTAACTACACTTACCTACACACCTACATATACACGTAACTACACTTACCTACACACCTACATACACACATAACTACACTTAACTACACACCTACATACACACATAACTACACTTACCTACACACCTACATACACACATAACTACACTTACCTACACACCTACATACACACGTAACTACACTTACCTACACACCTACATACACACCCACATACACACCTAACTACACTTACCTACACACCTACATACACACGTAACTACACTTACCTACACACCTACATACACACGTAACTACACTTACCTACACACCTACATACACACGTAACTACACTTACCTACACACCTACATACACACGTAACTACACTTACCTACACACCTACATACACACCTAACTGATATTTAAATTTGTTGTACTGTGTTGGAAAGACCGCTCATCACTGCAATATGTTCACACAACTGTGAACCTTCATCTGGAAGCTTACAACAGATAGACAAAACAGATGCAAAAACTATTTGAAAATACATATACAACCTTCAGAAACTATGTAATACAACAAAAGAAACTTATATATATAAAATATTTCATGGTTTGCATCCATTTTGTCATTTAGATTCTTCAAAATGTCAGTTTGTCATCCAAGTACAACAATAAAGTTTTTCGAATAATTGACAAAATTACACAGAATCAATATTTGCACAAGGGGGAAATACTGTCAATCATTAGTATATGATTGACTAATGGAAACTATGATAACAAATACTTATACTTAAAATTATCTTTCTTCCATGACAGAATTGAGATGAAGACGGGACAAGTTGACAAGGTCAGCCATTAAAATGTAAGACAAATCATTAGTAATTGGAGATAATTGGACAAGAAAAAAGTCAAACTTTTTTGTTGAAAAAAAGTGTTCATCCAATATTCTGGGTTGTATTTCAGGAAGCAGGTTTAGTTAAAACTCTGAGTTTATTAACCCTGAGATGAGGGAAACAGAGTTTTCAGTTCCAGAAAGAGGGGTTAGTTTAACTCTGAGTCAGTAACCATGGTGACTTACTTATGAGCCTGAAACAGAGCTGTCAGATGTTAATCCTGGCTAAGGACCGAAGCTAGAAGTACACTGGCTTGTGACCCCTTTATGGTAGGGTTGTGTGAACTAATAAAAATAGTTGGGAAAAATTAGCCCTAGCAACCAGTCATCAGGCAACAAGCCAAAAACTTATCTGGGAATATTCCCGTTTTATACCAAAATATATTTGGGTTGCATTAGAGTACATTTTGCTCTTGATTTACCATCAATGTCAGTAAGATGCATTTCCACACTTTATTCATATATTTTGTGTTTTGAAATAAAACACAAAACAATAAACACTCCCAGAGTGGCATTGAAGCACATGACAGCAGTCAAGGAGTAACAGCACAGTTAGTCAGTGACGCCTAACAGCACACAGCTCATGAGGAGAAGGGGAGAGTATAAATCCCATAACGGGTGTGAGATCGAGTTCATCCTCTTTAACTCCAGGGGGAGGAGTGAAACGAAATTGCTGAAAGAGGGAGGTGAACAAGAGGAAGAGCTCCATTCTGGCCAGACTCTCACCAAGACACACCCTACGACCTGAAAGAAGAAAGATTTGCAACAAACTAATCATGGATGGATTCACAGGGAGAAATCCAGTCATTATCTTTCAAATTAATACCAATCTCATGTACCCCGCAGAAAAGGGCAAAACGGCATCTCTTCTGATCAATTTACCCTCCTTATCCAGGAAGTGTGAAGGGTTAAAAGTGTGTGGACTCTCCCACTCACTCTCATCACACAGAACAGATGTAAGAAGAGGAATAACAGTAGTGCCCTGTAGACACAGGAGCAACAATAGATTTAATGTAGAAAATATTGGAACCAAAGCACTTCTTTCAATATCCCAATGGTCAAAATGTGATGACAAGATAGCTGGATCAGGGCCCTTTTAAAGCTGCAGATCTTATAGAGTGTGTCCAGCGTTCAGTACCCAACAAAAGTTGCAAACCTGTGACATGGGTCACGGGCAATCGAGGCTCATTGGTGCGCGTGGGTAGCAAAGGCTAGCCTTAGTTTTACAATCCCCCAAAAATACTACTGTACCTCAAACTGCTGACAAATGTACTACTGGTTAGAGCACAAAGTGCTGGCTACAAATGGAGCTGTGGAGTCCATGATTTGACAGATCATAACTGTTTTGGTGACAAAAAGGGGACATACACGATATTAGGTAAGTCGTTACACTGTTATGGCTGTTTTGTGTACAGGCTAAAAATCAATATGTTCATTGGACTGCCATGGGAAACTGACCTTTTTGATGAAGTAACCCTGGAAGGTGACATCCTTGCTGGACCTGTGAGGAATAGCCTATGGGGCAATGTAGGCCAGTCTTTGTGACTCATGAATAACAATATCAGTGTATGGCAGGTTCTTCCTGTCTTCTATTCGGATTTGCCGACCTCCAACCACACTGCTCAGCTCCTCCTTGACCTTGACTAAATTCATGTGAAATATGTGCTACTTTAAACCGACATCCTTGTGAGATTTACTTCATGAAACAAGCCTGACTATATTTTTCTCCTTGAATGTGAGGGTATTTGGCCATGAAAAGTAGACACCACCGTAGTGAATTCGCTGTGGTTTCGGCTCCAGCAGCAAACAGATTCATCAAAGTATATAAAAGGTTATCATCATGGTATTGAGAGTCTTTGATTCAAGAGTCCTGGTATAAAGTACAAAAATGGGGTAAAATAGGTTAACAGTACTACTATTTTTGTGATGTGATGGATTTGTTTGATCAAACTTAGAGAAGATTCTACGGAGTTGTAACGACTCACCTCCATTTTTAGCTTATGCACCAGGAATGCATCAACAAAGCCTCTGTACATGTGGGATACAGAGTCTCCCTCAGATCTGCTATTCGACGTTTGAGTTCCTTTTTATTTTCCTCCACATTCTTTATCATTACCTTCTAGTTCTTCAGAAAACGACCCAGCCAGGATAGCAAATCATATATCCGTCAGAGAGCAATGCAAACAGATTTTGATAATTTAAGCAATTAACTTAACAATTAAGAGAGCCATGATGTCTGGACTCACTGCCACATTTTCTTTCAAATATAAGTCTTCAGCAAATGAAAAGCAATAATGATAAAATTAGGATTAAGATAGAGAAAATAGACTGGATAATTGGCATGTGTTATAAACGGATGAGGAAGAGACGGTATAAACTAGGGGTACTCAAATACAAATCTTAAAGGTCCACAAAAAAAATTTTAACGAGTGAAAGGTCCATTTATTATAGTCCGTCAAGCCACAAGCTGTAATAATGTTATATTCAAAGCAAAATGTCCTTTTCATTCAAAACAATTCATTGTGTGGAAGAACAATAATAGTAATAATAATAATAATAATAATAAAGGAAAGTATGATCATCATCACTTTCATATCATTTCAGTGCAGATATTATTACCTTCGTATTGTTCAAAACATTTAATGAGAGGCAAAAACTAAACTGAGGCAAGACAGCAGCTGACGACATACTATTCAGAACGAATACTACATATGACAAGTTTAAAACAGTGATCAATGTGTGATAACATTTACATCAGGTAGTTATCACACCACTCCAGGCAGGGGAGCTTGGAATCCCTTTCAGCCAGGCAGACACCAATCATGCAAACAGGAGACTGCTGCAAAATATGCAAGTCAGTAATTTGAAAACACCTTGAAAGCATATACAGACGTTTAACACAATCATCCATGTGGCAACCGACAGGCAAAGACAAAGCAAAAAGGTAGCCATGATGACACAAGTTCTTTAAATAAGCTCAGCTAACGAGGGGGTTTGGTCAGGGAGGAGCTACTTTGGTCTTACGGAGGTGTGTTCAAAAGCCAACAGAGTGCAAGGCTTAACGCCTGCAGGCCTTCACACATCACTACATATAGATTGTCAGAAACAGAAGGGGACAAGTATTGTTTTGTGAGATTAATCAAGAAACTTCAACCTGAGGTTTGTATGCTGTTGTTCAACTGTGATGCCTCCTCATTAGATCAGTGAGGCTAATTGTCTGACTAACACATGAAACAGACTATTCAGCTAAACCAGCGAACCAAGTAGCTTGTCCTGGATTGTTCCCGACCTCGAAACAACAAACCGTCTACCAGATGGTGTTATGACTGAGTTTTATTTGGAATATTTTTAAGTTTACCGGCTCAGAAACTTTAAAAGGGTGTAGATTGTGGCCAATTGGACTTATAAAATAGAAAATAACTGTTGAACAGTGTTGGGACTGTAAAGTGTTTTATTTTTGTGAAGAAAGTATTTACGGTAATAGTTGTGTGATACTTAATTCTGTTTCCCTTTATTTTATTGTATTTAAAGGGGAACTATTTTCAGTTTAAAGTGATTCTCAGTGTTATCATTAAGTGTAAGAGTCCACATCCTAGTTCAGATGTGTATATCAGTCATTCATGTTTGATAATAAGAAAAAGTTTTGAGCTTGCTATCTAGGACCAAGTTAATAGAAATTAATTGATGTTTATTGTACGAGAGTACACAAGACGAAGAACTCGGGGCCAACCCACAACCTGTTGCAACCTGTCTTGTCTCATAAATCGATTGTCAATTCTGCTTTGCTTTGCTTTTTTCTTTTGAAGAATGTCCAGATTGCTCAGATGGAGATTTGAAAATCAGAGTGATGTTGCACACCGGGGCCTCATGTAGACGGTGTGATTGCACCAGTGACGGCTGGTGTGTCAACAAAATGAACCAAGTCATGTGTCAGCTGTGGGCAGAAGTTCCGTTAATATATGCAACTGGATGGAGAGATACCGACCGTACAATAGAGAACTTTTTTCCAGCTTACTAACAGTCAGGCCTCTCAGTAGGCGGAGAGGCCTGACCATTTCCAACTTCATATCTAAAAATAACTGCCCATGGTGTGATCAGCAAGTACAAGCTCCAGCTAAATATATATATATATTTATAGATAGATAGATAGTCTATATTACTCCTACCATGTTGAGTAAAAGTTGGATCTGATCAGAAAAGCAAGACTTTGAGAACATAATGCCTAAATTGTTAGAGAAGCTCTGAAAAAATGAACTTATATTTTGCTCTCTGGGCATGCATGCATCTATGTCCCCTTAATAAAGACCCTTGTTTGCCTTTTATGTGTAAAATAAATATGTCAAATACATATTACTCAAACATTTGGATGAGTGAGACTTTTTTTATTTAACAATTCATTGTGGGATGTGATGTAAAGGTGATACTGTTGAAGAAAATACTTCTTCATTGGCACACTCAGATAGCACATATTACCAATTTAGTAGCATTATCATATTCTACTCGTTTTCATCCCCCTCTCCTGGACAGCCAGTCGGGCGTTCCTGACATATACCCAAAGCACAAATGCACATGAGGTGAAGAGACCAGGCTGCGGTGCAAAGCAAGAGCAGAAGCTGCAAGGATTAGTCCAGAAGATGAGTTAGGTTACCAGTAACATTTTGGTTCAATTCAGGCACTTAATGGCTTTCTGCAGATCATTTCCACGTCAATTTTATTAATGGCATGATCCCAAATCTTTAGACGAGGCGCTGCTTAGTTCAGCTAAGATGAAATGCAATATTTTTCATTACACGTACATTTTTCTCGCACAGCCTCAGTGCACCAGTAATCAATGACCACAAAACACACCAACCCGGGTTATTCCCTTTCCAAAACCTCAATAACAAAATTTTTTGTTTGCTTTCACATGCTGTGGTTATGTGAAAGCCCATACCCACAGTGGCATTAAAGCACATAACAACACTTTATCGAGTTGCAGCATTTTTATGTCCGTTTCGACTAACAGCACACAGCTCATAAGGGTATGGAGAGAGTGTAAAGCCAATGACTGGTGAGATATCCAGTTCATTCACTGTAACTCCAGGTGGAGGAGTGAAACGAAATTGTTGAAGGAGGGAGGAAAAGAAGAGGAACATGTCCATTCTGACCAAACTCTCTCCAACACATGCCCTACGACCTGAAAGAACAAAGATTTGTGAAAAACAAGATAATATGGATTGTATACTTTTATACTTGTAAAATGGAATCTGATGATGTCGCTGTACCTGCAGAAAAGGGCATGAAAGCATCTCTTTTGATAAATTTACCCTCCTTATCCAGGAAGTGGTAAGGGTTGAAAGTATGTGGAGTCTCCCATTCGCTCTCATCATACAGAACTGAGGTAAGAAGGGTAATAACCATAGTCCCCTGTAAGCAAGGAGATACAGTGAGATGTTTTATATGAACTTTGGAGCCAATAGACTTCTTTCAGCTTCCAGACAAGAACAGATAGATCAAAAAAGTGTTGATTCGGATTACCATAACAACTGACCTCTTTGATAAAGTAGCCCTGAAAGGAGACGTCTTTGCTGGTTTGACGAGGAAAAGCCATGGGAACAATATTTGCCAATCGTTGTGACTCGTGGATGACAGCATTAGTGAAGGGCATGTTTTTCCTGTCCTGTATTCGGACCTGACGGCTTCCGACCATCCTGCTCAGCTCCTCCTGAACCTGGTCTGCGTGCATGTGAAAATTGAATTAAACCTGATTAATAAGCAACGCTACTTCAAAATGAATCCCTTATGAGAACTGCTTGCTAAAACAGACATGTTCATGTATTGTTTTTCACCTTGAAAATGAGGGTATTTTGTCATGAAAAGTAGACACCACCTAAGAGTATTTGCTGTGGTGTCAGTTCCAGCTGCAAACAGATCCATCACAGTATCCACCAGGTTGGTATAATTATATTGTGAACCCTTGATTTCTGACTCCTTGTATAAAACATGAGATGGGGGAATATATTATATATCAAATGGTCCACCTTGGAGAGAATTCACTGGAGTTTGCACACTTCACCTCTTGTTTTTGCTTATGAACCAGGAATGCATCAATAAAGCATCTGAGAATCTCAGGGTTCCAACTCCCCTTAAGCTCTGCTATGGCGCGTTTTATTTCATCCTTGCTGTCCTCCACATTCTTTGTCATTCTCCACCAGTTCTTCAAAAAATAGCCGATGCAAGGAAACATGTTGTATATCTGTCACAGAACACATCACAAATAGGATTTAACCACGAGAGTGAAATCTTTAGCCCCTGCTGCAATCAATCAATTCATGTCCCTTAGTAACTTAAATGGATTAAAGTTGAAAACCTGTTCAAATTGTAAATCTGATATGGTTACATTGCTACTCATTGGACAGCTGACAATGTAAAAAGATAACATCAGTCTACAGGCAAATCTATGTTTTTAAAAGGAACAACGATAGTTCACAAAATAGTTCAACAAAACCAATTCATTGGATTTAATGTTTCTCAGTCTCTGAGAAAATCAATTTTTTTATATCAACTTTACGGCCATCAACCCTTTAATGTACAGCCATCAACCCTTTAATGTACAGCCATCAACCCTTTAATGTACAGCCATCAACCCTTTAACTATTTGGTCAGCACTTTTTGAGTCACTATATTTCACTGAAAAATGTGTGCCACTTGACTGAACCAGTTTATAATATGACCCAGTAGCAGCTTTTATGCCAAAGAGTAAGTGGTCAAAGATGGAGGCCTGGGGGACACCAAAGGTCAAAATTGTAACTAATCCTTATCGCTGCATCTGCATATTCGTTGTGTTAACGTAATAACTGAAAAACTTTCCATGGATCATTTAGAGATTATAAATCCCGATAGATCTTAGTGCAAGGAACAAATGTATTGATCTATGGAAAAGTCTGTTGTATATTTGCAACAAGAAGGTTTATTTACGCCATAACTTCTTAACAATCAACCCAATTTAGTCCAACTTTTTTGCATATGAACTGACTCGATATCTATCTTGTAAATACAGTTTTTTACTCTAAATTTTTAGATATTACTCAGTTGGGAGAGCTTTGTACGAAAAACACTGTTTTTCGGATATAACTCCCTCAAGGATTGTCCGATTTGGTCCAAACTTGGTTCATGTGAATCGACTTCAGAAGATCCATTTTGTATATACTTTAATCTAGTTGTTCATATGTTATTAAACACATGGGACTGAGGAGTTAATTTCCTTTTCTTGGAGAGTACATAATGATTCGTGATTTGAGCCTAAATAACTTTCAAAACAAAATTTTGCCAAATACTATCCTTAATCATAATATGAATCTGTACTACCTGAGTAGAAGCAGATCCCATCATAACGATGGTCTCACGATCTCGTTCCACCATATCATGGAAGACTGGATCAGTGTATTCAAACCTTTTTCCAAACATGAGACCTGCTACGATATTTGCAGAAGCATAAATAATTGTCTTGACGTTGTTGAAGGGTTTACCTGCGAAAAAGAAATTCATGGACAATAGTTAAAAGGACATTACCCGTGTGACGCATTTGAGTGATGGTCCTTAGTACCAGTAACGTTACCCTCATGTTGTTCAAAACTCTTAATGAGATATTGACATTCATCAATGATTTTCCCTTCTGCAATGCTTTTGCCCATCCCGATATCTCTCATTGTTGATAATGAAAAACGCCTCATCTCTTTCCATGTGCTGCCATTGGCAAACAATAGGCCTGGAAACAAGAAAGGCTGCCTCATTTATTTCGTAAGGAAAAGGGCACCGAAAAAATAAAAAAATTCAAAATGTTTTCTCACCATTTCCCTTGTTGAAGTCATGGAACAAAGGAGTGATCTCACGTTTCCCAAAATCTACAGCTTGATTGACCAGAGCCTGCTTCACTGTTTTGTATCCTGCAAGCACCACCACCTTCTTAGGTCCAAAGTAGACTGTGAACACCGGTCCGTATGTCTTTGACAGCTGAAAAGATGGAGGCACGTAAATCTGAGACTCACAGTTTTTGATAAGAGACAATGGACTGAAGTTTATTAAAAATATATTGACATATTAAAGCAACACAATGATATAATCTTCAATCATTGCAAAGAAAAAAATTGGTCTTTTTTTATGTCTTTGTCATATTGTCTATGTTAAAATCGTGTATATATGGTCTAATGAAATAACACTCACCTTTAAGAGAGAGATGTCGACTCTCTTGAGATCAAGCTGTAGCAAGTTACCAAGGAGGGGCAGAGGTTTCGGACCTGGAGGTTCTCTGCTCTTTCCTTGGGAGCTCAAGCTGGAATAAAAAAGACACAGGAGCAGTAGGACCACAATGGCCACTAACAAGGAGACTGAGATGGAATTCTGAAGAATATACTCCAACATGATCTTACAGTCTGAGTGTTTCAGGGAACACAAACTTTCTAACTGAACAGTTGTGGCAGTTTGATCGTGTAATCAAGAGTGTAATAAAGCAAACGCCAATCATGCAAGTTTTACAAGTGGTTAGACCCACCCACTAAGCCAATTGCCAAATCTGTTAGAGTGTGTGACATGGTTAAGTTACTGCAGAGGATAGAGAACAGTCCCTTTATACATCACTACCCTTGATGTCCGGTAGAGCAAAGCAAATGTAACTGACAACAGTTGGAGGACAAATAAATGAGTAACAAAATGGTGCAGATAAGGATGTCAGCACGCACCACTGATTTTAAATCAAATATTACAAAGCACGAAAACCCCACAGTGATCATTCCTAGCTGCTGCGGTGGGCCGTCCGGGCAAGGTCTTCTGTACTGGACTAAACATGTCAGAGTCAGAATACTTTTATTTTCATAGCCTAATTAAACTAGGCCTATGCTGTCCCCATCAGCGTGTGTGAGTGTTAGGGAAATGAAAATACCACCATTGCCCTACTGGTTTCTGATTCCATTCCTCAAATAATAGCTGGTGAATAATGGAAGCAGTATTCTGTCTGAAGAACAATTCTGACCTGGTAGGCTGGCTTATATTGAAAGCATGGAATGATCCTGCTGGATATGAATGGCAAGATTCGGGGATTAGACTCGTACCTGAGTGTGCCGGGATCTGAGCTGTCATAACAGATCTGTCTGTAATAAACCTATATATGTACAAAAGACAATCAAGACTCCTGGAGTTAATTATTTTTCTTCAACTGATCAGAAGAAGAGTTTTTTCGTCATCAGCAAGGGTAAATCTCAAAAAAGCCCCCATTCCCCTGATTGAATTCCTTAAATTAGATAAGTCATAGTTCAGTGATATGTAAAAAAATTCCCAGCAATTAACCAAGGGTGGAATCCTCCGATAAGTCATCTGGGGATATCTTACCTGTAAGAAAGAATAGGAAAAAAGGTGTGTGAAAAACGTTTTTTACAAGAGGGCACTCGTTCAGCCACCTCTACCCAGACTCAGTGCTCACATTTCTTCAAAATGTCATTAAACTTGTTCAAAACCTTTTAATATATATTCACATCGCACAAAGAAACAAACAGCAGTTATCACACTGCCTCCCCAACTCATAGGCAAATATAAAAACTAGGCTTATTCTGTTGGGGATTTTGGAACTGTCCCCCAAAAGTCCCACATACTCTGCGTTGTACAAGCAGGTCACCTGATTAAACCCCTCACTTAAATGTGACGTCATGTCCACATTCACCAACCATTCTGACGAGGAAATTTAAGATAAGAGCTCTTAAAATTCCAGGTTAGAAAAGTTATAAGATAAGAGTGCTGTAAGGAAGGAACTCATCAACTATGAAGCTGCGTTTCTGGTTAATGTTGCTTATGCAGATCTAGCTCCACTGTTAGTAGTTAATAGTTAGCGTCATTGCAAATTACACGTGGTTTTTATTTTGCCTTGAGGTGTGGTTACTCATCATGAGGTAAAAACACAATAAGAAGTTTTGGTGTGTCCTGGTCACTAATCACCTGGCCATCAAATTAGTGTTTCTAGTGTGCCATAGACTTAGTAAATCATGACATAAAATCACTCCTCATCATTAGCTCAATCATAGGCTAAATACATGGAGAGAGAAAGACTTGGCTTCAGTCAAGCCATAGCAGCTTTTGTGTGGAAACAGATTTTCAAGCATCAGGAGGTCAATTACACAGAGTCCTAACGGGTCAGGATTGATGCCCGTGTTTCTCCACCTGAGCAAACAAATGTGATGAAAGTTGGCAAGATCAGGCCAAACCAGGTCAAGAGAAACTATGTCATTGCTGCAGTTCATTTTTGCACGCTGTTAAATGGTTTAAAATCATTAAATACGAAACTAGCAAAACCAATTTATTTATTTATTAAATATTCTGAATTGCTCTGACATTTCGACACCATCCGATGTACACTTGTGTGGGGGAATACTCTTTAATCTAATTGTAAGTTAGGAATAAACTGTTATTATGTGTGACTACATTATGTAACAACAGTGGGAACACACCATATAACATAACAACCGGTGTAGAGCGGATATTGCTATAATTTTGTTGTTTTCTTTAATTATTTTAGACAAAGAATGAGAGAATATTCAATGTCATAAACTCTGTCCATGATCCCTCGGCCGTTGTTAATCTAAGCTAATCTTTGTGAAAAGCTTCATGATGGAAGGTTCGCCACATGACAATGAAGAATACATCGAACTTTGGAGTCCATCCAGGATATTTTCTCCCTTTTCTATAACAGTTTAGAACCATTTAAATCTATGTATGAATATTTAAGATTATTTGTCAAAGACATTTGGTAGGAGCAGGTATGCTTTATACTGCATGACTGTTTTTAATTCTCAGATCTTCTCCTCATGAAAAGCCACACAGTCCAGTTCAGTGAGATGTAAAAAAAATTCCCAGCAATTAACCAAGGGTGGAATCCTCCGATAACTCATCTGGGGATATCTTACCTGTATGAAAGAATAGGAAAGAAAGTGTGTAAAAAACGTTTTTTTACGCTTAAGAGCATTCTCACAAACATGAGTGAGGCCATGTTTGTGGCAATTATTTTTGTCTTTCCTTCAATTATACTGTTGTATAATACAATCAAAAATTACAATATTGTTTCGATGTATTATAATAATTTTCATTGTTTTTACCAAGCATTATGGTATTTCAAAATAAACACTATACAACAGACTACACAACACTATACAACAGACTAATCATTTACTTGCAGTCGTTCAAGTTCGACAGCAAATAATTGATCGGTTGCTGGTACAGTGCGAAAAAGATCCAGGATCTTTTCCCCCTTTGCTATAACAGTTTAGAACCATTTAAAACTATGTAGGAATATTTAATGTTCTTTGTAATTGGTCATATTAAAATTATTTGACAGAGGAATTTTATCTTAAACTAAATGAACAGTGTTCCCCACTTCACACACCTTAGTAATATGTGGACTTCCTGCTGTCCTAAAGAATATACTTTAGTCTGGTCCTCCCCCTGCTGGTCATTCTTTACTTTTACACATTCATTACCAATGTATCCCAAATCATTCATTCAGTCATTCATTTATCCCTAGCTATTTATCCTGTTGAGGGTTGAGCTGGAAAAATAGAGCGATTTTCCTACCTGAAGTCTTTCTGGTCATCTTTCTTGAAAGAAGTTTAAAAACCACTGCTCTACCAGTTGATACCAGCGAGTTTCTGATGAGGTTGACTGGGCTTTTCTGATCCGGCGGCCTTCTCCCTGCACCACCCGGGGTAAAGATCCAGCATGGATGTTGTGTTTCCTTCTTGTTCTGTAATGCTTAATGTTGGAGGGCGGTCCATCCATCCTACCTGTCAGGATTCTTATGCATTTGTAATCTTCTTCTTCTTCTTCTTCTTCTTCTATCGACTGTTCCCTTTAGGACTTACTGCAGCGGATCATCTCTCTCCAGATTGCTCTGTCTTCTGAATCTTCCAGAATCCCAGCTTCCGCATATTTTCTACCAAAAGATCCACATCCAATGTTATGCATTGTTATGCTACTGGCTAATATTAAATAAATAACAATTGCTATAAAGTAAATGTTATGACTATTATTAAATAAATAAAATGGCTTTTTAAGTAAATGTAAAGACTATTATTAAATTAATATGACTTTCTGATTTTAAAGCCAATTCCAGCTATTTCTCAATATTTACATATAACTGTTCTCCTTTGGGGTTGCTATGGTTTTTATTGGCCTGTCAACTGCTAGTGCATCAATGGCAGGTTTTCCAAACTCCTTTATAGCACTGTTTTTGTTTACATAAACACACATTGACTGTATGACCTCTCAAAAAGAGGTTTCATTGTTCTCTAAAGGGTGCACCCAGCTAACAGTCTCAATGGCACTGCCTTCACAGCTTACAAGTTCTGCAACATCCCCCAACACAATCACTACTCAAATATTTGCCAAAGGAGCCCAGCCCTGCAGGGTCCGGCTTGTTCCTTCAAAGAGGATACACATTATAGGCCTGAACAAGATGTTCAAAACAAGAACAGTTTTTATTTGGCAAATTTGCGATACAGAATACTGTATAAGGCACCATCATGGGGAATTATACTGAACTCATCAAGTAAAGTGAAATTAAAGTGAAACTGCAACTCGTGTAAAGGCACAACAGTTGGAGGAAAAGCAAAGTGAAAAATAAGTGGATAATAATTCTGTGCAACTTTCATACCAATCGACTGAAAATATCAAGTAAAACAATAAATATATCAATTCCACCTCTAGTCTCCGATGTCCTGAAGTCAAATTTTAGCTGAAATGTATAATTTCTTTTGAAATGCTGGACTTAAGAAAGGCATATTGAATTTCTACAGAGGTAGCTGTTACATATTGATTGTTGACCTCTTAAATACTTTTAACAGCAGAAATAGATTTAAAACATTCAAATAATCTTAGATTAACTATTGGCAATGGACTGCCCCAAAGAAATTAAGTGTGTTTTTCAGTGCATGAAAGCCAATATAAGTGGTTGATTATTAAAAAAACAAAACATTACAGTAGTTAAAGAACAAAATGATTTCAATGCAGCAATATTGAATAACGGTTTTGTTTTGTGGTTGAATAAGAATATGTACTGGACTATATAACCACATTAAAGGGAATGAAAATGAATCCAAGTAATGTCCTTTAGATGAACTTAGAAACATTTTCATGACAAAATTAATATTTCCCATCTTAACAATGCACTGAAAAATGCACTGAAAGAGCAACTGAGATCATTCAAACTTGGTTTGGTACAAAGCCGTAAAAGTCATCCTCTCTTTTTGTCAAGACGAGTGCCAAACAAAACCTACTTAACATCTATGAAATTAACTTAAAAACACATCAGTGCTCCCAAAAAAATATGCAAAACACGTGTGGGAAGAAAATGGGAGCGCAGAGAACAGTGTTAGTTGTAAATGAAACCATTGGCACACATCTTTATTCCCCTGTTGGGTTCAAAGGTTTGAATCTCAGTGCTTCAGTAAGAGGGAGGCTGGTAATCTCCTGGCTTCTCCTCGTTCTGGGAGAACGGGGACTGCTGGTAACCCGTGGGGGCGGTATTGCTGGTGAACTGAGCAGGTGGGTATGGGGTGGTGTGGTCGTTGGCAGGGTCTCTGTATTCCTGGTCAAACTCGCTGACACCTTGACGATACCTTGCATATGCAAAGTAAGAAAGCAGGGCCTGTTGAGAGACGACAAAATAGATGAGTAAAACTTTTATATGAAAATTTGTGAAAATAATGATTTTGTTCTGAAAATGCTGGAGTATGCACAGGAGATGAGAGGCTCACCCAGGTGGCGATGGAGAAAAACGAAAACGCCATTGAAGCCCGGGCAGCATCACTAGCAAAATCTAATTCATGGGGGGTTTTGGACCACTGGTCGGCCAAAACACAGAAGCAGATGAACCAGAGAAACGTCCACACCGCTGTCCCATGTAGAAAATGCCACGGCAGACAAAAAAAAAAATCCAGATTAATAAAATGAGAATGTTGCCTTGAACAAGGCTGCACCACCTGTGTTTCAACACAGTGCTTTAGAAGTCCACATTAAAACTTGGCTCTCACCTGAAAAGACTAAGTCTCCTGTGACAATGCATTTTCTCTCCTTCGCATTGCTTATCCTTGGGAAGTAGGCATCCAGTACAAGGAAGATAACGCAAGCCAAGAAGCCTAGGACCCCGATCCCGACTGCATAGCTGCATGCGCTGTCATTGCCGTTGAACATGCATGAAATGTCTTGCTCCTTCTTTGGGTTAACATATCCTTCCGCTGTGATGGTTGCAAAGACCACAATGGAGAATAACTGCAAAGTAGGAACAGATAGGGTTAATGTAGATGGGGCCCCAACATTCATATCACATGATTAACATTACAAGAAAGCTTTAATCCTTTATGGTACGCCATCTTGATTGCAAAAACTTTTTTTCCCTTTAATTTAAACTGAATAGAATGGGTTTTGGACTGTTAAGTGGACAAAAACACCCGAGGTGGTTCAGTTGTTGAGACTATTTTGGACATTTCAGAGATCAAATCAATCAATAATAAAATACTGTTCTGAATCCATAGTACACAGATCCGATTCCGGCATCAGAGTGCTGGCTTCTTTAGAACAGATGGAAACACTTCAGCAACTACATCTGTTACCCTGTGAAATCCGTAGATGCTAATTATCTTTTTATCTTAAATAATTTACTCTAAACAGACACAGACTAGCCATAACATTAAGACCATCTGCCTACTATCATGTAGGCCTACCTTTCAAAGCCTTAATAGCTCTGCAATACCCTGTGTGGTCTAATAACCTTCTATAAGAACCCGTATATCAGCAATTTCTGCTTAAAAGGGGAACACAAACTCGACCTCTAGTTTTGGAGATGACCCAGTTTTCTGGCGGTCACAACTCAGTCAGTCAGTTGCTCAGATCCTTAGACTCGTCCATTTTTACACCTTCAAACACAAACTTTGAAGAAGAAATGTTGGTATCAATGTTGTCCATTTCACCTGTCAATAGTTATGTTTGACTGATCAGTTAAAAAGGACTAAACCCTCTGCTGTTTTGTCACACTGAATATGAAATGACTTACCAGAGGAAATAACAGAACAAACACGTTTTATCAATTTGCTTCGTTCATTAGTTTTGCTATTGTTGACATGCCTTTTTTTTTGTCAAACTCTTATAAATATGGTATATTGTTTACAATATCATTATTAAAACGACTGTGTTTCACCAGAGGTGATCTGTAAGGGGTTGAAAACAGCTTAACCGATTTGTGGAGTTCAACAGATTACGCTGATAAAGTTAACGTCCTTGATCTTTTCATACACTTTAAACAGTCCAAAGACTGACATGTTTTTCTTTTTCAAACTGGAGAAACCCTCAAAAATATCCAACAAAGGTTTCAGCAGCAGCTAGAGGATGCCAGGTTAATGGTGACACAGCAATAGACATGCTAGTTGTCGTTAGCAGACATCAACTAGTGCACTAGAAAACACATGTTTTAAACATATTCTAACATTTATTTCGACATCAACCAATCATGTAATTTAAGTGCAGTCCCAACCACTCAGACATATAAAAAGCTTCATGATTATGACATTTAAATCAATGTTGGCGGCTCACATATGTTAACCAAAACACAGCGCTGTGACAGCTGGCTAACTCCAAAGCTAACGCTTCTGTCTAATCACTCACCCAACTCAGGCAGCGCACAATGGTCTGAGGCTGTTTCACAAAACTCTCAACATCAAATGCACCGCCAGAAAACGATGCCCCATAAGCACTGCTCTGCATTGTTTTTTTCTCAGCTGATTGTGTCTATCGACACGCGTAGAGACGTGGAAGAGCTTTCCTGTCGAAGTTGGGACGCTTTAGTTTCTTGTCAAACACTTCCTGAAAAGACCGCCCCTGCTCAGATGTGTTCAAGTGTACCTCGTAAATTAGACAACGTAATTGAGCGACAAAGTAATGTACAGGTATTAGCAGTTGTAACGGTTACTTACTCTCTTCGGTTGTGTTTCATAAAATACATCAAATCACTCACAGTTTGGCTCCACTAACCGTTTATTTTCCTGACGCTGTCAAAAACACACTAGGTAAACTTTACACATCCTCTCAAGCACAGTATTTACCCAAACATGTACACCTATTGTAGCTCAGGGCAGAATGGCATTTGACGAGGAGGTTGATAGTTATGAGTAGTGGGGCGTTCGAGTGCACAATTATAGATTGTTCGTGTCGGTGTTTGAAAATATATATGAATAAAATTCAAAATAATATGAGATATAAAACATCAAAACAAACAGGTGACTAATAACTTAAATATAATTCAGTGCAGATTTCATAATGGTGGGGAAACCAATAACGGCAAGTGGAATAATTAAATCGACGTCAGGTTTTTGTACAGCCATTTCTTTTTAATGTATGTACAAAAATGCATTTAACAACATAGAAAAAAAAAATCATAAACCAACATAAAATCCATCGAGAAATTAATAGAATTTAAATAGACACTAAAAATATAAGAAATACATAGGTAAAAGTGTAGTGTAAGAAAAAATCAATTAACTGATTGAAATGAAGACAGTGTCCAACAGGAGAGTCTACGACTTTGTTTTAAAACAGCACAGCAGACCGGCTCCAGATGACAAGAAGGGTTAGGATTACCTCTCTCATGCAGATCAGTCATTTACACGCATGCGCCGTACTCGTACAGCAAGCATGAGCTCTCTTGGCTTTTAAAATTCCGCCAGTAAACCGAAAAACACAAAGCTCGCAATTTGTAACACTAGTATGGACAAAATAAGCTGCGTCAGACAAAAGGAGCAGAGAGGCTAAAACTAGTGATGCAGGCCAGCCTCGATCCCACTGTATCTATGTATGCATGCTGTCAATTATGGCTTTAAAACATAAGGACAAAAGAAGCTGCCTTTGAGCGACCCCGAACACGTTCGGCACCGCAAACTTAATCACACACTTCAATTTGAATTATATGGAGGAACATAACAAGTTTCAAGAAACGAACGTTAGCAGAGCATTTACAACTAGTGATAGTGCAGAGCCAGATATGATCCCGCTGTATGAATGCATGTATGCTGTCAATCACGGTTGTAAAATGTAAGGGCAACAACAATATCAACAATTTGACATAAAAGATGTGATATGGACCTAAATAACTATCTGTTTGTGTCTAGATTGTTCTTTTTTACAATTGGCGTGACGACGGCTGTTGTCATTGCCAGTGGGAACGCATCTGAGAGAAGATACTGTATGATGTTCTTCAAGGTTTTCTGATTGATGGGGTCAAATTGTAACTTCAGTGGATTTTCATTGGGCACAGGGACAAGATACATACATCCTGTGGCTGACATGGAGGCACTGACTGTGTGTCGAATTTTCTGAATTTTATCACTGAAGTGAGAGAAAAACTCATTATAGGCCCTGATGGATTGAAATGCAGAGGTTCTAGGCTCAGGAGGGTTTGTCAGCCTGTCAACAGTAGTGAAGAGGGCACATAAGCCATTATCGGTTTCAGTGATTATGTCTGAGAAAAAAGCCTGCCTTGCATTGGAACTTCTACATAAAGATGCAAAGTTAATTATAATGTTGTCCTATCAGTTCAGTTTATTGCTGAAGTGAACACCCAGATATTTAAGTAAAGAGTTCACCCATTTGATGTCCAAACCTTTGATGTTTACCAGTCGGTTCTGTCAGGACCTCCTGTGGAGGTCATTCACCAGCTCCCTTGTTTTGGTGGCGTTAGTCCGAAGATGGTTTGACCCGTGCAAAAAGTTATCGACGGTATTCCAGTACTCCATATCGTTCCCCTCTTCTATATATCCAGCAATGGTTGAGTCATCAGAGAGTCAGAGAATTTCTGGAGATGGCAGTGATCTGGGTTGTGTCTGAAGTATGCTATGCATGTAGATCTGTGATGTGTATATTAGGATGTAATCAAAAATGTTCTCCTTTAACTTGATGTGTTAGAACCAGGAAAAATGGGGAATGTATGTAAAGAACTGACCATGGCCAAATTGTGAGGGTTCGACAAGTGGATCAGAGCATCTCGAAAACTGGTGGTCTTGTTGGATGTTCCGGGTCTGCAGTGGTTAGCTCCTACCAAAGATGTTTAAGGAAAAAGAACTGATTAAATGGTGAAAGGGTTGTGGGCGCCAAAAGTTTATTGATCCAAAATCTTTCCTGTTCGTCCAACAGAGAAGTAATTACAGCAATAATAGCTGTTCACATGTTCAGTTGCATCTCAGTTCCCTCAGTTCCCTCCACTTTTGATATATAAACTCCAAATCACTGCATGGATGTTTTGGAACTGGAGTGATCTCTGTTTCTCCAGATCCTCCTGGTATTAAAGCTTCTCCTCTTGGCCTTCAACAGCCTGTTCCCGGTCAATAAATATTATAAAATACATATATCGTAATTTTCAACATGTTAGTGTGCCTTCAGAGTCATGCTCCAATAATGTGATAAACCTGGAAGGCACTAAGCCAGTACATACCGACACGATGTCACTAAATCCTCAACAAAGTTAAAAATAGTTTTCTTATGCAAGAACCCCTTTGTCAATTTCTGTCAGCAGGTGGGCCTGAAGGAAGACATCTAAGTCAAAGCGATAGCCTTTATAATCAAATGCAAAGTTAAACACAATAAACACATTTAAAACTGAGGAAAGAAAAATATAAAGTGTATTAAAAAAAATGTGTATATATGTGTATATACATATACATCACATATTGGAAAAATAGAAAAGCACAAGGGACAAAAGATATCCCAAGAAATAAAGAGATAAATATGAATAGTAGGTAAGTAACCAAGGCTGACTATGTACATGCAGATATGTCCATGTTTGTGCACAACTCACTATTTTGTACCACATTTGAGGAAATCATCAATTGTTGTGTCTTTGCAGAGTTCACATTACTATCACATCACCATGATGGTGCTCTGCTCAGATGTACTTTATGTCAAATTGTGTAATTCTTTCTATGATTAAACAACACTGGAAACCAACATGATGCATCTGAAATCATGATGACCCTGAATCTGCATTACCTCAGTGACATATTTCTGGCAGTGCCATCCCTCTGTCCTTCTCCTTCACCATACTATGACCAAAAATATACTGAACTTATAGCCCCTTTTCCAAATGTCATCAGTCAATAGTTTTTGAATGGAAAGGTGATTCATGTGTTGAATCTAAATGATAACAATTGTCTTTTGTCTTTATGACTTTTTATTATTTGTTATTGTTATTGTTATACTTGTTATTTTTACTGTCAAACAAAGAATCTGATTATTATTTTCTCATTTCACAGCCAATTGTCAGTAAAGGAGTTCGTTTTTTCTTCAGCTGTGGGAGGGTTGCCGTGGAACCAGAAATGATGGTTTACACTTTTAATCATCTTTATAGAAATTCTAATTATTACGGCGCAAACTGGACCTTGTTACTGATGTGGGGTCCTGCGCAGTTTGTTCAACTGATTCCTGAGGCCCAGAGGCCCAAGAGATAGGTTTTTACACCACATATGTTCAAATGCACTGTCGTTTGCACGATCAAGTTCAACTTTCCTCCTCTGGTTTCTCCCAGACAGCCGTCCATTGCTCAACCTTCCTGCCTCTAGAGAGCTCTGAAGGGCTACTAGATGAAAGCTCTAGTCACCTATCTTTTCTGCCTCCCCTCAATTGTCGGCTCTACAGCGTCTTTCTAGTATATGATTTGGTCATGAACGAAAACAATGCTCCCTCTAGTACTGACTGCCTGCAAGAAGTTTCCATAGCAAAAAGCATGTGTAGAAATCTCGCATTCTAAAAACAAGAAGTCAACACATGTAAACCAGGCAGACAATCTGTATTCCAACACATACTGTATAACATTGAAGACGTGTCACATTTAAGTCTAATTTAAGGTGATGACGTCCATACTGGTAAAATGTGTAGGGCTAATAGCTCTGTTATTGTCCTGCATTTTTTTCAAAATGGGGTGACTAATAAGGACAATGATAAAGAAATTACCCTTAACCTTAAAATACAACAATATGCATATATTCTGTGTTTTGTGGGCAGTCAAACACCCTCAGAAAAAACAACACAAAACAAGAATGGTGTAACCAATCATCCTTTAGGGTATTGTACTTCGGCCGACATGGGCAAACGCACTGCAAACATCACTTGATGAAGACACATGCATGGAGCAAATAAAGAAAACATCTTCATTAATTTCACAACACATACACGCTACAAAAGCCACAACACAACACATTAAGAAAAACAAAACTTAGTGAATAAAAAAATATATGAGGCACAAACATTTCATGATATTTGGATTAGCCATGGTAGCTTCCCTTAAAAAAGATGGGAGAATCACATTGATGCTATATAACTGGTGCACGGAATGTGGGACGTTTTTGTTTATATTACATGGTGCAAAGTGAGATTGTCATCATTTTCTTTTATAAATAAAGCATTAGTTAGCATTTGTTTTATGATAAGAATGCTTTTTTTTATTGTTACTTGAATAAAAGCTTGTATTTTTGTGAATAATTTAAATTAAAGGTCATGGTTATAAACCATAAAGACAATTTTGAATCTCATTCTGGAGGGCCCTGAATGCAGCTAAATTTTTCCTTTAAAGTAAGAATATAAATGTGTTTTTCATTTTTATACATTATTTTACATGTGTTGTGAAAAGCGTTTTATTTAAATCAGTAATGATAATTATTCGTAAATTATTCGTTTACTTATTTTAAAAAATGTACTTAGCAGATTCCGCCTGCTTATTATTTTTTAAGTGTGTGTATGAAATCAAACAAACAAAATCCTTCCAGTTGTTTTGCTCACTACCAACAGGGGCGGTACTAATTACGTCACATACAAATCACCAATCGCTGCGCAGAGCGGTAAATTTTCTCGCCTGTCAATCATACTGTGGTAAACATGGCGGAGAGCGATTCAGAAATTGGGTTTAAAAAGGTAAGACAACATTTTGGTTTTACATCCATTATTCTTCAAAGCATATTGTCCCTGATTTATGTGTCCAACATTTAATCATAACAGCTGTGAAAGATGTTGGTCATTTTATTACATAAAAACGCCGAATGGACGAGTCGTTCCTAATGTTTCCACCCGAGTGACTCGAGCAACTATTTTGGAGTTAAATTGCATATATAGAATCATCGAAGGTCTAAAATCCGTCAGGATTATACGGAGGAAGTGTCAATTACGTTTACGTAGTTCCTTTTTTAATCTATTTAACACATCAGAAAGAAAAAACAAAAACTAAGAACTGAAGAACCCTCTTGGGTGAGAAGTGAAACGTCTCCAAGCCAAAACAGATGTCCAGTTGCTGATCTGGATGAATGAGAACTAAACAGACACGGGTCTTAAGAGCGATTTTAATTTTTTCTGTTGTTTCTCACATCTTACACGAAAACACTTCGCTGTGTCTAAATAGTTTTTTTTTAATATGTTAAACTACTTCGAAGTAACTGGGACTCTGACCGTCCATAGTAGTCATTATATTTTTTGCTAAATGAGAAATATGTCTTAAATTTAATTATTAATGGTGTTAAAAAGGTGTTAATGGTATATTAAATATAAATTCCCTAAATATTTATTTCAGCTTTTACACATTTTACAGTCTGTGGTAAATACCCATGTCTGCTATATACGGTGGTTATTGTCTCATGTCCTTTATATTTTATCACATCCATAAGTTTTCTTCATGCACTGTCAGGAAAGCCCTCTAAATCTCATTGTACTCCAGATTACAATGATAGTAAAGGCTTTCTATACTATAGCAATTGTGTCTTCACAGGTCTCCTAACAAGTCAGACAGCTGCAGCTCATACAGAAAGCTGCTGCATTAATGGATTAGATGCTTCACACTGTACAATCAATGTTCTCTGCTCTCCTCATTTGCAGGACACTGTAAGCAAACTCTTGTCAAGTTTTTTCAAGGAGGACAAAACGAGACGTGAGTTAGATAAATATTATAAAAGTGATGACACCAGATCGTTCTATGACTAGCTCAACAAAGCTCTCTCTCTCTCTCTCCTTCTCTGTCTCGCTAATAGCAAGTGGTGACGCTGTGCTGCTCATGTCAGAGATGCTCAAAGTATTTGTACAAGGTAAGGAGATGAGATTATTAAATGTCTCTCTGGGATGAAACTCTTTATCGGTTTACTATCTCCTTCTTTTTATCCAGAGGGTGCAGTGAGATCCCTGAAACAAGCTGAATCTGAGGACTGTGACCAAGTAGACATCGAGCACTTTGAGAAGATCCTTCCTCAGCTGGTGCGTAGATCAACAGATTCACTGCAAAAACAGCTGTATTAGACACCAAATATTCTTAAATAACCACATTGTTTTGTTTTGAGCAAAAAAAATCTGCCAATAGGGTAAATACGTTTGATTTGTATAGATTTCCTAAAAGTTGCAGAAAATTGTAGCCAATTCAAAGTTGTGCTCATCACAACCAGTAAAAGCTGAGTTATTGACACACAACTATTTAAAATGAGTGTTTTAGTGTCTTGATTGAGCTGATTTTAGGAAGGGTCCCTTTTTACTGATTTTTATCAAATCTATTATATCCCTGAAAAGACGGGGATATTATGGAATTGTCATCAACGCATCCGCCTCTGCAACAAATTACTTGTTCTGATGTGATGGGTCAAAAACTCTTTTGTGGATCATTTTCAAATTTTATAATCCCATAGACCTTTGTGGGAGGAAGAACTGGATTGATTTGATGAAAGATCTGTTGCATATACCTGCCACTAGTTGGAGCTTTAACTCCAAACGTTTTAGGGCAATAATCTCTCCACAGTTGGTCTGATTTAGTCCAAGTTTGGTGTATATGAATCGACTCGAGCAAACCTATCTTGTATATGTCCCATCTTACTCTAATAATTCATATTTTACTCAGTATGTGTGGATTTTTCATGAAAAACACATTTTTTTGGTCATAACGTTACATTTAATTTGAGGGGTTCAATCAGGGGGCTTGGTTGTACTAAACAGGGGATTAGGGATTTTTGGGGATAAAGCTTTGCTGTCCGTGACGACAGCATAGACCTAGTTGTGTTTGAGCTAATATTTTCTTCCGCCATTTTAAAGTCCAAGTGGCTTCACATACGTCAGCTGAAGGCATGACATAAAACATGAGTAAAGTTTTTCTTGATAAAGATCATTTGCAAGTTGCTCCTCAACTGATTGAGCAATGTTTGTATATAAAAGGTTTGTTAGAAAAACAGCAAAATGGGAAATAGGGTGTCTAACCTATGAAAGTGTAATGCAAACTAGATAACTATCTCAAAATTTGGAACGAATTGAAAAAATCTGCTCTGATTTTTCCTGAAATGATGAGACATGAGAGCTGAATTTTCATGGTTTGAGACATTTTTAAATTCCTCTTTTGAAATGTATTCAGTCTACCTACATCAAGAGAAATTTGCACAGGTGCTGAAAATACAGATATCTCATTAATAAAACTGAGAAAAATATTATTTTTTCATTTAAAACTTAAAATTCCAAGATAATTTTATGGTTCACACAAAAGAAAGGGCAATTTTCAATTTTTAAATGAACGCTTTACCCCAGAAGTTTAATTTCCTATACTAATCTCACAACCGTTTATCTTTTTCCGATGCAGCTGCTGGACTTCTAGCAGAATGTTGCCTCAAGATGGAGCCAGAGTGTTGCTTGTCTGCTATGCTCTATAATCTCAGTTCCTGCACTAACATGTTTTGTTTTCGATTTTAATATTCTCATTATAACTGTAATTAAAGCAAACGTATTAAAAATTTCCGTTTCATTTTGATTCTTTAATTGTATTTATTGTATTTTTCTATGACCTTAAATTGGAAAGCAGTGGTTGTGGTCCACACGCCTCTCTACCAACACCAGTAAGCCCCACCTGTGCTCCTTTGCGCAACAACAGGTGCTTCCAGTATGCGCTGTGGCGCCCTTCATCAAAGCCTCCCGGAGCAGTTGGAAGCAATTAGAGTAATAAGGGAGCAGCCAGTCCCTTAGATGATGACAAGTGCCAGGAAAAAAGGAGTACCCCCTCCGGCCACTTTGAAGTTCCCTTTTGCTGTCCTGCGATATTTAGTTAGAGGTGGGGGGAAGGGCAAAGGGGAACTCTGGCACAGGGGGAAAGTTGAATGGGAGTGTGCGTGCAGGAACGTGTGCATGTGCTAGAAAAACATCACCAGAGACCACACGCATAGATATTCTGTTTGAAAGGAAACATAACAAAACACATTGGAACACGGTCCAAGCCGAGCAGGGTGTAATTCTGAAGGTAAATAAACAAAAGAGGCAAGTAGTAGAGGTGCTTTCTTCCCTTTCATCACAGCAGAGAGGGGGGAACTGCGCCTGCAAGGGAGAGGGTAATGTGGGGTTTTCTAACCTAAGCGTCTCTGATGGTTTTCCACCTGGGGTGTAGTTGAGCAATGTGTCTTCACTGTGAGTAAGCATAGCTCTACAACACCTCACACCCTTCATTGGGGTGACTCACTACGCTTACAAATGTTGCTCACATGCAGCAGAATGCAAATTTGGCTTGAGTCCAGGCTCCCTTCTGCCCTTCTACGGACACGGCGCCTAGAATTTGGTCAATCCATGACTGGATTTGTGTCTCCCAAGATCAGCATCTACAACAGGTCATCAGCAGAAGGTGTATTGTGAGATGTCCAATTTAAAGGTGTCCTGAGTATCATAGGCAGAAAAATAATTTTTGTAAAATCATTTAATATGGGTCATTATTAGCAGCAACACTCTAGATTTGGATTGGCGCCATCCACTACAGAGCCAACGCTTTGATCATGTGCTCACTCAGGTGGAATCCTGTTCTATTTTCAGCTGTGGCACCAAATTATGTAAAACAAAACGTATAATACAGCCTTTATTATTCCCGTGTTAAGTGTATTTTTAAAAGGTGCCGTTTTCAATATGGTAGTAGAAAAAACGTAAAGCCTTTGGAGAAATATTTGAGCGCTGCAGTGTATCCTCTCCAGCCGTAAATCCTTTCAGATGAAATAAAAATTGCTGTTGGATCTATCACAGATTTATTTTCCACATTATGAGCTGTCTCTGGCAAAGTAGTGCACTACTGTACAACCTTTCTCCTTATGCATCTTAATGGAACAAATTACATCTGAAGGCAGCATTATTAAACATACGAAAGTAGTTAGGACAAGAATGGGGAGGGGCGTTGAAGAGAGTAATGAGTTAAAGCTTTTCTTGGTCATACATTAAAGGCAGGGAGTGTCGACAGTCAGTCCAGACGAGGAGCTCCGGAGTGGGAAGCTTTAGCAGGAGACAGACTGATGTCTCCAGCCTTCTGGCTGGTGTTTAGACAGCGCCGCACATGGGAGAGGATCTTCATTATTACCTGACGCTATCTGACTAGATTCTAGACATTGGTATCAATATTGGTTTCTCAGCACCAGGACGAGGATTCTTTTGGCTTTCATTTATACATTAAGTCCAAAATAGCGGAAAAGTTTTATCAGTTATGTATGGCAGTCTGTTAATTTTAAATAAATCACACCAGCATGACAAGATAAACCTGATGATCATCCCCTTAGAAGTTCTAGGACTGCACATACACGGGTATGAGCTGCATATTTTCATGCATATAGAAGCCTGTTTAGTCTACAACTTTGCATGCGATGATGTTTGGTGTGGAGCAGCCAGTGTCTTTCTTGTGAGTCTAGGTTAGCATCTTTTCAGATTTTAATTTTTACATCCACAATCCTGCATCTATGACTGTGTTTCTGTTGTTAAATGACACAAATTTTGTCACTTCTTCAACTTTCTGTCAGTTCACAGCTCCTCTGAGAACCCAACTAGGGTCCCCCTGATGACAAGTGATCTTAATACACCCATTTCCTGGATTGCCTGCCTGTCTGAGATTGGTCTGACAAAACATCCACACAGGCAAAAACTTCATTCATGAAGTGCGTCAATGTTTAAAGACTCGTGTGGTGCAGAAAACATGTTAATGTTAACCTAAAACACTTTCTGTATCGTTTTTATTAGTAGGCTTCTGTTGAAAGCCTTCTACATTTTTTAACTTGATGGTAGGAAGTCTGGAAAGTGAGCTCCTGTTATAGAAGCACTTCAATCAATCTTTCCGAGGCAGCAAAAAGGAAATCGGAATCTACGAAGAAGCTGCAGGTGACCTCGGTCACATTAGTGCCAATTGTTTTATTTGTTTAATTTTCTATTTCAATTACACGTGTGCGTTGGCATATGAGAAATCTGTGATGCCTTGCATCTGTTCTCAGATGTTTGTGTGCATGTATGCGCTCGCATGCATGATGTGTTTGATCTGGGGCTGTCACGCATTAGTGCTCAGGAGACAAGAGGCCCTTGTAGCCCCCTCATGGGCACGAAGCTGCCTAACCATACATGAATGCTGCAGGGGACACAGTGGATTGCATTCCTTTTAGATGCTCCACACGCAACGCGCACACATGAAAAGTTTCCCACATACAAACAGCCATGTCAGAAAGGCACAAACAAAACGTGTTTGCAGGCGTTTGATGCGCATATGTTTTACACAAAGCTCCCATGTGTGAGGAGAGAATGCAAATAGAGAGACAGCGTCTCTGTTGACTGTATATACTCGTGTGACATCAGGGTTTCCTGGAGGCCCCGGGCCTCTCTGAGGGCTCTGGGGTCCTCGGGCTAAGCTCGGTTAAGGAGCCACAAATCCCATGCTGGGGATGATTAGAACAAACCTGGCAGTTTGAGCCACTTGGGCGCTCTGCTGGGATCGTTCCTAAGTGGTTGTGGCTCTTGGCTGTTAGTCCGAGGCTGAAGATGGTCTGCTGCTGTGCTCTGTGTATCGGCCAGAGCTTTGGTAGCCGCGGGGGGCGGAAAGGATTCTTCCGGAACCATTGATGTGGATGATAAGGTCAAAGCCCTTGGCATGCAGCTGAAGAAGGAAAAGGTGTACAGAGAGATGTACAATTAGACCGGCTGCTGGGTTATTTTTGCAGCCCTTCACTGCAACCTTAACAACTTTACCCTCCTCTTTCACTCGAAAACCCCTTTTACTCTCTTTCTGCTCCTCCCTGCTCTGTGGGGTGGCCTACATGGTCAGGGCATGGGCAATAACAACAGAGTAATCCCCTTACATAAGACCGCACAAACCCAATGAAACAAGGGCATTTATTCAATTAATTAATTGTTGGAGTGTCTAAAAATAAAGGTTAAAGTGACGTCAAAGGGGGTGTGTGTGTACGCATTTGAGTGTGTGGGGGGTGGATTTGAACCCCAAATAAGAAGACTGGACCGAAGGTCAGCAGAGCGCTCTATTTTTAGTGCCCATGAAAAGCAACGGTACAAAAATAGTCCAGCGCTGACCCTCACAGGATCCAACAGTCATGCTTAGAGAAAGCGTGAAGCTGAAAGTCACACACTCTGCATGATTAAAGGGGAGATATTTGATGATATTTAAAAAAGGAGCAAGTAATGACCAAAACTGTTTAGCAGTTGGCAGGTGGCCCAGTGTGAGTTTAGAATATGTTAGACTACTTGGAGGACTTTATCGGGAGACACTCTGTGCGTGATGGGCTGCTTTAAATCTTTGGATCCAGCAGAAAGGCTACCTGACTTTAAGGTCCGAGGGATGATGGTAATTAGGCAAATATTACAGCTTCAGCATCATGAAGACTCAAATGATCTCTCTTGTACCTTTAGATATAAAAAAACAACAACTCCCCAACCGAAGTAAACAAGATTTAAGGGTATTTTCCTAGCGTTCTGTATAAGGTCAAAAAGTCTGTCTTATGTTCCCTGCAGAAGTCCAGAGGCCAGCATTGACTGTTTTCGCAGCGGTTAGGGGCACCGGAACTGTAAATTAGTTAACAGGACAGCTTTCATGTAGACAAGGGCTCATGTCAGATTGCAGGAGAGGTCAGTAAGTTAGGGCATGAGGTCAGGATGCGGTGTTAGTCTTTAACAGCTTCCTGTCTGCTGTGTTGTATAAACCTGAATGGTAATCCCTTGTGATACAGGTTCAAAGCAAAGAGCCTCACTTTCCAGCGCAGATATGGGTGTTACATCTCTTGTGCTGGATTATATATCAACCAGTAATCTATTAATGCTGAGGTTTCTGATGCTGGATAAAGGCTCTATGTGACCTTACCCACAGTAAAACAAACACTTTCACTTTAGGTTTATTCTTAGCCATCAGAAAGGCACAGAAGGTTTGGCAAAGTCAAAAAGATTTATTTGTGGGCAGATCGGTTGGTCGGTCCTAACCCGGTCTCAACATGTAAGGAATGGATTAGCATGGAATTTCACGCTGGCATTAATGGTCCAAAGACATTAATCCCAGTGACTTTGGTGATGCCTATCTTTTCCTTTGGCATCACCATTAGGTTTAAATGTTTGCCATGAAATGTAATACAGAGTTTGCATTTTTTACATTGTAGTATTTGTTATAGATAGTAGGATGGCTTAGTTATCAAAGCAATTTGATGAGATCCCTATATTTCAGCCTCATATATGTATACATACTGTATATATATATACATATATATATATTTATTTGTATTGCATTTGGCAAGTGTCATGTTCTCAAGAACGACAGAAATATTTAAATTTTTAACATTTTATAAAAGATAGGGCAGGTTCTGTCTGCAGCTGAAGCAGTAAGACGGAGGATAATAAGGATATGAAAAGATAAGAAAGGTTTGAGTTTGGCTTGCTGGTTTTTTGTTTTTTACCATAATCAAGTGCCTTTCATTCTAATGTGTTATGTTGTTATGATGTCATTATCAACAGACCATTCCCAGCCAAGATGGGGCGGGATGTTAACAAAGGGTTGATGTTTTGTAGACTATCATCACTGTAGACAATACAAGGACCTAATGACAAAAATACACCTTTCATAATGATTCATGCTGTCTGCACATTCCTTAAACTGCTGTACTTTCAAAATGTATCTATATATCCCTAATATTATACCTGACTTTATAGCAGTGGTTCTCTCTTCTTTTTTCTTTGATATACCTCTTCCTAATATTTTTCCCAGCTAAGAATTCCCTCACCAGCACAACACATTTTAGCTGAAAAAAGACCTTCATAGAGATAAACAATACAGTGCTGAATGTCTGATTTATATATTAACACTTTCATTTAAAATGGTTACAATCAATCACTAAAATCATTATCAATCCAATTTATCGCCTCATTGCATATAAAAACTGCATCATAGTCAATTAAACTAAAATTTAGGATGAGTCGCTATAATTTTGTTGCCTATTTTTTTGTATTTTACTTGTTTTTCGGTGTTTTCTTAAGTTTTAGGTGCTTTTCATCTGACATTCAAAAGATAAGATAAAATAAGATTATATTAGACTTTATTCGCATTGCAACGGAGAAATGTCACTTCCCGGTCATAGTCAGCATTATTACGGAAATTAACAATTACATTTAGTTTTAATTGACTTATGTTTACTTTTTCCATTTAGATTTGAGTGCAAAGTTTTGGGGATGAAGTCCTACGCCGTCAACCCCCACAGAAAGGGTATATCTCCAAAAAGCCTGCAGTCCCCTGTGTTTTACAAGCAATCCTGCTGATTGCATATCTCAAATTAAATGTTTGTTGTTTTTTTTAGATGGAAAATAGTAATTTAAAAAAATAAAAATAAATAAAGCTCTCCACTGTGTGTCAAATAATAATTATCAGAGAAAAATATGATATATACGATAGATCTCATTGAGTCAAGAGTCAGGGTCTGTAAATTTTTGTTTTTCAGAAGAAGTTCCCCCTAGTGAGCAAAAAATTAACTATTAAAGTTCATTTTAATATTCTTAAATATGATTTATTTAAGATAGATCTCCTTGAATCGATTCATATGCACCAAAGTTGGACTAACTCTGACCAACAGTTGAGAAAGTATGGTCTTAAAACTTTTGGAGATAAAACTACCTCTAGTGTCGGAAATATACAACCGACCTTTCCCCTAATCAACCCAGTTCTTCCTCACGCTAAGGTCTATGTGGGTATAACGTTTCAAAATGATCGATGAATAACTTTTTGAGTTATTGCCTTAACACCAAGGATCTCCAGTGGCAGATGGGGATATATATCTCCTACTTTGTGAGAGATATGCATGACATTCATTCATTCATTATCTAACGATTATCCTGTTTAGGGTAACGAGGGGGGCTGGAGCCTATCCCAGCTGGCATCGGGAGAGAGGTGGGGTACGCCCTGGACAAGTTGCCAGATCATTGCAGCCCTTCTTTTTGAGAGATGATGCAAAACATTTAAAAGGCAAATCTCAAACACTCCCTGCAGTACCCCAAAGGGCCTCCAGGCAGAACCCCCGTTGGAGAAGCCTTGTATGTAGATGGGGTCGCCAACCTGGATCCAAAAGCATTTTGGAGAAATAATGAACAAAAATATGGGAGCCAGTTGGCCTAAAGAAGCAATTTAGCAATTTTTGATATCCGACTGGAAAACAAACAAGAGCTTTTAGAAAAACGCCGGCCAGACGGAGCAAAATGGGTGATATAACCCCACCTTTGACCCTGAATATGAACTGTTATAAAGCACAGCTGGATCAGAATATGTCTTTAATTCAAATGGATGTATGTCTGCTCTTCAGTGAATCCAAATAAGGGTACAGGATGAGTGGGTGCCAACACAAAGTAAGCTCTGATACTTTCTGATGGGCTTGATTGCGATTCTCTCTC
The DNA here is from genome assembly GCA_037951165.1 of Lophius americanus. Taxonomy (NCBI): domain Eukaryota; kingdom Metazoa; phylum Chordata; class Actinopteri; order Lophiiformes; family Lophiidae; genus Lophius; species Lophius americanus. The sequence goes on from JBBDHG010000037.1 coordinate 4,631,616, forward strand.
CCATAAATCACTTAATCTGTCAAAGAGGTAAGGTTAATTAATATTTATTATAATGCTTGTTTCCAGACATAAACTGGAACAACCAAACAGCAGTGAATAGAACGGATCCATACATAATAAGATGTGATCAAGACGAGCTAAGTGCAATCTCCTAGAAAACCACAAATACATTTGAAAAAGCTTCAAAGGGGCCTCTTGTGCTCTTGCTTTTCTGTACATTAAACAAAGCATCACATTATCCTAAAAAAACTCAGTCGCTCACCATCTGATTAAATACACGCAGACAAGAGAGAGAGAGAGAGAGAGAGAGAGAGAGAGAGAGAGAGAGAGGTAGCAGGGAAAGAAAATAAAGATGCTCCTTTGAATTTTATGATCTGTACAGAGTTTTTTATGGCTTCTGACAAGGAGAATGTTGGCCAAGCAGTCCACTCTCTCTCTCTTTTTTAAAACATTTTCATACAATGATTATATCCTGATATCATCAGACAAAAGAGCAGAGTTGTTGTTTATCAGCATTCTCTCAATCAGCTGGTTAGGGCATGAAACGGCCCAAGGGTGTAGGTCCTTAATCCCCTTTACTGTGACCAGATATTGGTGCTGGTGTTGCACTGACACTCCTGGGCTATGGAGCTTCAGGAGGCACATCAATGGGAGGGTAATATTCTGCATCCTGATTCTGTCAAGAGACAAAGCCATGATTTGTCTGAGCGCCCAAATAGGAAAGGCCAGGTGTCGCCCCCCCCCGACTGCATCCAGTAGTTATCCTGCTGACCGGTCAAACTGGAACCCAGACCACTCAGATGCGGTATTGCGAGAGTGGGAGGACTACGTCGATTTAAAATTTCTGCCTGACCGGGAAACTCTCAAAGAAGAAAACATACATTTTAAAGTGTAATTTTAATGTGAAGCTGTCGCGATCACCATCACTGATTACATCAACACTTAATTTAGCTGAGCACATGACTATACATTGTTGCTTCCCGTTTGACACCTTTGAATAAAAACTGTACTGAAATAGCTAGAAGAGTGAAATTTGCCTGATTGGCAATATCTGCTCCTTTCAGTCCTTGTGCCCTCCTAAGTCTCCCCCGGCCCTCCAGCGCTCCTAATTCCCATGTTTGTGTCACAGTGTGTTGGCTGAGTTTCCTGGTTCCTGCTTTGGCTGCTGCCAATCACCCTCTACGCCTGTGGCTCATTTCAAATTATTTTTGTTGCTGCATGATATTAACTCGGCCTACGCTACCGTCTCCGACAGCAAGGGCATAAATACCGGAAAAGTTAATATGATGTAAAAAAAATAGATATCTTTGAGTTGATTCACGTGAATCAAACTTGAACTTAATCAGACTAATGTGTTTGGAAATTATGGTCCAAAAGCAATAAAGCTAATCCTGCATGAAAGATTCAAACAATCTCTCCCAAAATCCATCAAGTCCTTCCTCAAGTTCTTCCTCAAGTCTAGGTGGGTATGGAATTTGGAAATCATCCATGCAAATGTTGTTGAGTTATGTTCAGAAAACAGTGTTTTTTAATGAAAAAAAACCCCCCCTTAAATTATTAAAATATAAACAACTACAGTAAAATGTAATACAAACGAGATAGATCCCCTCGAGGTGATTCATATGCACTAAATTTGGATTTAATCGGACTAACGGTTAGGAAATGATATCCTAAAACTGTGTTTTTTTGTAAAAAGCTCCCCCCAGTGTATAAAACATGAACTACCAAACTAAAACACAATGTAAACAAGAAAGATCCCTCCAAGTCGATTCACATGCACTAACTTTGGACCAACAGTTGAGAAACTATAGAGGATTCAAACACTCACCTTTCCTGACTCCTGACCTGCCTCTCACACCCCATGACAGAGATACCAGCACTTCAATACCACATCTGATTATTACATGAATGAAATTAAAAGCACAAAAGAACTACAACTACAAAAGGAGAAATCCACAGAATGATCTGTGGAGTGCAAATGTGTCAAATTTTCAAAACCTCACCTTGCAGCTACTCATTATTGATGGATTAATTTATTACCTATCAGTTATCAAGTCACAGTAATTGCAAAAAATCACACAAAATGTTGACTCGCTAATAAGACTGTTGTCAACATTATGGTGGAATTTTGTCCCACTCTTCTTTTCAGAGCTGCTTTAGAACAGCCACGATGAGCATGATTTTCTCCTTTCATGTCCTGCCACAGCATCTCATTCAGGATTCAGGTTCAGACCAAGACCAATTGAACTTAATTATGATTTTCAAGCATTCAACGGACTCACCCTTTTTCTTTGGATCAATGTCTCCTGCATGATCCAGTTGTGTTTGTGCTTACACAAACAGAGTGATGATCTTTAGAATGTTCTAGAAGATAGCAGAGTGTCAAGTTTTTCTCACTGTGAGGAATGTTGACAGGTCAGACAAAACTCAGAAGATTCATTTTTGTTTCATTCCTCTGAAAATAAGTTATTGTGATGATTTAATCATCACAGGGTGGCATTTAGTTTCTACCTGGGCAAATCATTTTCCAGTTTGCCAGGTTGGCATTGGATAGACTCTTCAGTTAAAGGAATCTAAATCTGGTTACTTGTATTGATATTTATCCTATTTGTACACTGTGTAGTTCTAAGTGTAATTTTATGACGTGTTCTGCTGCCTTTTCTGGCAAGGTCACCCTTTTAAAAGAGTTCCCTGATTTCATGGGCTTTTATTCTCATGGTTAAATAAAGGTTAAATTAGAAAAAAGAAAAGAAAGTTAAACTTGTATTTTGTGTCCCTTCTAAACTTTATCCTACTTTATTGAAATGTAATGAAGTTTAGATTAGTCTTTTTCCATCATCAATCAAGCGTAATTTAAATTCAAGACACAATATTATAACAACACTTGTTATAAAGTTATACTCTAGAATTTGGTAGCATGAGTCGTTGGCTTTGTCATTTCTAATGTATAGAATTATTTAAAATATGCTTAGCCAAACTGCTCTTGTGATGAAAAAGGACAGAAACACTAATAAGCAACAAATAGGGGCGTTTAACATTTAGGGACTGACAGATTTTCATCCCACTGAGGTCATGGGAACAGGTTATTTCATGAATGAATGTCAGAGGATGTAGGGATGCTGAACCAAGAGAAAGTACAGAAAGGACAGGGCGTGTTTTAAGGTCACAACTTTGCAAACGGAAGCCTAACCTCCTTCCTTCATCCCTCCGAGTTGAAGAAATATTGTCACAATATGAAAAGGGAGATCAGACATCAGCAACGATGTAAAATCACAGCTAGCGAGGCAATTTCGGATGGCGAGAGGGGAAGCAGGGCATGTTCATTCACAGCTGAGTAAACTACTTAAGTCTATCTAAGATGGCTGCAGACACGATTTTTGAAATGGAAAAACCTCAAAATGTGGTAATGATAGAGACGGACAAACAAAGCTATGCTCGATTGCCAGACTTCCTTTTGTTATTCCATTGTGTGTTTGAAGTCCTGAGAGTATGTGAAATCTTAGCAAACTGTCTTCAATTTCTGCGTGTTCGCTAAAACAAAACCCACCAATAAAATCTGATGGTTGGTATTCAAAGCTGAGCATGCTTTGACAATACACCATACTGTACAGGCAGCTGATGCAATCTCTTTCCTCCTTCTCTCAAACCAGCTGTGACAAAGCTCTCCGCAGTGAGCGGTGGGTCTGTTTCCAGAGCTACCTCTAAATACCACCTAATCACTCTCCAGTAGGGCGAGCGGAATAGAGTTATATTTTGCTCCACTCTACCATGCTGGAGTACATATCGATGGTCCACAGCCTGTTTATACGGTTTTCATTCATCTGTGCAATGGCCGTTTCCACTGGTGGAGTCCCTACGGCATGTGGAGCCCATTCTCTTTACCCTCTGTTTCTTCCGTGACTGAATACAAGCAAATAAATAGCAAGCGAAGATGTATGTCCGTGAGTAATCCAACAAGGAGCGGGCCACAGGGTATGAGATCTAAACAGACTCTGATGATTGTTTATGTGGAGTGAGTTGAACAAGTGACACACAGAGTTAGACTTTGATCTGCTAATCGTGCTAGAAACACCCTGTCAGCCACCCTGCTGTCATCTGTTTCTCAACCAGTACCTGCATTTTCCACCTTGCACAAATACAAAACTGTCCAACTGTCCGTGATGATCCAGCAGGTGTGGCTCTTTGTTCTACTTGATTTTTCAATTACAGAGTTTACTGAATAACAAAAAAAAACCTTCCCCCCCTTGTACAGCCTTAAAAATTTAAACAATAATATCTGGTTATTTTGACATTTGGGTGCAGCAAAACAAGTTGTGAACGAAACACTGAGATGAATCCCCATTTTTGTGAATATATGGTGAACATGTGCGAATAGTCATGTGCATATCCAGCAGTTAAAGAGGGACGTTATCAATCATGCTTTTAACTCCTGCCGGAAATATCTGGCTGTGTAGATGCTAAATGCTCCACTGCGTCGCCATGCTAGCCGTTAAGCTCACATCTTCTGCCATAATAGTGGTGGGTCAGCAGTACACTCTGTGTTTTTAGAAGTTTCTATTTAAAATATAACATCAACCTTCTACATGCCTTTTATGTAATTCTCCACATGATATCATGGTTTTCTCTTGGAGTAAACATCTTAAGAGGCCATGCATGAATCCATCTGATGTCAGGAAATCATTTGTGATGTGCAGACTGATGGCAATCCGGTATGTGACCCTCTCTGGCTGTTAGAGGGGGCTGACGATAAGGTGACTAGCTGGAATAAATGGGTAATCTACATGGTCTGTAATCGGTGTAAATATTGGGTGTATTTGTGCAATTGTTTGGTTACTTGGCAAAGGAACACCGCTTTCATTATACCAGGGATATTATAGTATCGTCGCAGATCCTGCGTTTGAACACAATAACTCAAAAACTGTTTAATGGATCATTTTCAAATTTTATCTACATAGACCTTAGTCAGAGGAAGAACTAGATTGATTTTGGGAAGGATCGATTGTACATTTCTGACACTAAGGGATTATTTATCAGTTTTTGGGCTATAATTTCTCAACCATTGGTCTGATTTAGCCCAAATTTGATGCATATGCATCAAATCAAGGGGATCTATCGCATAGTAGTATATATTTTACTCACTAAGGGGAGCAAAAAACACTGTTTTCTGAGCATATCCTTCCCAACCGTTCCAGATTAGGTGCATATGAATCGACTCAAGTAGCTCTGTCTTGGATGTATCAGATTCAGATTTAAAAATTAGAATCAGCTTTTTTGTCATTATGCAATGTATAATGAAATAATGAATGGCTTCTCTCCTATTGATTAAAGAAAAACAATCATACATTGTTTGCATTCTGGTTGCAAAAGGCAGAACATGGAAATCCTGGATATAGAAATAATTTTAAATTGAGTGCATGTTTCGTGAGGTTACCTGTTTTCATAAGCACATATATATATTTAAATATTATTGAACAATGTTTTGTTCACTTTCACTTTCTTTCTCCGAATGAACTAGAAACTGAGTTAGCGTGGGCCCTGATGGATCCAGTTTGTAGATCCTTAGCTGCACTGTAAAACAAGGCTTTTGTGGACTGAAATTGAGGGAGCCTTCCTTCAATCCGCCCCGGGCACCAAGCCAAATTGATGGGGAATTTAGTTAGCTGGATGCCCTATACAGGTGCATACTCTGCGTACAGGAAGGGTTGGGCCTGATTAAGACACAACTTATCAGTGATACTGACCAGTTAGAGCACACTGGGCTTTTTAAGGAGTGGCCTGAAGGAAAACCAAAACTAAATCTGTGTGTTTCAGACAGTCAAGTAGTCTAGTAGGAATTACTTTCTCCCCAGAGGAACAACTGGTTATGTATATACACGATAAAACATATAAAACTTTACAACTTTGAAGAAATGATGCTTGTAAGTTACATATTAACTTTTTCCCACCTACCGACAGGCGTCCTTGTACCAAGATAATCAATCTTATTCAATTCCACCCGTCAGCGGATACACAGTTATGGCTGATCGATGTGTGTGTAATGGGTCTATCAACGTTACGCGTTAATGCTCACAATGAAATCTGGAAAACTTTGGAAAACTAAGGAAGGAGTCTCCTAGTGAAGCAGATGCCCTGGGTGGTGCAACTCATCCAGAAGGTAATCTTAGTGATTCTCCGTGTCAGCGGCTTTGTTAGGGCTGTAGTGTAGAGCATTCCATTTTACACAAAAAAATGCAAACATAGCAGAGGTTTGCATGTTTGCATGTAGGTCTTCCTGACCTCTTCATGGTCAGGAAGTGAGTCACTTGTCCAGGATGTAACATGGTGTTGGAATTCACTCAAAATAAAGTAACATTTTGAGTGATGATAAAGCAGTTACAACTCAATAAATAACCCTATGAAGGCAAGGAAGAGCTACTGCTGTAACACATACTGATGAAAAAGTTAATGGTGGTTCTTAAAGAAAAGAGTCACACATTCACATTGCAAAACTGATTTGGTGGCAAAACGGTTGGTGCTTTTAATATGATGGCTGATTGGTGCATGTGTGTGTGTATGTGCGAGGGTGTTTGTGTGAGTGTGTGTGTATGTGGGTGTGTTTTGACATCATTTTTTTCCCCCACATTCCACTGCCGAACATAATTTACTCAGGGTGACGTATCTTTCGTCCACTGACTTTTAGAATGACTCTTAAGCTGTCATTTTTATATTCAAAGCTTTAGGCTCCTCTGAGGCATCAATACCGGCACCTTGGTGATGCCTTTAATTGCCATTTAGCATTAAGCTTTTTGAACAATAAAGCCCAGACTGAGGGGACGTTGTCAGGTTTAATGAGGCCCACTGTCAAAGAGTGCTGCTGTGTCGGCACCACCAAAGTGGCCCCAGCAACCCTTGCTGAGCATGGCTAAAGGGCCAGAGAGCAAGGTACCACAAAACAGCATGGCATTGTCTCCAGGCAGTGAAGGTCAGCACAATGAAAACGCAACTTTAAAGTGCAACAGCAACAGTAAGTGGGTCATATCTCCTTATTTCACAGAAATTTATATGGGATTTTCCTCACTAGTCATCAGATAAAATAATGAGAACATACGGCGCAAACGTGCATCAGCAAACATGTCCTCAAATGGACATATGGAGTCAATGACATGTGGTACAAAGAGGAACAAAAAAAGAAAAGCAATGACAACTGTGAACCCCTGGTCCATATTTAAGAGGGGTACATGGTTCACTGTTTCACATGGAGTCCTCCGCCTCCAAACCCCATCGCCGTTACTTTGATTCTTTATTCAGCCCCTGCACCATAACCCCCACCACTCCATCCCTAAATCCAGCTGATGGGAGCTCTTTTGTCCACCAGCACCCAGGCAACAACATCAAAGGGCTGCTGGCCGTAAATGCAGAGTTCCCAAAAAACAAAACAAAACAGAAAAGTAAAGAAGTCTTGAAAGGGAGGGTAGACAGCAACCCCCCACCAGGGGGGAAAGGAGCCCCCATGTACAGCAGAGAAAGAAATTAAAAAAGAAAGAATGAAGAAAAAAACTTGCTCAGTAGCAGTCAGATATAAATCTCCATTTACAAATGGCTCAAGTGGGTCATCCTTGGTTAAATGACAATATTAAACACATGAAAAAAAAAATGACATTGCACTTTGTAGGAGGCCATTATGGGCCTTTCTTTGTGCTGGATCATCAAAGCCCATTAGGAAGCAGTGAAAGGCCTTCCATTGCCATTCGTGACCACTTGCACATTTACTGACAGCTGAATTGGAGGCTTGATGGATTGTTGTGCAAGACAATGTCATGCGTTTGGACTGAATGTTTTGCTTTGATCTTACTAGATGCCCTTGAAGCTACAACAATGACTGATATGTTAACAACCAGCCTGGTTATCCTGGTCCTATCATCCACTTACTGCCCTGCCAGTCCGTACTTTGAGGGGAAGGGGACGATGGAAAGGAGGGGGTTAGGGAGAAATAAATAAAAGTCTTTCATCTCTACACTCATATGGGACTACTGTAGAGTCATTCTTGTCTTGGCGGCATGCCTTTTCTCATACCCACAAAATACCTCTGCTGACTCCAGAGCCTGGCACCATGTCTCCAGCCAGCGCAGAGAAAATCCGCTATTCAAAACACGGACGAAACACAATGACATTGGGCCGACAGCTTATAATTAAAAGTCCTCAGCCTCAAAGAGCACATCTTAATGGTAGGCTTCCATCTGAGCCATAGGTTTGATACTTACTCTGTCTCCTATCAGATAGTAATGTGGACAGGGGAAAAAGAGCAAAAAATTAGGACTACAAAGAGCACATGTGTCCCATCTGGGATTAGAGGTTCGCTCTTCCCTCAGTAGCCTAATTGCTGGATTGGCTGGATCAAAATCACTTCATTGAGATCAAGGCCACTCTCTTCTTTTCTCTCTACTCTGTTGCACAATAACTCAACAAAAGCAGCGGCAAACTGGGGGAGTCCAGAAGTTGTGGAGCAATGATGAATGTAATTCATGTTTAGAGAGCATGTTGTGTGATTTAGCGAGGCCCACATCAAATATTGTGGCTTCAGAAAACCACCAGTTAAAAAACAAGATACTTATTCTGTGTTGAGTGGTGCAGACTGGAGATGCTGTTTTTCAGAAGGCAATCCAGCCCAAATTAACCCGCCTGTCTGTCTGTCTGTCTCTGGAGACAAAAAGGGAAATAAGAGACATCATAGGTTCCCAAAGGACTTGCAGAATGGAAAAAGATGAGCTACAGTTTGTTCATTCAGAACAGCACAACACAAGAGACGATCATGATGACGGTAAATGTGACAATTCTCACTGTTTTCAGACTTTTATCAAACACATTAATAAGGATGTGGGTACTTCAATGCTTTTTTTTTTTTTTAATGCTTTTGTAAGGTACAGTGCAAATTGTTGCAAAGTTCTTACATTTTCTTAACTGGAAAACCCTGTCCAAACGTCTGATTGGTGCTGTAAATTAGTGTAGCTGCAACATTCTTTTCATCAAGTAATATAAGCACACTTACAGTTTTACCCCAGCCCGTAGTTTCTGTACTTTACTGAAAAAAGATCTCTGCTTATAACGGTGACCCCTATAGACCTTTGAAAATGCCAAGATTACTGTTGCCTGGTAAAATGCAACTTCGGGGAAAACAGCGATGAGATGGCTTCACTTTATATTTTCAGCAAATTCTTCTCAAAACTTGTTGACAGCCATATTGTGTTATTCTGTGGTGTAGATTTTGAAAAGGTACACTGTCAATAACTGGGATGGCATGTATACTACAGTGTTTTTTCCATCAGATATATGTATATTCACAGGGTTACCAAAAACATAGAAAGATGGGACATTGCAAAGAAAACAAATACCTATAGTCCCTTAAACATGCATATAGAAAAATTAACAATGGATTCTGTCACCAGAGATACTCTGTGGTGTTCATATCACATCCTGCCAGTATGGTTGAATAGAAAGCGTCGAAAAAAGTTGCCACTTTTTCTCCACAATTCCGCCATCATAGACCTCTTCCAACCACCACTGTCTTTACACAGTTTAATCTGGGGGTTATTAAGTATCAAATCAGGTTTCACCAACACAAGTCTCTCAAAAGACCTGAGCTGGAGGAGGTGGACTCCAGACAAAACTCGTATTTCAGTCCTCCTCAGAAGAGAATGATCCAGATTCTTTGTTCCAACTAAATCTGACCCTGTTTGTGGAATGTCTCTTGGTTTTCTTGGTACCCTTAATTTGGGATGTCCTGATGAATATGGTAGTTCGATTGGCATAACATTTTTCCTTGGATTCTATATAGACATTTAAGTAAGACTTGGTTTGTAGGTATCTAGAAAAGTCTTCCTTTTTGATTCCACATATATCTGGGATTTTCTGGAAACTATCAAGTTCTTCCTTTGATGAAATAGAATAGTAGTAAGTGATGCTCATCCTATACCACTGCTTAAATTACCCATCAGTGTGTCTTGATTTTAGTTCAGGATCAAAAGCCACTCATCTCAGCAGTCTGTCTCTCAATTAGTGGTGATTTGCAGTCCAAGAATCAGATTTCAAGGGCAACTGTTGTCCGTTGATTTAATTTATTACAGTACCCCCCAAACAAGGTCCTACTCCCCCAATACAGGCTGAGGGGGATGCCTTGAAAGCAGCCTCTGTCTGGGTTAATATTCTGGGAGGGATCTATGTTAACCTTTATTCTGGCGCTGAGGAGTGTAGGGCTCCAATGCATCTATGCCTTCCAAGTTCATTTATTTGTTTTAATTGGGTTAAGTAGGGTTCCCTTTCCTTTAATGGGTTCCTCCTCTGAAAACGTTCAAATTTCATTGTAGACCAGACAGCTTTTTCCTTTAATTTTCCATGGGAGGTGTGGAGGCTGTGCTTTCCTCTAAGCACAGATTTGGCAGCATCCCATTGATCACTTGGCGATACTGATACCCCTTAAATGAGTTCTCTGTCTACTCCCTCTATGCATTCCCCATAGAATGCCCATCTTGAGTCTACACATTGTGTTTTTCTTCTGTTTTGAAGAAGTGAATAAATTCTTGAGTGTACCCCATGAACTTTTGAAAAGAAGGTGAATTGTCAATTGTATTACAGGAGTCCAGTTTAAATTGTATCTGGATATTCCAGTCCCCATCTGCATCAGAACCCCAGAAGCCTCTGATGCAATCAAGTCAAAGATTTCCCGAACACAAGAGCCGTACCGACCCAGTGATACTACACACTGACCAGTGTAACTCCTTTAAGGTCCAGGTTGTCAAGAACACAATGACCCTCTCTCAAATAGTTATTTTATTATATTATGATTTTATGATCATTCTATTATTTGAAAATGAACTTTATTAGTAATTAGTGTTGCATCTCTTCTTTTTTCTCCTCTTTTTTTACATTACAAGAAAAATTGAATAATTGATTAAAGAAAAGGCAGATCAGTTCAGATCAGTTCCTCTCTTATGTCTAGTAACTCCTTTTTTTCTCTGATGATTGTCTTAAAAGTTTTCCAGTTCTGACTTCCATGTCTGCACAGCTAGCTATTCCTCCTTCCATTGCTACTTTGTTGCTCTTCTCCTCTTTCTGAGCCCTTTCTGTTGCACTTCTTGTGATTTTGCTCCCTCCATCATTAGGTAGAGAAGGGTTAGCTCAACCAGACCAAGAGAGAAAGTTTTTGCAGCCATCTGCTTCAGCGTCGCTTCCAGAAGTGGGTTGCTCAATGTTTTGTTGTGGGAAGCGACTTTCTTCTGGTCTTTAATGAGTTAAGTCCCAACTTTGCCACAGAGAGTTTCAGGATGTGAGAGATTGTAATGGGACAAATATTTTTAACCAAACCATTGGCTAGTGTGTGAAGAATTGTGCAAGTATTTATCAATCCATGTATGTTTCATCATATTTTTTAAAGGCATTAACAAAATCCCTTAATACGTACTGAGATCTGCAAATGTGTACTAAGAATCTGCATGTGCCTGTAATGAGATTTGTGAATGTAAAAATAAATCTCCCATATTAAATTTTGCAAGTATATTGGGAATTGTAAATATGCAGAAAAATACGTAAATGTGTAAAGAAATTGTAAATGTGTATAGACTTATATATATGTAACCAAATCTGTAACTATCAATTCATTGACAGATTTCAAATGTCAAGCAAACCTATAAATATGTACATACATACATATTTATGTATGCAGTTTGTAAACGTCCCAAAAACAAAAAAAGCAACAACTTGAAATTGCTGCCATTGTGATCAGACATTGGATAAATTAAGGTGGGGAAAAGGGATATATATAGTTTGGTTAATGAAGGTATAGCCACACACAATCTATTTGATTATAATCCCATGGGTATAAAAATAACTTGTTATTAAAATCTGTTGAAGAATGCAGTTTTAATATTCAGAAAAAAACATATTCAGATGAAAAATATTTTTAAAAAAAACACACCTGGACTTACTAACTGATTGAGGAAGTTTTCTTCTTCTTTCGACTCTTCCATTTAGCCCTTCCCGACATAACATCCCCCCCCTCCTGATTGTATGTGTCCTTGGTCTCATCCTGCTTCGGTGGTATTAATGATTTAAAGAATTACTTGGACGTCTTTTCCGAATGTAATCGGATTTAAGGTTGTCCATGGAAACAAACCTAGAGAGACATCTATGGAAATTATCAGGAGTTGTTCTTTTTTTTTGAAGGTACCGGCTTTTGTGAAACGCGAAACCCTGCATGTTTACAGATGCATGGTACCAAAACATACCACCAAACCAGTTTTATCTCAAACCACTAGTTTGTAGATGAGCCTAATAGTTAATCCAATCTGTACCTCTTCAACCATTGTTATTTTAGTGTCTTCCTACATTTTTCAAAAGTTTGGAGCAATCCTGCACAGGCTACCGAACATCTATGTCACCACTGGATAAAGATGGACAATGTTGTCCTCTCTGACAGCAATGGTTTAATTTCCAAAAAACCCTTACCTCCTTGCATTGAACAAGCAACAGGCTTACCCCTCATTGAACTCCCCCAATTAAATGTGAAATTATGTCTAAAAATCATTGTTTTATGTACAATGCTCCACATAGTAAGTGAAATATGAACTATTAAATTAAAACACGATGTGAACAAGGTTGATTCCCTTTGAATTAATTGATATACTCCAAATTTGGACTAAATCGACAAATGGTTAGGAAATGATATCCAAAAAAGTATGTTTTTCGTAAAAAAAAAAAACAGCTCCCCCTAGTGAGTAAAATATAAAATATTAGAGTAATATACGATTTATGGAGTTAAAGCTCCCCCTAAAATCAGAACTATACCACTGACCTTTCCTCTCATCCAGTTCTTCCTTGCACTAAGGTCTATGTGGATCATTTCAAAATTATCCATACAAAAGACTTTGAGTTATCGTGTTAACATGAAGGTTCTGGGTTATAATTAGCAAGCTAGGCAACCATAGTGATGGATGAAAGTGAAAGTAAATGAAAGAATTAGTATGTAATGACCCTTCATAACGATGTAGACTCAAAAATGGTCACTGGGTGAATTTATTTTTATGAGCAGTATAGATTTTTTAACCTGATTTTTGTTAGTGATGGGAGCTAATTTGGGACCTCAGCTGTGAGACTTATGAGATTGTTGTTTTGAAGTTATTACTATTGGACAGAACCCCTTGTGCGTTCCGTCACATATCGATGGGAAACTCAATGAAAGAGATGAATAATTACAAGAAAAGTTTCTTGACAGAAAAAACAGCAATATTGAGGCCACATGTGTGAGCTTGTTTACTCATGCTTGCCTTTTGACTGTAGGAATCTCATGATGTAAACCACAACATAACAGACTAAATTATTAGCATGTTGTCGCTCTACACATTTTTTTGATTGGAACGAGAGAAAATGTGCATGTGTCGACCACCATCATTAGGCGTCATGGCAGATTAACACACAGAGACACACGGCCGCAAGATTTCTCTTTCTCTCTTGTAGACACACACAGACACACACACTAAAACAAATGGGACTCACGGTCTTTTACGTAAAACCCTAGTCATGGAAATAAAGAATAAACTTTCAACTTAGTTTAATTTTTCCCTTCGCCAGTACCACATCAAACAAATCGTAAGTTCAAATAGGGTCAAAGAATGGATTTGGATAATGATGAGGCTAAAGGAAAGAAAAATGAAGTTAGTGAAGAAGGAATGCCATAACAAGGGGAGGGGAGCAGGAGAAAGGATGGTGCTGATGGAGTGAGAGAGAAGGTGCAAAGGCTAGGTCTTGTAATGACAGACCCCTGATTACTTTGTTGCACAAATAAACAGGCCCTCTGCAGACTCCATGGAGTCCAGCTGTGGCGCAGGAGAGGCTTTTATTTCAGAGGACCTGATGTTGACCAAGGCAAGTGATGGATTTCCTCACATGTCCATCATCAGCTCAGTGAAAAGGGGAACATCTCATTTTAGCTCGTTGATTACGTGCCATTTCCTGCACTCACAGACTACCTAGAAAAGCTGTCAGCATGTGAATTAATAACTGCCAATCTCAGAGAGCTACAGAGAAGAACGGTTTGGGTTCAAATGAGAAGAAAGAGGATGCTGGATATTAGTAAATGATGATGATGATGATGAGGGGCCATCTGTATGGGGTCAGATAAGTGTTGGAGGAAGTAGATTTAGAGAGTCAAGGTTCAGATGCCCTTGAGCCACATCTTTAATCTTCTTTGTTTCACCTCCGACCATTACACAGCTCTGGTCCTCTATGAGTCCTGCAGCTATGACGGCCTACATCAAAGCATCCCCCTGCTAAATGTATGCCCCGTAATACGGAGTCATCATCAGATAAAGAAGATAAACAAGTCCAATTCCTGTCAAGCCTGATGAAAGGACTAAATTTTACCTCATGGCCAAATTCAAGATGGCAAAAAAAATCAAACACAGATGAAGTCACATGGAACAAGGGAAGGCTCATCTAGTGTCCCATTATTGGCACATGAAGTAAAGGGACAGTGAAGAATGCAGAAGAAATCATTGAAAACACTGAGCATTCACTTCTGCAACTGCATCCTTATTTTTTTAAATGTTCCTGAGTAGGTTCACCTTTTCAACACCATTCATCGAGGACGACATAGGCCATATGTAGCAAGAGACAGCAACCTCCTCGAACAAGTCATTGAGGAAACACCAAGGGCAACAGAAGTTATAAAAGACGTCCTGGCTATTGAACTTTGTTGGAACAACTTCGCTGTAGCAGTTCACGTGATTGACCAATTACAGTGCACTTAGACCAAATACTTGGATATATATATAATAATTTTCCAGAGCTCCGGCATCATCCTTCTATAAATCATGTCTTCCTTGAATTTCTCAAACTCTCCAGGCGCACACATTAAATAAAATGAACACTTGAAAGACGAAATCTTGCCAAGTATGCTTATATGAATACACTAGATTTATTTCCATATTTCTAGTCTCCAACATCCATATACCACAGTCTTTGAACAGACTCTAGGATGGAATCTCAGCACTGAAACTATTGAACAAATGTGCAATTTTTCTTGACTTCAAGTTAGGGTATAAAATTGTTTACTTTTGCTATTATAAGCAGTTGATTCACATTCACAGACGAAAGGAAATTCCATGGCTCTCTCAGAATGGGCCATATTGAATTATAATCAAAAGATTATCTCAGAATAATCAATGAGCAACGGACTATCCACAGAGTGTAGAGAAACATGAGGCTTGCCACAAACTCTTCATGGCTAGGCCAATGTAGGAAGTAGGGAGAAGGACAGGTGATTCTTGTCCAAATGCTATTTCAGACATTCCTATTCATCAAGCCTAAATTGCCCCGCAACGTACAATCAACATCCTTCCACTCAAATGATCTTGACAATGGTGGGCCTGGTCCAAATGTAACCCTCATCTCTCTGAAGGACATCTGACTGTCGTAGTTAGAAGTGAGAGGTGTCAACAAAGCTGCCAGAACTTGAAAAATCATCTAATTGCTGCGCTCCCTATCTGAGATGCAAAACCAAGGGGTCAAAAGACGGAGAATGGTGGAGGGGTATGTGACCGACACCGCACTACGAGTTTACAGACACTACCACAGATGCCGACTGAAGCTTGTGGTTCATGTTGGAGCTGACAGTGAAGTGTTGCAAGAGATGAGAGCAGGCTCAGTCGAGGATTGCAAGTCATGTTTTTCTAACCATTATGGCTGTCTGATTGTAGAGATCCCTTCCAAGAGGGCAGAATCACTGTTGTTAAGGGATGACTTCAATTATGTTTTGAGGTCAGAAGAAGAAAATGTCTAGGCATCAAGACTAACTATTGCTTTCTCCTCAGATGGAGGGTACATAGATGGGAGACCCCACCCAATTTCTTCAATCTTGGCTAATTAAAGGACCACAAGCTATCCATTGAGATTTGATGAGTTCAAAGAAACCTGGGTGTCCTGTGCTGTAATTTAAAATTACTGATTTCTGTTATTAATTATACTTCTCAAGCTCCTTTGAAGATGCTGCAGGCTATACTTCATTGGGAAGCCATAATGTCTGGCACACAAAAAAAAACAACTTAAGCAAGCAAATAGGCTTCAGTTCGTTGGCTCCAGTGAATCAGGACTTCCAGGAAAATCAGCAGGCCCTGTCTGAATGTATTGTAGCAAATCACTAGTGTCTGACGTAAGTGTATTATTGTCATTTCAAGAGTCATCTTGGAAGCAGAGAGGGGATTGTGACTGAACTCAGGGGGCTGCCCTGGAGCCTTACTTTGAGGAAGAGATCACGGGACCACAGATAATGCTTTACAGTCCAAACTCCCTAAATACTGTCATCAGGTTTTCACTTTGTAAGAGGATTTTGGAGTGATGCCAGACAATAGACGTTTTGAAGAGCGTGAGTTGTGAGTAAAGAGTTTTGCACGTCCAATCCACACAGGGAACTTCATTCAACTTCCGTTAACATGTAAGAAGTTCCTTAAGTGTCTCACAAGATGAGTAAAGTATTGTCTCATCAAGAAGGGACGTGAAGACCTCCGGACAGAAAATCTGTCTACTGTCTTTGTCGTTGGGGTCATATTGAGTCAACTGGGAAGTTTATGGTCAGAAAAAAACAAAGGGTCAAGCAGACAATAAAAAATGTAACCAGCTCTGTTGAATGCTTGAAAACTCCGAAGGCACGACACACAAGTTCAAACATTGCAAAGTCTCTTCTTTGTCTTCTTTCCACTGGTATAAAGACATTTCAGGAGACAGAGGAAGGCATCTCCCTTTCATCCTTTACCACAGACAAACAGACATATAAAAACATCCATGCTGAAAAGTGGCAATAGTCCTTTTAATACCAGACAAACCCAGCGTGAAGAACTTAATTACAGAATGGGGGCGAGCCAGCCCTTTTGAAAATTACACTTACAGTAAGACCTTTGAAGCAAATACATCCTTTATCCTATTTTCTTTCTTTTGTTCAATGTTTGGTCTCTTGTAAAGAATGCCATTGACTAGTGTGGTTTCTGTCTTTTCTAGTCTGTCTCCATCTCTGTCAGGCATCTGCGCATCAAAGGCCTATCTATCGGACTCAGGGTGGAGACAAAATTGAAAAGACAATTGCTCAATCAATAATAAATCCCAGATTCTTATCTGTGAGAATAATGCACAAACACAGCGACACAACTATTACCTAAGTCAAACCTCTCAGTATGGCAGCAGGGTTTAGTTGCTTATCCGTGTGACCTTGACGTTGACTCAGCCATTGATGGTTATGTGTCAAACAGTGCTTGGAGAGTAGGAATCAGGAAACAACATTTAGTGTGATTGAAGATTGTGCAATAAAACATTTATTGCATTTTCACCATACTCAAGCAGCTACAACTGGTGCTCAGCATCAGCCAGGTGCCTCTTTACAACCTGCTCCAAGTTTCTCCACTGCCAACACAAATTACACTATCATCTATCAACTATTTAATCAACACCAACATGTGGGGAGTAATCCCAATACACAACTTCAAATGTAGAGTGTAATCCCATGACATAATGCACAGATATGAAAAACAGACGTTACCATTGGTTTGAGAAGAACACTGTTAATTCCATTCCTTTGACTGTGGGTGTCTGATTCAAATTAAAGATTCCCCTCACATTAGTTCATCACAGCGAAGGTAAAGTCTAGTCAGGGAGGTCTATGCTCTAAACGCTACCTGAATCCAAAAAAAGAGAGAAAGAGGAGTGTTTGGGGCCTGTGTTTCACTCTCATTTTTCTCTCAGGCAGTCGTAGATGATGCACTGCCAGGTCTAAGCCACGGTGTTGGGTTCGGCAATAAATCAGCTTGGTCTCCTATGATCAAACGCTCATCGTTTTTCCGTACGCTTTCATGTAATCTCATAAAGGCCGACTGCTCTGACGGACTGAGTCCGCCTGCCAAGCCAGGCAGGCCTCCCATGCTGGCACCTCAGTGTGTGTGGCTCTGCAAGTTTGTTCCAAAAGTCAGAGCTCATAGGAACACAACAACAGCATGAAGGACCTCCCTGTGTGGGTGAAAGTACAGACATGAAGAATGAGAAGAGGAGTCACCTCTTCTCATTAAGCACACAGTGAGAACATAGAGAGGTAGATGTAAGGACATTTAGTTTACTGTGGTATGCACCTAAATATGGAAATTACATAAAAACCAGATATATATGTATATATAGACATATATTTCACCAGCTCTGTGGGTAAATACAAAGGAATCGTCTTTGAATTTAGCAAAACTTTACGGTATAGCAGACACTAGGAGGAATAGGTGGCGGGAAGAAGGGATTAATCATCTTTTTGGGGGACTATTAAAATGTCTGAAACCTCAACAGCTTAGAATCTAAGAGGCAAACATAAAACAAACATAAAAGTCAATAGGGAGGCTGTTTGATCTTCTTAAGTTTTTCTACTCTCTTCAACACAATTGTTCTGTTTGCACTCTGGTCTTCATTATCCTCTGCCCTTGAAATCATTTAAAACGTACCAGGGTCTGGTATGAAAGTAGACAATGGCTTTTCAGCTACAGATTGAGAGGAGAGTATGCAGTGGCCGCTCTCAGTCAGTCAATAATACTCCATTGAGAACTAAATCACACATCCTGGAAAGTACGCTTTGAACAAAAAGTTTTGGTGAAAGATGTTGTGTCGCCAACCTCTACGGAAGTTTGAACCTTACATTTTGAGGGGAGGAAAAGATGGGAGAAGCACACACACAGATACCAGCTCTCTCTTGAAAGAAATCCTAGCCTGTCATCTCCAACAGCAAGGGCATGTCCCCAAAAACCCCATTGATCAAACTCCTCAAATTAAATGTGAGGTTATGGCCGGACAACGGTGTCTTTTGCTCAGCTCCCCTAGTGAGTACAATAGGAACCATAATAATATATATAATATATCTCAATGAAGTGATTTATATGCACCGAATTTGCACCAAATTGGATCAATGGTTCCGAAATAATGTCACATGGACAATAATGTTCATGAAATGTTCCGCCCAGAGGGTAAAATATGAACATTTTGTGTAAAATGTCATGTATACAAGATAGATCTCTAAGTCGATACATATGCACCAATTTTGGATTAAATCGGACCAATGGTTAAGAAATTATGGCCAGAAAACGTGTTGAGATAAAGCTTGTCTTCGTGTCAGAAATATTCCCAAAATTAAACCAGTGCTTCCTTGACTTCAGGTTTATGCGGGTAAAACTTTAAAAATGATTCACGAAATATTTTTTGACTTATCGCGTTAATACAAAGGATCTGCGGTGGCGGTTGCGATGGTGAATGCAATGATTTTATGGGAATACAATTAAGGCAATAACCATGAAAATGCAGATATTGAGGTGCTAGTTAGCGAAACATCTTATGGTGGATCCTGGTGTAAGGGGTGTATAAAACATCTGCTGGTAGGTTAATAAAGAACAAATAGTCTGACAGCTGTCAGACAGGTCATTAACAGCATTTGGGCAGCTTCCAGAAAAGAGTGAACATCAGTGGTACAGGTGTTACAGTGAAACATCTTTCACATCAGTTATTCCTTTAAAGTTAAAGGAATGTCTTATTGTAACGGAATCTCTTACTCTGGCTTGTGTATCAAGTATTTTCATACTATGTCTGCATATGTGCGTGTGTATGGAGCCTCAAAGAGACACTCGTGCCCATGGCGTCTGGTAGTGCTCGTGACTGCGCCTGTTTAACTCTGCTAACAGAGTACCGTTCAACAGCAGCATTCACGCAACCCCCAGATGTCCCACAGGACACCCAGGATTGCATAGCTACCATGAAAAAGAAGTAATAACCACAAGTCCATACACAAACACACACACACACACACACACACACACACACACACACACACACACACACACACACACACACACACACACACACACTCACACACAAAGCAAAGGAAACAAACAAAGCTGATCCATAGGATGCAGTTGAATGAATTGTTCTTCTTCCGAAAGTTATATTTGACAATGAACCGGTTCAAAAAGATTTTTTCTAATGTGTCTGTAAGTGAATTTGTTGATGCAAATATTGTATTTTCTTTGCACGGGTTTCAGATGTCAGTAACAGACCTTTCTGAAATACAGTATGTCATAAGTGACGCCTCCACATTAGCACAATGGAGGTGAATAGATTGTCAATATTTGTTTCTGGCCACAGTCTCAGTCATTACATAGGACAATCAGTAGAGCTGACAGTTCTGTGGGTTTAAAGGATTTAAAGTTTTACTTTTTCCTTTGTAAAATGCAGGGAAAAAAAGAAAGGGAAAAAAATCAGTTGAAAGCAAATGCGTTAACGTGGTCATTTAGGTTAAATCTCATGTATAAAAATTAATCCCTCAACTGTGTGTCCGTCCACATTCTGTCCACATTCATACTCTTACCCTTATCCAGGTTTGGGTCATGGTAGCAGAAGATTATTATTATCATGAATTATAGGTTACGTTAATATTACTGAATTACAATGTAAACACGAGTGGCTAATTATTTGACTTAACACATGCCACATTAAGTCAGTTATTTAGATTGCAAACTCTTTTATCACGTGTTATACCCTGTAAACATCTTTGAACATTTCTATAAGCCATCTTTTAAAAAGTAAGCAGATGTTGCAGTACATTTTATTTCATAGTGAATCACTCCCCTTAAATAAGAAATGTGTCCATAGAGAGATCTTTACATGAACAGTGATATACAGTAGTTGTCTGTGGCAGATATGTAACGTAGGCTCTGACTTCA
The DNA here is from genome assembly GCA_037951165.1 of Lophius americanus. NCBI lineage: Eukaryota > Metazoa > Chordata > Actinopteri > Lophiiformes > Lophiidae > Lophius > Lophius americanus. The sequence goes on from JBBDHG010000037.1 coordinate 4,652,369, forward strand.
AAGCCTGCAAAGAACTTTTTTGATGGATTAAACTACTGAGCCACAGCTGGGTTAGTTTTCAGCACCCTTCAAGAAATTATTGCAAAAACACACACAAGTCAGGCAAAACACAACCTCTCTTTTGGCCTGTGTGGACATCACTGCTGCTTCCCAGCAGGATACAGTTTGAATTTGACCCCAAGCATAGTAGAGTCACAAGCTTAGGCTTCAATGTCAGCAATGGGTTGAGCAAACGCAAACCCGTGCCTATGCAGAAAAGGAAGACCAGCGAACTACCTGAAAAAAATAGACGTATGAAATAAAATAATTATATGAGACATTATTCCCAAGTTGAGTGGAGGCGTATTTTTATTAAAGACACTAAGAAGTTTATAAACAGAGGTACTTGACACAATCAACTTGGGATTCAAGGGTGATCCTGTGTGTAGACAGATTACCACTTCATTAAAAGAGCCGAAACCTCAAAGAGTAGCAGGCACTTGGACATACCGCAGAAAGAGAGAGAGCAACCCGTATCATCTAGCCACGTGAGACACTACCAGGCGGCCTCTCCCAGAGGTAATTGCAAATCCAAACATTTATTGGAAGGAAATCAAAATGTGTGCGTCTTTTTTTGTCTTTTTTTTTCTCATTCCTGGCCACAAAATTACATTTAAGCAATAAAAATGTTTATATGTTATGTACATAAATGCTCGGGAATAGCACTTTGCAGCTATTTTTGAACCTTCTGGGAGCTGAAATAACACCATAAAAAGACACACGAATCAGTAAAAATAATGTTCAGAGGGAAAATAAAACCATCCTCTCTTTTAAGTAGCTATTACAAAAGGCCAGGAGAACAGTTCTAGGATTGTGCCCACAGCGCGTGTATGACTGGAATAGACTATAAAAGCAGTGTGAGGCACTGAATTCAGCTGCATGAAGGACTGCTTGACAAAATAAGAAAAAAGTGAGGAAAGATATGACATTATGGTCTGGTCAGCTAACTTTGAAGATACGGCATAGTTGTCAGAGAAAAGACATCAATCTTCTTGAGTCAAACTGTTCAGTGAAGCCTTTGGTTAGCGTCTATAGCAACTCTCCAATCCTGGTGACAGACCTTCACTGTGATCGTATCATCATCAGCTGTTGTCTTTTTAATAATCACCTAGCTCTTTCATTCTTCTGGTTTGCCTATCCTCCATCTCTCCATCCCCGGCTAGTCCACGCAGATCCATCAGCCTCTTCATTTAGTCAGTCTCAGCAGACTCATCAGCCATTACCACCACCACAACCACAACCAGTATCCAGACTCCAAGGGTGCTCAGGGTGTCCTTCTACTCAGGGTAGATAGCCCTCAATCACAATCTTCCCAAAGACTTTCTCTGTCCCCAAAAATGTTGAGCGCCAAAGATTTTCTAATGGACAAATTCTCACACATCCTCTGTTGTAATAATCATTCTTTTTTTTTCGTTTTCCGGCCCTCCTGATTGAAACTAAACCTATTTTGCCGTCCCTAAGAGCAAGGGTTATCCTCAAAACGTCCCCAATCCCCTGCATAGTACAAGCAATTCCCCTATTTGAACTCCTCAAATTGTGTTTTTGAAGGAAAAAAAAGAAAAAAAAAGACGCTGCCCTTATTCAGTAAAATATGAACTATTTGAGAAAAAAATATATAAATAGAAGATAGATCCCTGCAACTCCATTCACATGCATCAAATCTGGTTTAAATCGAAACAACGGAGAAATTACTACCCTTAAATGTTTGAAGCTTAAACACCCTATTGTCATAAATGTGAAATTGACCTTTCCAAAAGTCAATCCAGTTTTTGTTGGTATATATCACAAAAAAAATAATAATCCATGAAATACTTTCTAAATTATATCCGTTAAACAGAGTTTTACGTAAAAAAGATCCCTCTGATAAGTATAATATGATTGATGACCATTCCATAATATCCCCGACTTTTTGGAATACAATTACATATATCAGGTCAGGAAGTCTTAGAAGCGCTGGAAGGTGGACATGTGTCTACTCATACAACGTCATACATTACGGACATGAGAGTGGTGTAGGACGTTCCTTGACAAGAAAGGAAATAAGAGTTTTTTTCCAAAATGTCACACTAATTGCATATACCCAAAATGGCCGGGATATTATGGAATAATCCGATAACTCCATCAATGTTTGAAGTATCTCTTTCACATTTTATACCTGCATGGACCATAGTGTGAGGAAGAACTGGGTTGGTTTTGGGAAAGGTTTGTTGCAAATTTCTTATACTAGAGGGAGCTTTATCCCCAAAAGTTTTTGGCCCATAATTTCTCAACCATTGGTCCAATTTAAGCTGATTTTGGTTCATATGAAACGTTTCCAGGAGATCTATCTTGTAAATAACTATTATTTTCTAATTCATCCTATTTTACTCACTAGGGGAGATTTTTTACTAAGAAAGCTGATTTTCAGACACTTCCTAACTGTTAGTCTGATTTAGTCCACATTTTTGTGAATATGATTCAATGCGTGGAGATCTATCTTATATATATATATATTTTATTGAAATGGTTCATATTTTACTCACTAGGTGGATTTTCCTTTTTTTTTTTAATGAAAAAAACAGTTCTACAAACATAACATTTAAGTTGAGGAGCAGTCAATACAATGCAGGGGAATTGGAAAAGGGGAAAAGGACGACAGCCTAGTCTTAATTCTTTAAAGCCAATGTTGACATAGTGTAGCATATACAAATAGTGTCAAATAAAATCTTTTTTTATTAAGACCGTGTTGCTGGATATAATACCAGTAACATGGTCCCCAGTCCCCAGATTTGTGAAAGCACCTGTTGGACTTGTTTACATTGGTCTGTAATGAAATTAATTGCTCCGAGATAGTTTTTTATATCATTGGATATTGAAAAAAAAAAGATGTCATCTGATTCGATTAGAGACAAGAAAGACAAAGTGACACCGCCGCAGAGGAAAAGCAGACCCAATCTCACTTCAAAGAGCCAGGGGGATGCTTTTAAAAATCACACCGGCAGTAAACTACAACAGAAGTTCATCGCTTTTCCATGACATGAAAGGGATTTTCTCTCTCTTGCGCCGCTCTACCCCTAAACACATTTCATATCGACGGAGGGCTGGTGCATGGTGCTGAGGCTGTTTACATGGGAGATGTTACCATAGGAGCGCCTAATTAATTTACATTTCAAAGACAGAGGATAACACACCGCTGTTAAACGCCGGGAAGGAAGAAAGCACAGGCGAAAGTCACCAACCGGCTAATCCTATGGTGTCTTTCATAGGATTACCCAGGTACTCCTGGGCTGTGAAGGACAATGACAGAGTGCTGCATCACATGACCTGGACCCAACAATCACCTGATACAAACCAAATTGACATAGTTTGGAAGGAGTTGGGCCGTAGTGAACACCATAAGAGGTGTAGGATTAGAAATAGTGTGCATAGAAGAAAGAAAGAAGAGTATTCATCAAGCAGACTGTGACACAAGAAGAGGAAGAAGAGGAGTGGTTGGAGCTGTTGTTTACATTACTTGCCAAGCAGGTCGAGAACATGTCAGGTGACAGATCCTGCATTCAATAACAGAGCAGAATTGTGAGCAGTTGCAGCTCCCTCCTGAGGTAGCTTTCTGAAACAACATAAGCTGTGCAACACCATATTTTGTATTCTGATTATGATTCAGGATCAGTTGATGAGGAAGTTGAAGTGGAACTCCTTCAGGTAGTTTGTCTGTGTTATGATGTGAACGGCTAAAATGTTTGTGTACACTTATATCTGTTCATGGATGTTTGGATATTGTTGTGGATTTAAAAAGCCTAAACTTACTGTCGCATATGTCGATTGTAATTTAGCTAAATAAGACCTACTGTTATTCCACACGCATATTGAGATTACAAAGTGGAATTTCATCGCTCACATGCAAAGTTGCTAATCAGCCACTTCCTGTTTTATATATCTTGGTCTACCTGCTGTATATCCATCTATGTTCTGCGAAAGATCTGATGTAAAATGACAAAGTGATTATTGTTATGCTGTAAAATGCAATGAAGCCAGGAACCAGTAGTCTGGATGACTGTCAATCAATTCTGTGTTCATTTTTACCCTGATGCATTCCACAGCTTCCTTTGATTCGCTCTCTTCATATGTGGCACTGAGCCGTGCTGAAAGAGAAATTAGAGGTAAAGATGACAAAGGCATTCTGCAAATTACAAGGCTTTGTGTTTACTATTCTGAGCTTGCACATGGCATTCAGTAGCATGCTAGTTTTTTTTGGCTCTATTTTTCTTTAAAAAAAGAAGAAAATGAAATTGCCACAGCAAAACTGCAAGTACAGAGTGAAAAAAGAAAAGGCCATAATTACAGCAGAGGATGAAAAGAGAGCAAGTTCCCATCAGGGACTCTCAACTGCTCATCTTCATTTGTCCCTCACATGAGAGCGTGGTCAGTTCTGGTCTTGTTTAGTGGGAGATGTCAGAATTCATCCTGCAAATGAATATACAGTATATGCCAATGTCAGCTTCTGAAGACTTAAGTCCGCACACGCAGGAAGATTTAAACAAAACAGCCAAATGCAGCTTTAATATTCACAACTGTTTAAGTTTTTATGCATGTTAGAATATGGCTTATATGTTGGCTGATATGCATGCATTTTCCTGATATTTAATTCTGCTATCTGGACATGGAGGATAATGTATCCGCACAATCACTAAATCCATATTTCAAAGATAAAAGAGCATGTGCAGACAAAAGGCGTCTGTACGAATGAAAAACCCACTGTATAATGAGACATGCTCCCTTCACTGATGTATGTGTTGAAGGATTGAACATGAAATTCCCAAGTCCAACTTTTCTTTGATTCACTTTTTGTAATGTATAACAAGTGGCTCCTGCTAGAAGGTTTATATTCCCAATAGCCTTTTGTATCCATTTGCATCAAGTTTCATCACCATACTCAACTTAGACTCATGTCTTGCGGCTTCTCCCGGGCAAAATCTGTAAGTGATTAGAGGCGGAGGAGACTTATTAATGAGTGTACTCAGATAAAATACAGAAAACGCTATTAAGTGAGATATGAACAACAATCCATTTTCCATTTTCTTTGGCTTATTCAGAATCGGTTCACAAGGGAAATCCAAACGTCCCTATCCCCAGCAGCGCTGTCAAGCTCACCCTGGGGGATCACGGGACATTGTCGGGTCAAGCCCCTCCGGCGATTACTAGATATCCTCCCTGTTGGTCGTTCTTGAGAAACCTCCATAGGGAGGCATCCTAATCAGATGCCTGAACCACCTGAGCTGCCTCCTTTACGCCGGACATAGACTCTATGATTTGAGACCGATCTAACCCTGAGGACCACCGGCTGAGTCTCGGGTTCGTCCGTGCAGTGTACAGGGGTCCCGAGGGCCGATAAGCAGGTTCTGGACGACCATCAGACGATAGGACACTCTTCGGTCACTGTGTCTGTGTGAAGTGGCTACTGAGTGTCTGAGTTGCCATAGAAAGTGCAGTTTGTTGCTGGTAGCAACTGAATTGAAAGGCGAAAAAGAAAAGAAAAATTCACAGCTGTCACAGCGGTGTAAGATATCAAGTTATCACTCTATGTAGTCAAATGAAGCTTGCGTACCTCCAAATCTCTCCGCAAAATGGACCAAACAAACTGTCCACATCCTGTTTTCCACCTACAGGTCCATATACACCAGAAACTTTTTAATAAAAGACACTTCAGCACACAGTGTGGCAAAAATTATGATCCCAGTGTGTTTCTGTCTTGTTAGCATGTTGCTAGCAAACACACATCTCTCTGCTTCTGATCTTTCAAATTAAACTTTATTGACAATTGTCAATAGCAACAACAGGCTGCAGGGGGCAACAGGTTGTTCATTGTGAACACTATAGTTGTGTGCCCCATTCCCACCATACAGTGTGAGCAGAGCAATCGTGATGGAGCCCAATTGCTTCTGGTCAAACCTTTTGAGTTTCTATCTGAGAATCCGAGAATCTCCATAAACACGTTTCAAGTCTTCCGTCACTTTGATTAAGGCCAGATGGTTGTGCCTTACGATTCAGTATACTTTGAGTGTCACCCAGATGTATTGGGGGTCATATACATCTGTTTTGCAAGGCAGCTTTCAGCAACAGCGGTAGTATTAGTATTGAATCAACATAAATTGGATATATGTTGATTCGATATATGTTGACTCTAGCTAAGTCTTTATAAAAAGAATGAGTTGTGTAGAATCTGATTCATTCAGCTCATGGTAATGACATTCTGTCTTAACAGATGTCACGTTGCTTCAGATTTACTACTTACAAGGAGTCCGTAATTAGCAGCTAACTAAATGAAGAAAAAAATGTCTTCAAAATTGCAAGGACAGCACTCCTTACACTGCTGATAGAAGACAAGAGGAATCACCATCCAAATGGACAGGTAAGTGGTTATTTTACGTAATTTCATTTTTCACAAAGCCCTCCATAACACATTACTAGCTCATTAGATTAATACATGACGTACATACATACCTCTCCTCTCCTTTTGTGTAGAATACCATCATGTTGTTTAAAAAAACCACACACTAGAGCAGCATTATGCTGCTTTTGGTCGATTCAGAGAGAGGTGGCTTCGACCTATTCCTTCAAGGTGGAATTAGTTTTAGTTTCTAATGTATGTTGTCTTGAGGGAGGAAGATTTAACAAGATTTCATTATCAGCCTCCCACAAGTCTTCTCCGGTTAAGTTGCAGAGAGGTTTGAATATTATTATTTCAGGGCTTTGTTCAGGAGGTCATACCCATATTTCATTGACCTCTCACATATGGTGCCTTGTGTGTTTATCTGTGTGTGAGAAGATACACACACACACGTGCTTAGATGCCGGACCATCATTTTATTTCCCTTCAGGCTAAACCTCCCTCTCTCAAGTGGATATCAAAGGCCTGCATTTACAGTTATCTCTGCTTGGCTGCACCACGGAAGTAATCACTGTAGGTCAGGGGTCAATGCTCTGGCCCAAGACAGAAACAAAACTGACTGACATGGACTTCAAAGGAAAGTGATCCTCTGACAGATTGTTGTTTTAGCCGGGAACTCTGGATATCATAATCAGGAGGGTGGAAACGGACACTAAGGAGAGGGAGCAGGGGGACTTATGTCTCAGAGGAGAAGTAGAAGAGAGAAAGATTACCTTGGAATAGTTAGAGCCAACAAGATCAAAGAACAGGCTCAAGTTTTGGTCTGCTTAACCTCTGTAGCACAGCAACAACAACAAAAAAAAAAGCATCATTTTTTTCTGTCCTGTTGTTATTCCTCTGGTTGGCGAAACCCAAAACCATGTCAAACATTATGGAAAATATTTGAGGCCTTCTTTTATTAACCAAGAACAGCTTTGATGTTTGATGTCTTTATTTGTTTTAGAAGAAGAAAGGGAAGGGGCAATATGGCATGCGAGTAATCTCCCTTTGGTGGGAGCACACAAAAAAGGGGAGGAATGAATGATTTGAGAGCAAACCATGCTTGTTCATTCTACATAATCAATTAAACATCATGATTGGCCCTTTCATAAGCGCTGAGATCAAAGAGCAGCAGGGAATGATCAAAGTGACAGCATTTTGTTTGAGCACTAACCCCAGCTACTGTGCCCTTCTCTCTAGAAAGTCCACTGATGTTGCTACGCTGGATATCTGATGAAATTACGAGGTCTAAGCTGCTTTTCTGCAGTGTGTCTTTTACAATTTGGACTAATGCTGCAAAAAACGATTCAAACGCTTTTATATTTGCATGTAATTTGCGCTTTGTTATTTTCTTGAGTACAACCTCGTCTCCAATAACAGTAGCTCTCATGAGAACATGAAACAGCTGCTAATGTGGAGTACATATTATTTACATCATCTTTAATTCATCCCAATGCCGCTAAATATAATCTCTACTGTGAAGCAGAGTCACAGAGATTCACGTTCCAATGAAACAATACTGATCAAACAAAAACAGATTAAGTGGAAACAAATTTTTATTTTGGAAAGGGTCTATAACGATGAGAAATCGCACACAGCAACAGAAAGATTCTTGTTCTAGTTGTCTGTAAAGTTGGAAAATATGCTGGCTTTGGGTGTGTTCATATTGACCCATTGCTGTGTCAGAAAGTCCAAAGCAGCATTCCACCTATCAAAGGCCCAAACCACAGACCATCCTGAGTGTATGTGTTCAGCAACTAGACACTTCAAATGCACAGCAACTGCATGAAAAGGACCCTCTTCAGCTTGCAGGGTGTGAAAACAGGTGGCGGGGGCAATAGGGAGTCTTTCATGGACATCCTGTCAAGAGGGAAAGACACGGGTGGAGCAGCATCACAGGGAGAGTAAGAAAACGTCAGCATTTCAGGGTGGTCAGCCGGAGAGTGCTAGAGGTCAGTGAAACAGTGGACTATTCTACAGCCGGCCACACCATCCAGGTCTTATCACTGCATCCTTGTTGGTTTACAGATTCCCAGCCAATGGTGGTTGGGAAGGGGAGAAAAAGGTGGGATTGGGGGTACAATCAACACATCGGCTGAAGCTTAATTTGCTGTCGGTCTCAGTCCTACTCATCACTAACTTACAGACTCCTTTTATATATCCTCAGTAATCATCTCTGGAAGATGGCAAGAAGAAAAAAATTGGCAGAACTTCTAGTAAATAGCATGGTTTATTGTTTTTAAGATTACACACATGCTGAAGTCTTTGTTCTTGTCAGGTAAGGTTAGCAGACCCTTCAGCAACTTGTAAGTGCTAAAACTAGTCAAATCCCTGTGCGATTTTCATTGCAGAAAATAGCACATGGTTGTTTCCATCAAATATAATATCGTCTTTATTGGAGCTTATGATATCGCGAGAAAAAGTTTTATAAGGGTGAAGGAAAATATCAATGCACTTGAGTACTGCTAAAAAGATTCTTATAATGTGCTGTTGATTTTTAGGGCAGAGTTAGTTATGCAACGATTCATGGCGATTTTTTTTATTTTTGTGATGCATAAAAAGAAACTTTCGTTCACATTTAATGTACACAGAGTGGACTTCTCTGTACTGTGGTGACTCCTAACACATGTTGAAGTAAAAACAAAAATGATTGAAAATATTACCATTATTGCAGTATGTTTAGCAGAATCGTCAATCAAAACCCCTGAATAATAATAAAAATAATTATTATAATAATAACAACAACAATAATAATAGTAGTTATTATAGTAAAATAAAAACAATAGAAAATTATTATAATCAGCATAATCCTCATCATCATCATCATAATAATTTTATTTCATTAAATTTCATTATATTTTATTTCATTATATTTATTTAAAGCGGATAATAAAGAAAAAGACCCCAAGTAGGATAAGCCGTTAGAAGCAGTTCCTCCAGCTAAGATGGATCTTAGCTGGAGGAAGCAGGACTAAATGCTTTTTTTTAATTTCGCATTTAATTAACACCTGCCAAAGATTGTGTAGGTCCCTCTTTAGAGGCAAAAATAACCATGACCTTTTAAAGGCATGGACTCCAGACCTCTGAAGGTGTGCTGTGGTATCTGGCACACAGACGTTAGCAGAAGATCTTTAATTGGATTGAGATCTGGGAAATATGGAGACCAAGTCAACACCTTGAAATCGTGTTCCTCAAATCAATCCTGAATGATTTTTGCAGTGTGACAGAGAAAGTCATCCTGCTGAAAGAGATGACTAAGAACATCCTGGCGAACTTTCTGGGGAATGCGTGGTCTGATAAGGAGGGACGGTATCCATCCCACTTTCGATGGAGAAGCACTCTTATTCAGGAATCTATCTGAGTTTATTAGACTAGAGCAAACGTGACATCACAGAATTGAGACCAGGTAGCAGAGTTGCAGTCTTACACGCCTCTCTGTGCCTCCTTTAGTCTAACCCAGCTCAAAAGCCATAGAGACTGTATCTGTCCCCCGACCACCTACATTATTCAAATCCGATTGCAAAGTAATTTCACACAAAAACCTAATAAATATTAACACAACCAAGAATGTAGTTAAAAATAAATAATAAAAATAAAAATAATTTTGGACACCTGAATATTAGATCTTTAACATCTAAAACAGTCTTAGTAAATGATCTTATTCTAGATAATCATATTGACTTATTCTGTCTGACAGAGACCTGGCTGTGTGAGATGGAATATGTTAGTTTAAATGAATCCAGCCCGGCCACTCATATTAATACTCACATACCTAAAAGCACCCGCAGGGGAAGTGGAGTTGCAGCCATATTTAACTCCAGTTTACCATTAAATCCTAAACCCAAACCGGACTGTAACTTATTTGAAAGCTTTACTCTCAGTCTTACAAATCCAACCTGGAAGCATCAACCACCAATCGTATTGGTCATAGTGTATCGGGCTCCTGGCCCAGACTCTGAATTTTTAAACGAGTTCTCTGATTTTTTATCAAACCTTGTCCTTATACAGATTAAATAATGATTGTAGGTGACTTTAAAATTCACTTAGATAAAGACAGCGATAGTCTTGGTGCCGCGTTTACCTCAATATTAGACTCTAATGGTTTCAGTCAGTGTGTAAATGAGCCCACTCATTGTTTCAAAAACACTCTGGATTTAGTCCTGATTTACGGCATTGACACTGAACAACTAGTAGTCCATCCACAGAATCCACTGCTATCGGACCACTGTTTGATAACTTTTGAATTTGCAATACTAAATCACTCGCCATTAGAAAAATCATTCTACACTATAAATATATATGATGAGGCTGTAGCAAAATATATAGACGCTATTCCATCAGCCCTTACTTCAGTGACATGTTTCGACTTAAAAGAATCTTACTCTAACGCTAGCCCTGTGCAAATTGAATATTTTGTTGTAAGGCTGCAAGCTCACTTAGGTTAACTCTCAACTCTATCGTGTGAAACAGAGGAGAGCAGCTCCAGGGTTTAACAACCAGACTCAAAACCTCAAACAGACAACACATAAACTAGAAAGAAAATGGCGTCACACTAAGCTTGTAGACTCTTGCTTAGCCTGGGAAGATAGCATTAAAACATATAGGAGAGCCGTCTGCAGTGCCAGAGCGGCCCATTACTCTGCCCTGACAGAGTAAAATAAAAACAACCCCAGGTTTGGGTTCAGCTCTTCAGCCAGGCTGACTGAGAGTCAGAGCTCTATTGAGCCTCGTATTCCTAGAACCCTTAATAGCAATGACTTCATAAGTTTCTCTAATGACAAAATTATACGTGTTAGGAACAAGACCCACAACCTCCTGCCTTCAAATGGTTCTATTTTGCACGCCAGGACTTTGTTCATATAAACAACATAAACACCCGGCACACATTTAGACTACTTCAGTCCTATCTATCTAAAACAATTAACTTCTCTCATTTGCTCATCCAAAACAACCACCTGTCTCCTAGACCCATCCCAACTAGTCTATTTAAAGAAGGTTTACCCTTCGTCAGCAACTCTCTAATAGAAAATCATCAATCTGTCTTTAAATTCAGGTTATGTAACACAATCCTTTAAAATAGCAATAATCAAACCACCGCTTTAAATGCACACTCTTGATCCAGAGGCTTTAACAAACTACAACCTTCCCTTCCTCAGAAAGTGGTGGCTGAACAATTGTGTGATCTTCTCTGTAACAATAGTGTATTTCAGGATTTCCAGTCTGGTTTTAGAGTTCACCATAGCACAGAAACAGCTCTGGTCAAAGTTACAAATGTCTTATTTATGTGACAGATCTCAGTTTGTATTTGTTAACAATGAATCCTCCATGCAGAGCAAAGTTACCCATGGCATACCCCAGGGATCTGTGCTAGGGCCAATTTTATTCATTTATATATACTTCCTTTAGGCAACATTATCATCACTGTTATGCTGATGACACACAATTGTACTTATCAATGAAACCAGGTGAATCTAATCCCTTATCCGCTTTAGAGGTTTGTCACAAAGACATTAAGACCTGGATGACCTGCAACTTTTTATTATTAAATTCAGATAAAACTGAAGTTATTGTGCTGGGACTCAAACACCTTAGAAACTATTTAGCTGATAATATAACTACTCTGGATGGTCTGACCTTGGCCTCCAGCACCACTGTGAGGAACCTGGGAGTTATCTTTGATCATGAGATGATCTTTGACTCCCACATAAGAAAAGATTTCTAGGACCACCTTTTTTCATCTGCGTATTGTTTCTGAAATACGGCACATTTTGTTGCAAAAAATACAGAAAAGTTAGTTAATGCATTTGTTACTTCCAGGCTGGATAACTTCCATGCACTACTAGCAGGCAGTCCCAAAAAGTCTCTGAAGCCCCTCAAGCTGGTCCAAAATGCTGCTGCACGTGTGCTGACCAGAACCAGGGTAAGGAGCTCATAGTTCCAAATTGTCCAACCAGAACTCTGCGCTCCCAGCATGCAGGGTTGCTTGTAGTCCCTAGTGTCTCCAGAAGTAGAATGGGAGCCAGAGAGTTCAGATATCAGGCTCCCCCCCTACATTTAATCCTAGTCTTAAATGTAGGGTTAGGGTTAGGGTTAGGGGTCTTTACCCCCCGAACCAAGACTGGGATTAACCCTCCTTTATGATAAAGCTTATAATTAAGGCTGGCCCAATCTAGCTCTTAGCTATGCTGTTATAGGTTTAGACTGCTAGGCAGTGTTGCCAGATGAGAAGTGAAGAAATTTCGTACTGATGCTTTAAAATTGTAAAATTGTAATGGTAATCGTAATTTGACGAAAACTATTGAATGCATTAAAACAACTTCAGAAATCACACGCTAGGGCTGTGCTGAAATTTAACATTCAACTCTTAACACATGATTATTTTCACGGAACTCATCATTTTGTCAAATTCCACCATTGATTCACTATCTGTCCCTGTGGGTCATTCGGCAACTGAGGTAGAAGATCCGGCTGTGGCGGATGTTTTCTGTCAAAGATTGGATGCAGTTACTGAACGTTGCATCATCCTTTGTTGGTGTGAATTTTGTGCATTCCACCAGCTATTTTCACACACTCTGGTGAATGCATGGGTCCATTTAATGTGTCAGTGATGAGCCTGTTCCGTGGCTTGGTTTTGATCAAGTTCACTTTTGAGTAAACGCGCTCACATGAGGTGTTTGAATTTGGTAAAACAAGCGCATCAAGCACAAATGATGCCAAATGCTTGAACACTTGTTTCCCGCCCATGTCTTTCAGGATTAAGTCATTATACCAGAATTCATCCACATCCATCTCTTTGGAACTTTCAGGCAGGTTCATTATGGTCATCTTTCTCCTCTCGTTATCTAATGCCTGAACACTGTCTGTGTCGGCTATGTCAAGAATGCGAAGCACAGCTCGCATCAGAGGGAACGGAGATGGATATAGAAATCGTGAGGCTGCGTCTCACAAAAAGTTTTTTAATTTCCTCATAAGCAACTTGGAGAAACATCTTACATCGTATACCAAAGTCTATGACAACAGCAGGATGCAACTTGTGCTTGCCGAGGAGCTGCAACACACCTACGCCAGGTAAATTGCGTTAAGTGGTAGGGTTATTGCTGCGTCTGTTTGGTCAATCTGGGTGGTGTCTTGCTGGAGAACATAGTCCCTGTCCATGAAAAATAAAAGGATGTCCTTGTAAGTTTCACACATCGTTTTTCTCAGAGTTGTTATTCTAACCTTCTCGCTTTGAAAATGCTCATTAATGTCCGTGAACTTAGACAGAACCCAGTCCAATAAGTGAAAATACAGTTGCAGAGATTCATTATTCAGAGCTTTGTCACAGGCTCCCTGTTCTCATCAAAAAATATCTGAGCCAATTTCCAAAAAAGGGTCCAGACAGATTTGGAAACATTCTCAAAAAAACAAACAACGATGCAAAATGATTTTACTGTTCCAATGTCCGTTGAGTCATCAACCACACACAGAATTTCTTCTTTTAATAATCTCTGACAAATCCTCAAATTAATAATCTCCAATAGATGCTTTACAATTGAGGTGGCCTTACTGTGTCCAAGATGCAAAACTCTGTGGTGTTTTCGAGTCTCTGAAAAGGTCTTTTATAACATCCACCAAATCATCAGCTGATCTCATGACAATGTTGTGTTCAGCCAGAAATCCTGCTAGCTGAATTTCGGCTGTTTTGACCGCGTTTTCCATTTTTGCTTTTCATTCGTTTGTTGCAAAAACTGGGCAACGGAGGTTCGATTTGGAGCCAGATACTTTACATTTTGTGAGTGTTTATTTCCTTTGGCATAATTTTTTTCAGAACTGTAATGTCCGACACCAATTTGATGCCGGAGCAGCGGCAAAAGGCCTTAGCCTCGTTCCCATCCGCTGTTCTCTCTGTTGTACTCTCTCTCTCTCTCTTTCTCTTTCTCTCCCCCCATCCCCCCTGATTGATCCTGTTACAATTTCGTCCCCAGCTCATCAGACCAGGAAACCTTCTTTATTTTTGTGTTTGCTGTGTTGTAGCCACACGTGCCCAAACACAGCAAGCTGATATGTGTCATGTGCTCTGATGTATGTCTATCAGGAACAGAATTAACTTTTTCAGCAATTTGTGCTACACTAGCTCTTCTGTGGGATCAGACCACATGGGCTGGGCTCCATATTAGCATTCATCAGCCTTTGGCAGTCATGATTCTGTAAGATGATCACCAGTTGTCTCTCTATTTAGATCCCTTTAGGGAGTATTAATCAATACTCCCCAATAACCACACCATGAACACCCAATAAGATCTGCGGTGTCGAGGTCTGACCTAGCTTTCTAACCACCGCAATTTCATCCTTGTCATTGATCATTATGCTTGCGCCCTTTTTTCCTGCTTTGATCTCATCATCCAGTCAAAATGTTGACTTGCAGTTCTTTTGCTGCCTAATATCTCCCCTAGTATATCCCACACACAGATGTGATTATAATGAGATAAACCACCTGTCAGTGGTTATAATGTTATGGCTGGTAGATGCACTGTATATAACCCCTGCATTCAAAGAGAACAACAGAGAAGACTTTTCATATGAACGGCAATGAAATAGTTCTCCGTTTTGTCCTAAACTACTCACACCGAGGCATATTCATTCACACAAATCATGCCACGAACATTTCGGTGAATATCTTCCAAAACAAAAAGGTTGAGCTGACTCAACTACTGAGAGGTGATGTCCTATCCAACAGGATTCACACGCGAACTGCTCTCCGAGCACAAAAGGGCAGAACAACAATATTATGCTGTCCCCTGAGTGTCAACCCCCCTAGTAAAAATATTTAAGTGAGAGTAGGCTTGACCTACATCTTCTCTAGTATAAAAAGACAAAGCGGAGTATATTCCAACAGCTGCTGGCCGGGTGCCCTGTGAAGAACAGAAGGAGGGCTTTAAAATCTTGACCTTCTGAAACAATATAACGCAGTCATCAAACAGTCTCCTGAGACAGATTGCTGACCCACGCACCCTACGTGTCTGCTTGAGATTATTCATATTGAACTGTATGTGTACGTCTCTACACATATATGTGCCTCAAGCTTGCTGGGGGACACGTAATGCAGATCCGGATCTTTCTGATGCTCCTTACTCACCACATGTGGATTTCACTACTGCTTTATCAATCTGTGTCTTTCCATCTGCCTTAAGCATTTATATGATGATGCACTTTCTGACCAATCAAAATAACCATGGGTCAACAAAAGCAGCTGTCCTCAACCTATTTATTAAGTAAGTATATTTTTATTTTTCATTTATGAATTAATTAGTAAAGGCTAAACAAATATTAAAAAATGTTGATATGTGCATACCTATCACATGATGCTAATAAATTCCTGATCCACCAATTTGATCAAACAAACTAATTCTACATCTTTTATAAATATTTTTCCCTATGCTTCCATTTTTCCAATTATCATAGCTACCATCAGGATGGACAGCTAAGATGTAAATACAAACAGGAAGTCTTAAATACTGATTACCATGGACACTGATGTAAAGTTGTCACAACTTTTTTTTTTTTTTTAAAGAAACCTGTTTCAAATCACAAAACTTTTCAAGAATTTGGTCACCAGGAGCCATGATAGGAAACTCCTTCTTGTTTCACATAAGACCCTTTTACACGACCCACAAGCAGAAGATGGAAAACACAGTAAATGTTTCAGTCAGGGAGCTCCTTACCGTCTGCACGCATGTGAAGATGAACCGCAACGAAAAACGGAAGGTAAAATATTATTTTTAGCATTTAATTTTACCGTTCACAAAAAGCTGTTTGAGGGTATGAAGTTACATATAAGTATCCTGTGCCCCTAGACAGCAATTAGATATATATACAACTATTTCTGGTAGCCAGTCAAATAAGTAAATAAATATAAAGTAATGTAAATGCAGAATATGTCCATGTGGGATTCAATTAAAAATAATTGTGTGCCTAAATATTTAGCGCAAATCAGCCTGGATGTTTTAAATCTTTGGCGTTAGAAATAAACTAGAGTAGCATTGTTGTAGTTTCAGTCAAGATGGGTTATAAGCATACTCTCTAACAAACATGAGAGTCCATAGCTCCTTATGGGGTTTCTTATCATCATAAATAAAAGTAGGTGCTTTTGGACATATGCCTTTAGCCTTCTTACTGGGAATTAGATAAGAAACTTCACATTAATCTCTGAAATGTAGAGTAAATTTGAAAATGATAGAGAGAGAGAGAGAGAGAGAGAGAGAGAGAGAGAGAGAGAGAGAGAGAGAGAGAGAGAGAGAGAGAGAGAGATAGATAGATAGATAGATAGATAGATAGATAATCTCACTTTATTATTGCACAGTTGAAAGTATTCAAATGAAAGTGTTGACCAGTAAAATGTAGAAGTGCTGGTGGGTGGGCTCGATATCACTTTTTAGCTCTACGTGTTAATCTCTACAAAAAGAAATTAGTGTAAAGTTTCTCTTAAAGTAAAGCTTATGAAGCTGAAGTGAGAACAGATGAGTAATATGGTGGTATTGAATTGATTGACTCAAAATACCGGACTACACATGATGCACTGCACAGTCCTTGTAGTAACTGTACTGAGAAAAAGATCAGAGGAGTTGAGCGGTAAAGTGGCTCAGGTCAAGGAAAGACCTCCTCTCCTTTGATGGCAAGGGGAGTGCTGCTATTTACCACCCCCAGAATTACAGCAGGCGGCACGTTTTAACACAAAGTGAAACTGAAGCTCAAAACATTAAAGAAGATCAGAAATTGATGAACATGTTGAAACATATTTCTGATCTCCCCCTTCATGAACTTCAAATCCCAACTTTTATTCACAAGATCTGAGTCAAATAAATGATTTGAAAAATCCAATTATTCAATATCTTGTTAACAAAAATGGGTAAAGGTTTTGTCAGGCAGAGATGCCAGCACGGGCCTGTTCATCACACA
This sequence comes from Lophius americanus, assembly GCA_037951165.1. NCBI lineage: Eukaryota > Metazoa > Chordata > Actinopteri > Lophiiformes > Lophiidae > Lophius > Lophius americanus. The sequence goes on from JBBDHG010000037.1 coordinate 4,669,749, forward strand.
GGGGTCCCAAGGCCCCTCTTTCTCTGTCCACATGTTAATCTTTACAGGGCACTCAAGGAAGTGGCGTTGACAGCCACGATTTGAGGTCAGGACGGGTCAGGGGTCAAGCACTTCCTGCTGACATGAAAGCACATCCAAAGCACACCTTTCTCTTGGTATCTTTCGTCTGCCCCACGGACCATCTGTACCTACGTAATCTGGAGCTCGTCGGGCCTAAACAAAAGCCATGTGTTAATTACCTTTGAAGGTGCAATGACTCCAGGGCCGAAGCCAACCTTTATCTGGTTTCAAAGTGAGGGCTGGAGAACAGGTTACGCTTCAGACACATTACAGTTGTCCTCTCCCCTACCTACCTGCCGTGCTTTCATTTCAGAGGGATAACCATGCCTTTTGGTTTCCCCAAGACTTGAACCTTGCCCTGTATCAAATATGAAGGAACACAGCCAGTTCACTCTTGCTTTTTTGGACCCTCTATAGGAGTAAATTAAAAATTAGACCCGCACCTGCCCCCCAGATGTGAGGGTATTTACGTCACTCGAACTTCATCTTATTCTTTTGATCATTGCTGTCATTTGTTTGAAGTCCTTACTTTAGGGATATTACAAGGACAGTAGCATTGGCCCATGACTAAATATATTTTATCTACATGTAGATGCTTCCTTCTATTTCATTTTACAAAGCCTTCATGGAGAAGAATGTGGAATGGTTATAGACTGATAAATGATCTGACGTTGTTCACAATTATTGCCTTTTCCTTCTCTGTTTCAGGGAGTGTCCAAAAAGGAGAGCTGATTTGAGTGAACAATTGAAAGATCAAAACCATATGGACACAGTGAAAGGTGCTGGTAACAATCTATTTTTTAGTCATCACAAAAAGGATATGATGTGTCCCCATGATGGCTCCTTAGGCATTCTTTGTGAGTAAAACCTGAGTAACACTTTCTTCTTCCCACAAATTACCACTTTCTTCCTGCCACAGGAGAAAGGGAAGTGGTTACCGTATATCTCCAAACAGATATGTTACCTTATTTTGACAAAATGTTTCCACTGGCTGACCTCACAAGCAAAGACGATGATCTTTGAGGGTAGACACCCTTTTTTCAAAGGCTTAGGTGGCTTTGTGGGCAGTAGTTATGCACCTTGGTTATATTGACATCAATATGTCTCGCTCCAAGCTCCTAATTAGATCACACGATGATAAGTATGCCTACTGGTGTTTTGTAACAGAGCACATGCTGTATGCATTTGAAAGCTAAATCAAAGTGCATTGCAGACTTGGCAGACAAATGAATTATGCGCTGTCTATCCTACTACTGCCTCTTGAAGATATGGAGTCATTCTCTACATTCTCTCTGCCGAGAATAAACAAACACACTCTCTAATCCTTGTAAATGTTTTTTTTTTTTTTTTTTTTAAATCATAAATTTTCCCGTCTGAGATTGTCAGAGGCCCCACAGACATGTCTTGATCCTCAGGACATCGACAGAAGAGTCTGTATGATGTGGGAAGTAGAGGCCGTCTGCTCCTGACCTACAGGTAAAGACAGACGGCGGTCCCATGATGCCGACGGTGGGCAGAGTGGCTATGCTGCCAGCCAGAGACATTGGTTATAAATATCCACCTCGCAAGCTTCCTCCGAAAGCAAACACTTCAGTTTCTGCCTTGTAATTTATCATTGCTTTCTACCGCATGGAAGAAAAATCAAGAGAATCAAAGGGGGAAAAAACTTAGGGAAATGTTCAGTTGAAATATTACAGTGTGTACAGTCGTTTTCACAACCCTAGTTCCAAAAAAGGTGGAATGTTATGTAAAATGTCTATGAAAACACAATGCCATGATCTGAAAAATATCTTTTAACGTAATAGAAATGTTATAAATATATATATACATATCCTCCTCATTTGATAACACTAAGAAAGCTTACGTTTAGAGATGACAATGAAAATTAAAGTTGTATTCTGCCCCATTCTTGCTTGATATACTACTTCAGTTGCCCGACGTCTTCTTTGTCATATTTGGCACTTTATAATGTGCCACATATTTTCAACAGGATTGCAGGGAGGTCAGTCTAGTACACAGACACGTTCCCTCCAAAGCCACACTGTGGTAAGAGATGTAGAAAGTGGCCTGCCATTGTCTGTCTGGACTAAGCAAGGACGTCCCTGAAAAAAACATTGGCTTGTTGGCAGCAGAAGTTTTTTCTAAAATCTGTAAGTATCCATCCATTCATCCATCCATTTTTATTCTGCTTATCCAAGGTAGGGTCGCGGTGGCAGCAGGCTAAGAAAGGTATTCCAGTTTCAAATTCCTAAGCATTGCAGAAACTAAGCATTGAGAACTGCTATTAACCCATAGATGTGTTTTCACAAGGTGGTGAACTTCTCCCCATCTTTGCTTTTAAACTGGCTGGGCCTTTTGAAACATGTGGCATACATTGCTGATTAAACACACAATTAAGCATATATATATTAAGACTAAACTTTTTCAGAATTTGAGAATTCATGTTTTTTAAAAGGCTCTACAGATGTCTTGGTAATTAATTGATCAATGATCTCCACAAAAATAAGAACACCTGACAGGCAAATACCTCAAGTACCGACAGTTCCTTTACAGTTAGCTTTGTATTTAAATACTACGTGCTACATGGGTGTGTGTGTGTTTGACTCCCATTAGCCTTTTAGTTGAAGACGAAGGGTGTTAAGGCAGGGATGATGATTCCAGAACCCTGGAAGAAAATTCCAAGGCCTGGAAGAGCCCATGGAAAGTAATCAAGTAGCAGAATGATGTCATTCTGATGAAAGGCAACTCGTCAGAAAGTTGGCAGCCGTGGTATTCTTTGGCAAGGGCCGCAGCCCACTATACACCCAAATATGACATCAAAGCAGGTGCCAGGCTAGGCCAAGAAGCTGGCACGGATCATTGTCTGCTTTCATTACATTGGCTTCAACTTCTTGCTGGGAGGATAAAAGAAAACTGCTGCTTGGTGCAAAGAGAGTGTCAAAATAAAGAGGCACATAGGGTGTGCTAATGGTGTCCCATTGGCTAATCTCAAAACTGAAAAACTTGCACCGAGAATGATGATAGAACAGTCCATTCACATTGCAGGTCAACATTCCGAAACAAATACATTTTAGAAATAATGGGAACTCTTAACTCTTCCCGTGTAGCTTCTTTAAGGTCTAAAACCACAAAAATGTTTCAAACACTGGCCTCACATAATTGAATAATGACCGTTGTTTAAACCAGGGTATGCATTCAAAAAGAATTTTTCCAAAGGGACTACCAGGTTAAAGGACAGAAAATGAATAATGTGCTGTGGCTCTACTATCATGACCTGTAATAAGGGCTTTTCCAAGTCCTTTGGCAAATCTTTGGCATAAATAAACATTTCCCAGACAAAAGAGTCTAATTCTGCTTTTTTGTTTTGGTGGAGATGAGAGTAAGGCCAGGGGAGGGAAGGCTGCCGCCTCTCTCATGATAATAATAGCAGGTTTCAAATGGTAATTGGTCTCCGCTGTCTACCTGGCAATGGGCATTACACAGGGTGATTCAAGCACTAGGCATGAATGGAAAACTCCTGGAGGAAGGCCACAAAACTCATGCCCTGGTATCTCTATTACAGCCGGCTCTACCTCCTGTACAGCGCAACATGGCGCCAAACATGTAAAAAATGCATTTACAACCACTGATTGTGATGCATAAGCGTTCGTCTTGCCTTGTATGAATGACATGACATAAGTGCCTACAGGCTAGAACAGCTACTCAGATGGAAGATTGACACCTAACAGCTGACCTGTGGGGTGAACTTTTTGATTACCCCTCGGTGCCAGAGAGACCCTTAATAAGAGTTGTCCTATCTTGAAAGAGTTTGTTTTTTTATCAAACAGGGCATCATCTGTAACTAATAGACTGCCTCTTCTTACGAAATGAGAGCCTGCTCAACAGATGTCTCGTGCCTCTCTGATTCTCTCCTATTCACCATTCACATCCACATCTTAGATGGCACTTGTTGATTTGAGTCGGGATCAAGGTTGTTTACTGATTATCTGGATAATATCAGGAACATGTGGTAGGAGCACATGAAAGGAACTCCACAGTGTGTTAACACCCAAAACCTCTGTACATGTTTGTTTTGGGCTTAAACAATAGTTTCAACATGAAATTAAGGGGACCTGCTTCCGGATGTTTCTCTTCAGGTGACACAGAACAGAAGCTGAGGCTCAAAGTGTTTTCACAGGGGTGGCTAACCTGAGATGTCAAAGGTCTTTAACATTACTGTTAGTTGAGCTTGTTCGTGAATTGAATAACAAATATAACATAATATTGTGGCCCATGAAGATGTTCTTTTTAAATGATTACCACAATTTAGCCAAAACCTGTGAAGCTGTAAAACATCCACTCTTCTAATTTGTAACAACTGACTCATATTCTCAGCATTTCCACTTCCCCTCTTTGTCCTGGCTTTTAAAAGATTTCCACACTTAAAACATTTTGTGGCTGTAATGCCACAAAGTCTTAGGCTTTGTCAAAATTTTCTTTGGATTAAGTGTCGGGATTGAGTTCCACAATCTGATATCATATGTTTGGTGTTGGTGCTTTGCAGTTCGCACTCTGCAGAGAAGACGGTGGCAATTGAAAGGCACTCCTCTATGATATATAAAAGTTTTATAGAGGGTGATCTATCCTTTGTTCTTCCAATGAGGACCTCCACCTGTTTCTGATGATGTGAGCCAAAGCCTGTCCCTTTCAAGAGGCTGATCCCTCCTGATCTCTTTGATGTAACCTGACCTAACAGTTCCAAGTAGCAGGATTTGATGATCATGGATGGATACTGGACAACAGCATGTGCAAATCAAAACTAACAGGCAAAAGGGAGATGGATGATGGGGGTGTGTGAGTAGAACTGGCATGCTGCGCAGACATAGAGCGTTCGCAAAGCTATGATATGTTTGAACGCCAGGCAGGCAATGGTCACATGATCAATGCTGCCAGCCCAGACTTAAGCAGTAAAACCTGTTGATCTGTGAGGGCACATGCAACTGATCGGAGATGAAAGACAGGCTTTGACTTTCACAGGAGGCCTGGATTCGGGGAGGGGGCTACAGGGGCTACGGGGGCACTTATGAGGGACTGCCATCTGAACAGCTGGGTCATTTTCAAGTGACCTAAATCTAGGATTAATCCGTTTGGACTTGCATGGTTAAATTTGTGTCTGTGCTTCACACGGACGAAGGGAGAAAAAGAAAAAGGGAGAGAGAATTACCACTGAAAGCCAGAAAGGCTTAGCACATGGGTTCAAACAAGGTGCACACTAGCGAACAAACCCCCGTGCTCCAGCATCAGCGAAGCAAACCAGCGTTTCTAACCCTGTCTCATTGTGTGAGGTGAATTCAAAATATAATCCTTCATCTCCACATTCTGGATGTGCACACTGAGATCACTTTAAGCCTCAGCATCTGCAGCTCACACTTTTCACTCTATCGGGTCAGAGGATGTTTCGACACACCACCGTGGCATCTCTTCATGGCAGCGTGTGTAAAAGGCCGGCGTCCAGCTGAGAGTGATTTAAGGGTGACATATTTAGGGATGACGTGTGATGAAACAGGGAGGTATGGGTCAAAGTGACAGGGCTCAGTCTGTGACAGTGCCTCTCCTCCTGGGCCCTACCACATGTCTTAATCTATACAAGCATCTTTTTGAAGTTCTCAATGGATACCATCAGTTCTGCTGGTGACCTCATATCCTCATCCTACCTGGCTGAGAATGTTTCAACATCCTAGGAGCACTGACTAAACATGGGGCTTTTCTAAATTAGACAGTAATGATGTTATTTTTTGATCATTTGTAAGCATCTTGTAAAATGTCCAAATTTGCCTTATCTTGTTGAGATTTGGTAACTTTTTACTTCAAGACGTGTGGCTGTAGCTCAGAAAATAGAGCAGCTGTCTCCCAATCGGACAATTGGCGGTTCAAGACCAGTAGCCTCCATGTCGTAAGGTCCTTTAGCAAGACCCTGAATGCCAATATGCTCCCTTCCCTATGGCGCTTCAAGAGGGCTGCCCACTGCTCCCTCAGGGATGGGTCAAACGCAGGGGATTAATTTCACAATGTCGTCCTGTATGTATAGACTGTGTATGACTACATAATAAATAAAGTGTTATTATTATTATTATAATCAGGGCCCATTTCTGAGGAAACCCTTTTTTGGGCATGCTGAAGAAACATGAATCCTGAATTGATCTGATTTTTACACAGTCCCCTTCAAATATGATGTCAAACTGATTTAAGTGATTCCTTCAATGGCTCTAACAAAGCTAAAACTGGTGTTTTAAAAAGTAAGCTGAGTTGGAGTCCCTGGTTTGCGGTAATATAAATATATAAAGAAAAAATTCCTGCAATGCCTAATGCCGTTAAACTAAATGAGTGTCCAGCTGATTCACATGCTAAGAACCATCTAGATGAAAGACAAAGAACCCCACCATCAAGTGTTACCTTGATGATTAATCACTTTGGATCTGCAGGCTACACTTAGACATGAATGTGTCCTTAAATGAGAAGTTGTTCTCGGGAAGCCTTCCTCAACCGTAACGAGGCATTCCTGAGCTAAAAAGCTGGTTACCCATTAGGATGCTCTGCTTGACTTGAAATATACAGTAGACCAGGAAAGTTTGGAAGAGACTGAGGAGGAAGGGAGGAGGCTAGACAAGGAGGAGTAGGAGGTGGGGGGAGCGATGGTTACTTTGATCTTCAGAGGCCCTGTCTGGATTTAAAAAAAAAAAAAAAGTGTCCAAGTTGGCTTTGTCTTCTTTTTTTTTAAACTAAAAAAAAACAAGAAATTCAGCTGAGGAGAAGGGGATTTATTTAATTTCTTTACAGAGCTATTTGTAGTTATTATTTGGTGTTTATTTGTTGTAAGATTAAGTGAACATATATTAATTTTTCTCCTATTAACAATTATAATAATAGGAATCATACTTGCGTCTTATTTACAGGTAAAGTCTCCAGAGAATCAAATGCTGGTGGATAAATATTTTTAGAACTCCACGTTTTGTTTTTTCCCGAACTTGCAGGCAAGTGTAAAACAAGATGCGCATTCTCACTTCATAAATTTGTGGTAGAATGGGAAATGAGCATTTCAAGGCCAATAAAAGCCACCACATCAAATAAAACTTCGAGGATCAAAAGGACCAACGCATGGACATTTTTCCCCTCTATAAATTAAGAGGGGGGTGAGTCTGCCACGCTTGATCATGCCCTGAGTCCTGCCCCGCTGATGCGATTGGTTGGAAGGACACACAAGGGGGGAAAGTTTGAATAAAATACAAGCGCATGGCACAAATGTTGTGGGAGCTCGTGCACTTAGTCCAACTGCACTTAAGTTGTAGCCTAGAGATAGACGGCAAACATTTGAAATAACATGTACACAGCTTTCAGTAGATGACTTTTAGTGATCTTCTAGGACTTTCAACTTAGTTGACATTCGTGCCTTTCTGCTGTTGCGGCGTAATCGTTGTGTCTTTCTCCATCTGTAAAACTTCGCGTTTCCCCAACAAGTCGTTGTATCTGGAGGGAGGACTTGTACCGAGGGGATAACATGACAGCGATTCGAATGGTTTCATTAGTGCTGCTGCTGGTGCTGATGCAGTCTGGAGCTCTTTGCGCGCGGAGGTTCCGAGGTGGCCGCAACCCACAGCCGCGACGCGCACCACCTCCTCCTGCATACCGGTCGGACCGTGTTGACACCACGGAGAGCTTCCCTCTGGATTTCACCGCCGTGGAGGAGAACATGGATAACTTCATGACCCAGGTGAAGAACCTGGCGCAGTCCCTCTACCCGTGCTCGGCGCAGAAGCTCGACAACGACATGAAGCTGAACTTTTTGGAGAATTCATCTGTCACCTGTAATGATGGAAGCGCCGCGGGGTATGTACCGACTGACAAGCAATACGCGAGTACATTCTAATCAATCAGGATTCCCAGGATCGTTGACAGGTCAGGGTTAGAGCCAGCTGTCCAGGAATTTGCATCTTTCTTCAGCAGGGCGCAATCTGTCATGTCGGTCAACCTGCAGCCTGCTGCGCTCGCAGAGGCGCTCAGAGGACGTTTTGGTCAAGGTGGTTCATTGCAAACATATCAAGTTGGCTTTGAGACCTTAAAATGTTTGAATGCTGCAAATGTAATAACTGTGCAAATCAAGAAAATACATGCTGCTCAGGAGAAGAATAGATCAGATAGATGGACAGCTGCTTGGACTCAGCGAAGCATAACATTTGTAACCACATGGCCTACGCTTCATTTCCATTGTTTCAAATTAGAATGCAGGATTTTCTGTGCAGATTGTTTAGATCGATGTTATTTTGACTCCCACCCATCTCTCTGATGACTGCACCCAGTAGGCCAGCTGTTGAATTTGCAATTTTACAGACGTTTGTATTTTCTCTACTCGCTTACTGGAAAATATTTTGCTGTAAGTGAATTATGGCTGATTATAGTTTGTGTCTGGTAGAATTCCCTTTAGCCTATTGGCATTCAGGCAAACTGTAGAGCACTACTTTGTTTGCAATGATTCCCACTGTTTGTATTATTGTTTAGCAAGCCCCTATGATTTTTCTTAAATTGGCTGAACAATGATGCGAGCAAATGGACAACAGCCTGATACACCATCTCTGCAATTGTAAAATGCATAAACTATGTAAGGATGGTTGACATTAATGTTTCACTTTGGCTGCAGGAGGTCAAATCTTGAGCTGTAGCGCTGTATAGAGCTAAATCAGGCGATGAATCGCTTAGAAGGCGGTGGTATGTATTGATATATATGATAAACACCGCAGCCAGGACCAGTGGATTTCACTTGTCTCAAACTGAAGAATAAAATATTAGGCAAACTGAGTCAAATAGCAATATCTAAGTAACAAATGCCTATTGTTATCGTATTATAGATGCAATTTAAAGAACTTTTTTATCATCATGATGATATCAAGCCATGACTATAACATTTTTTAGTATTATTTCAATACTTAACTGAGAGGGGAGGTGCTGATGATTGCCATCGTGCAATATAACATTGCTTTACATTTCACTTTATGGATTTTCTATCCTGCCTAATTCCTGTTAAACCCTAAAGAGCTGTCTGCTAGTGCTGTAAAGCTCTTAGCTCTTTAGAGATACAGCATGGGGACGAGTGCATGGGACAGTTACTGGCAGATGGTCACGTCCATTTCCTGCTGAAATTGTTGTCAGTTGAGATGATAATCCATTAGCTTCTAAGAGTATTTTCCAGAGAGGTGTCACCACACTAACAAAAATACACGGATGTGATACTGGAGAGTGGGAAAATGTGGAAAATGTCTTGGAGTTGTACTTGTTAGAGCGCCGCTGTCTCTTGGCTTATTCGGCCTGCGGAGTCTGCCTTCACTTTTCTACTTGTTGTTTGGAACTAGTAAGTGGCGTGCCCTGTCCCTAGCCTACATCATTGACTGTGGCTTGTAATGATAGCACAAGACATTAAGTGCAGCCAAAAGTGTGATTCAGTTTCTGAGTAAACAGCTCAGAGCTGCATCAAGTCAGTTTCTTTGAAGTATCTGAAATTTTTTTGGCAAGTTTTGAGTTTAATCATCGGTAAAGGCCGTTGGATTTTTGCTTATTTAAAAAAGAAAAGAAAAAAGAATCTCCCCGCTTTGTAGACGCACATGAGGCGCATCTTGCTTCTATGCCCAAATCTGCTTTATACACCAGCAATGGTTTAATTGTCCTAATTTGTGGGTTTCCCCCCTAGTATTATAAAATCCTGCTTAAAAATGGTCAGGAAGTGTCTGACATAAGGATGAGAATCGTGATAGCGTTGCCCTCTTCTGGGCCGACAACACACAGCACATATCTCCAGTGATCGTCACTTCCTTTGTTTAAGGGGACTATGAAAAACCTGTTAATGTGTTATTGCACCATATCTCTGAACATGTCATTCCTTTGATAGCAAGCCCAGATTTGATCCACGTTATGTGTGAGTACTCTGCTGAGGAATGATGAGCTCATAGACTATCATGCTGCATTAAACATGACAAATATGATGTACTGGCATCCACAGTAGAACCAAGATAGGGGATAAGATGATGTTTATCTCCTGTTTGATCACTGTCTCGGTTCCTCTACACACACCCTGATTGTTCTCTGCCGCACTCTGACCCAATTTCTGTTGGTGGAATTAACTTTTTTCTGTTTTCCGTCACCTTTTCAAGAACGGTATCAACCAAGTAACAACACATCTTTGTTTGGATGACAGTGATGATGTCGTACGTGTTTTTATTTCATGCTTGGATGCCATCATGTGATGATGGAAATGGTGCGGGTATTTCTTTGAAGTGTTATTCTTATCTCTCTGAAGAAAGAACCCGATGTCAAAATTGTGGAATGTGGTTGTATCTTTATGCCGCTTCCATCTGTTGTTCAGGTGGTGTAAAATAAACCAAGAGGAATTTGGAATCATTGCTTAATATTTGCCTGCTATTGCTCTCCTTTGTTCTCTTGTAGGTACTATCTGAAAGAATCTCGAGGCAGCAGACGCTGGCTGATATTCCTAGAGGGTCAGTAATTAAGAATTAAGAATGATGAACAGCTGTTGCCCATGTGCAGGAGAAATGATGCATGTTTTTGTGTAATCTGTGTCCAGGCGGCTGGTACTGCTTCAATAAGGAGAACTGTGACAGCCGATACGAGACCATGAGGAGATTGATGAGCTCATCCAAGTGGCCCAAAACTAAAACAGGTCAGCCTCAGCTACTCACTAGGCACCAGACCTTCCAACACTGTGATAAAGTTCCTAAATTCAAGGCTATTTGCCTCCATAATCAAGAAGATCAGACTCATCTGTGCTCATATGTGACGTTATTGCGACCGACAACACATCCTGATGTAGCGGCAATGTAGGGTTATCTGGCACCCACTGCCGTAGGTTAAGAGACACCTCCCTCGCTCACTGCAGTGTAATAACTGTAATCCATGTAGTAATGATGATGAGGAAGAACAGAACGTGTTTGGGAGTGGCGGGATGGCTAATGATACATGTTGATCTGTCTCTGTAGGCACTGGGATCCTATCTCCTCTGCCAGAGGAAAACCCTCATTGGTGGAACGCCAACATGGTGTAAGTTGACTCATGTTTGTTTTTTTATCTACATTTCATAGGTAAGTCCCTCACTTGAGCTTTATTTTTGTGGTGTAGGTTCATCCCATACTGCTCGAGCGACGTGTGGAGCGGCGCCACAGCCAAAACAGAGCAAAGTAAGACATGGCTGAATCTTCAACACAAACGTGCAATGACAGCTTTCTTTTTTTTAAAAAGTGTTTTTCTAAAGTTCTCCTGTCGTTGTGTTATGTGTAGGTGGCTACGCCTTCATGGGCTCAATGATTATCAAAGAGGTTGTGAAGGACCTGCTGAACAAAGATCTGGACAACGCCAAAGTTCTCCTTTTAGCAGGAAGCAGGTATACTGCTGTGTGAAGACTCTGCTTGTAAGTCCGCATTTATTACCCGTATGATTAATAACATGTCATATTTCTTCATGCAGCGCGGGCGGCACTGGGGTCCTTCTGAATGTGGATGGTGTGGCAGAAATGCTGGAGGGACTGGGGCACACTGGGATACAAGTTCGTGGCCTGTGTGATTCCGGCTGGTTCTTGGACAATAAGCAGTACCACTGTACGGACTGTGTAGACACTGTCAGCTGTGCCCCCACTGAGACAATTAAGAGAGGCATTAAGTATGGGAGCCAGTGAATACTTTAAAAAATCCAGACTTTCTGAGGTAGAGTAAGACGCTAAAATCTGCCCTTCAATCGTTTCAACAGGTACTGGGGAGGAGTGGTACCAGAGAGGTGCAGGCAAGCCCACGAAGGAGAGGAGTGGAACTGCTTCTTCGGATATAGAGTCTTCCCTTCAATAAAGAGTGAGCTAGAGACCCCATTTTGTACTGTGTACAATGCAAATGCAAATGTTGGTTCTTCTCCAATATGCAAGCTCAAAACATCTCAATAGGATAAGTCTGCCAGTAAGAAGTGTCAACACAGCTACAACTGGTATTTCATATATTCTAAACGTATATTAAACTTTTGGGACTCCCTGTGCAGGTCCTGTGTTTGTTGTCCAGTGGCTGTTTGATGAGGCCCAGTTGACAGTGGATAACATCCAGCTAACGGGCCAGCCCGTGCAGGAAGGCCAGTGGCGCTACATCCAAAACCTGGGGATTGAGCTGAGGAACACACTCAAAGATGTCCCGTAAGGTCAAATCTCTGCATTATAGTCAAATAAAATAAAGTTGGAATATTGCATTGGCTCATATTTGTTCCTCTGGATTTCATTTTTAGGGCTATGTTTGCACCAGCATGCCTATCACATGAAGTTATCACCAGGAAGTGAGTATATAAGCCAGTCAGTCTATCATTAGCAACACAGCGCAGAACTTTGCTTTCAGGACTTCCCACATGTGAGGTAACGGCGCCCTCTTGTGTTGTCTTCTAGTTACTGGATTGATGTGCAGGTTAAAGGTACTTCTTTGCCCCGTGCACTACACTGCTGGGACCGAAGCCTCCATGACAACAGGAACAACAAGGCTCCACCCAAGGGCTGCCCCATACATCTGATTGATAGCTGCCCATGGCCACATTGCAATCCCACCTGCCCCACAATACGTGACCAGTTCACGGGACAAGAGATGAATGTCATTCAGTTCCTCATGCACATGGGCTTTGATGTGCAGAAAATGGCCCAGCAGCAGGGAATGGATCCTAGCAAGCTACTGGGAATGCTGAGCAGTGGCAGCTAAAGAGAGAGAGACACACCCACAGTCTCCAAGCTAAGCCCAAACTGGGCCAGCTGGTCTCCCTAGCTAGTGTCCTATCCTGACACCTCCAAGTACCTACCCACGTAGAATCACAACTCATTCTACCTGTTTGAGTTCCATGTGACTTCCCGTTTACTTCAGTTGAAATTTTACTCAAACTCACAATCACTTTCCAAACTGGTTCTAGGTAAAGGTGCAAAATGCCCCTGCAGCACGCCACAAGCCTCTGTTCCTCTCCATTTAAAGGATCCTTTGTCCATCAATAGAGAATAAGACAGCACATAATCCAGTTTTAAGGATTGATGTTTTGTTTTTATGTTATTTTCATCTTTATATATATATATATATATATATATATATATTTTTTTTTTTTTTTTTTTCTATGGCGTCATTGTTGTAAAATAAACGGCACCGCAATGATACATTAGTCACTAAAGATGATCAAAAAATACAGTTTTTCTTCAAACTGTTTTCTTCCAATGGTTTTTAGTTGGGTTCTAGCATCATCTCATCATATAAAAGAAGAAACAAAAGCAGAAACAAGGACATAAAAGCGTGAGAAAAGCACTGGATCATTAAAGAAATTTTTTATTTATCTCCTAAACAATGGAAATTACTGACCGCTATTCATCTTGTGGTATTAATCCAGATTAGATTAACACAATCCTGAATAGTGAGGCTACTGAAATTAAAGCTGCACATAGACAATGATCAGATATTATTCCTTGCTTGTGAAAGAAATATACACAAAGATGTAATGCTCACAGGTTATGAAGAAAGATCCCTGCAGGGGGTCACTCATTCCTGACAGTGCTGAAATTTTGCATATATTCAGTTTCTTTAGCTAAATTGTTGCCTGGACCTGACTGGTGCTTAAGAGAACTGCCAAACACCTTGAGCTCCATCTTTTTAAGGCCTATACCTACACCAGAGTGCCACTGCAGCGAGTGTATACCTCTTTCTCCAAGGCCACATCATCAGAGGACTGTTCCAACCCAAACCTAGGGTACACATTCTTCTTAAATAACCTCAGTAGCTCAGTGGTCTTCAGATCAATGCAATGAACATTTGAAGGGAGATTGTGTATTGTATATTTTTATTTGTATAGGTTCTTTAAAGTTTTCATTAATGCATCTCCCTTCTTATATTTTATAATAGATATCACTTATTAATATAATGACAGTGTTGTATGTAATGTTGTCTTTATAAAATGTTTTTAAAGGACCTCTATTTCACATCACACCAGAGAAGGAAAGGTATTACTAATTGTAATTTTATTCTGTAACATATTTTTTAACATAAAAAGAAAAACTCCAGCTACATTGGCAATTTACATATTTATTTTGTTATGTAAATCATATTTATAAGTGCTATTTTCACAGAGAAGTGATTCTTTGTAAATTGTAAATACATTTCTGTTTTTTCTCATCGTGTTGATTGATGTTTTGTATCAGATCTAAAAGAAAAGACACATTGAATATACTAAAGGTTAATATTACTGCACAGTCTTGTTATTATTATTATCATTATTACCATTATTAATAGCAATAAGTATCTGAGGTAGCTGAAGCAAAAAATGTCTTATATTCCTGCGCTAATGGAAGCAAACACTCAGTGTTTGTTTATCAGCTGTGTGGGTTTTGTCCTGTGTTCACTGTCTTTATGAAATCAATGTAGTTACTTACATGAAGCACGTTCCAGTATGAAATCTGTAAGTGCTGGTGTAAACTTTTAGGTCGGCTTGGCTTCAGTTTCTGTCTTGTAGGTTATCTGTAGCCAGGAAGATTCATGAATTATGCTCATACTGCTGTGTCACACTCATATCTACCTCTTATTCTGTAAAAGATAAGAAGGCCTCGTCCATTTTGATATCTTTACTAAAACATACAGTGCTTAAAACAATTAGCATTACATGACCAATGTGTTTTTCCAGAAAAGCTTCCTGGTCAACAAAATAAAATGCGTAAAAGACAATAAAACGGTTAATCTCAATTATTTGTAAGAAAAGTTAACTATCAGCTGAAATGTAATGACCATAACAGGCCTAACACAGACAGAAGAAAAGAAAGAAGAAACAAATCGACACCTTAAAGGAAGGGGAAAAAAAGCAGTAAAAATCTTATGTTCAATACAGTGAGGTCACCAAAAAATAGAATATCATGGGGATGACTGATGCAATTACTCAGTGCTGTGAAAAAAGTATTTTACACCATAGTGCTTATTTTGCGTGTCATTTTTGTATGTATCTATTACTTAATTATTTTGTATCTTCAAAAAATTAAACCTAAAAAATGCAACTTGATGAAATAAAAAATGTTGTTTGAATGATAATTCAATGAATAGAACAAAAAGGTACTTGAATAAAAAGTACACCCGTCTGAAATGAAGTATATCCCCCCCTTATGTCCAGGAAACGTCCAAACTGCATTAATAACCGGTTGCAGCTGAACGTGACACACCCAGTGATAATTACTACCAGCCCTGTTCAATCAAACCAGCGTTTGAATAGCGAGAGATCCTAAGAAAAAGAGTTAGTCCATCTCGGAATGCCTGGAAAGGATTGAAATAAAGTGGAGTGTTGGTGTAGTTAAGACAAAGTCCAAACCCTGAACCCCACTGAGAAGCTGTGATGGGACTAGAAAAAGAGCATTTCATTCTCAAACACTCCATTATGCAGCTCTAAGAAGAGTGGCCCAAAATCTCCCCACAGTGACGCCAGTGTCTGATCAATAGTTATCAGACTAAATAAAACTTAAATGATCATTTATGACTTCTATTTCCTCTAATCAGCTTGTTTCAGACACAGTTTAGCACTTTGAGATCTAATCCAAATGTAAAGTCCATCATAAATATAATGTATTATTATTGTTATTGTTATTATTATTACAGGTTCATGACAAATACACACAGTTAGAAGAAATCAGGAGATGATCCAAGACTTTTTTCGCAAAAGTTAGAACCCTCAATGAAATACAGAAAATGGTAAGATCTGAAAATGGTCGCCAAAAACAGCTTTGTGCCGCTC
Source organism: Lophius americanus (assembly GCA_037951165.1). Taxonomy (NCBI): domain Eukaryota; kingdom Metazoa; phylum Chordata; class Actinopteri; order Lophiiformes; family Lophiidae; genus Lophius; species Lophius americanus. The sequence continues at coordinate 4,685,607 of JBBDHG010000037.1, forward strand.
GGGGAGAAAGGATGGAAACAGTCAGTTTAACAGAGATATGGACGACTGCATTAGGAGTCATCGGCGAGGTTTTCTCTGTCGAGCCGGACCTTTATTATTAATAAACAAAGCAAAGCTGCTTAGTTTTAGTTACCTTTAGATTATTATTTTTAAAATACTGTGTGCTTCCAGTGCGCCATGACTCGCTCTCTCACAGTGTGATGATGCAAGATGATCTTACTGAGCAGAAATCATCTCTGTCCCTCCCACAAGACTCCTCTCTGTGACATCCACCTCTATCAAAAATTAATAACACTCTCAAAGAAATGAAATCAAATAGAAAAACAAGAAATAGAAACCCTCTGTCTGTTAAAGCATTACATTTATTGTTTAGCCGTGAGCATACAAATAAACAATACTAAACATTATTTCACAGTCCTAACAATGTAAAGAGTGAAATATGTCGCTCTGGCATAATCATCTTTTTAAGTGCAAAAAGTTTCTATTATGTTTTATAGCAAGTTTCTATATATGTTTTATTTTATTTGCTTAATTTTTTATTGTATGGGTTTTGGTTTTGTTTTTTTAGATAAATTACTTGTTAAAAATGTAAGTTGTCTTTTGTGTGTATTGGCTTGTTTGCAGTCTAACTTGCATACACCCATCCTGTTTCAATGCCAAAAAGTAACTGTTAGAAAAACAAAGAGCATTAAAGATGACTTTTGAATTTGATGAGTAGTTTTAGAATCTCGGTCACTTTGCACCAATAACCAGTAAAATAAAATAATTGAGATTTTGCACAATCTCACTCATTATGCGTCACAAAAATTGTGACGCACAATTTTTGTTTAATATGTCATAATTCAAATTATTTTATTCAGGAAAGCTATTTCACACCCCATGGGGAGTATTGAACTCACTAAACAATGATAAAGCACTGTAGTCCTTTAATATTGTGGACTCGCCACTGTATTAAAAACAGGGGAAAAAATTATTGCAGCGCAGCCAGAACCGTCTTTTTTTTTTAAGACACGTTATTCTTTCCCTCCGAAACTTGTTGTCTATATTTTTCAACTCAGTTGTGATGCAGAAATGTGATGCCAGCAGCAGTTTATGCAGCCTTGTCTTGTGATCCTAGGTGAGAGATGGACTACAGACGTCTTTCATTCACCCGAACCCATGGTACTCGTAGATGTGTGAACACGCTTTCAATAATAATAAGGAAACAGTATAGCATGGAATGATAGGGCCTTTCCACAAAAATACAAACTTTGAAAGATTAATAATTTCACTTATACTTATTTCTTTTTCCTACGGAGCCCCTGAAGTCCCTTGTGAAATTGTTTTTATCTTGTGCACACAACTAATTTAACTATAAAATTAACAGTTTATATATAAGCGTCTCTTGATGGACAAAGCCAACATAAAACATATAATGGGCCGACCAGAGCTTACAAATTCTTATTTTCACCTCGAAATGCCATACAATTGGTTTGATAAACACGCAGCGCAGAGGACAGAGCATAGTTAATTTAATCAAGTCAAACACACACACAATGCCGACCAACATTACTCTGGGATCCTAAGAGCACTTAAAATACACTGAGCAGCAAATGGAAGCATAAGAATGTGTTTATGCAATAAAGAGATAAAAAAGTTTACAGAGTCTTACAGAGTGTGACAGCTTTTACTCGTAGGTCGGGGATTGTCATCAGCACCAATCATTGACCGTGCATACTGACAGACAAAAGGGAGCAGCCAAAGTCGTGGTTTTCAAAGAACAGGTCTTCCTTTGCAATGCTGAATGGAATTTGTGCACATAAGATAAAAAAAAAAAAGAATTATCGAGGAACTTCAGGGGCTCTGAAGAGAGAACCTAGTCATGTTGACCAACAGTGAACAACATGACTAGGTTCTCTCTAAGAATCACATTGCAGTGCGATTCAGAAATGGCAGTCAATCAATCAATCAATCAATCAATCAATCAATCAATCAATCAATCTTTATTTATATAGCGCCAATTCACAACAACAGTTGCCTCAAGGTGCTTTCCAAAAAGAGCAGGTCTAGACCAAACTCTTTATATAATTATCTACAGAGACCCAACAAATTCCTCCTTGAGCAAGCACTTGGCGACAATGGCGAGAAAAAAACTGCCCTTTAACGGGCAGAAACCTCGAGCAGATCCAAGACTCAGGGTGGACGGCCTACTGCCATGACCGGTCGGGTTTGAAAAAAAAAAAGAGAGAGAGAGCGAGAAAGAGAGAGACACAGGTGAGGAGAGATACAGACGGGGGGAAAGCAGCAAAGATATCAGCTATAATCCACTTTCTCCAACTGCTCCATGGTCGGGCCGCGGCAGCAGCAGGGATCCCAGGTTGATAATAACATTAATATTAATGTAACATATAGTGATAGCTTAAGGGGAAATACTATACAATAATAATTATAATGATAACAACAACAATCATCATCATGAGCATCTTGTGATCAGTGGACATCGAGCAGGTCCACTGCAGCAGATGCAATCACCAACCATGTGACCTTACAGGGCGAGAAAACACAAAGACTCCAGGGAAGAAGTCAAGATAGTAACATACATTTAATCCATTAACATGCATTCATCCATTTAACATGCATTAAACCATTTAACATGTATTAATCCAGTAACATGCATTAAAGTGAGAGGGATGTATAAAGAGGGACAGTGAGAGAGGAAGAGAGAAAAGCTCAGTGCATCATGGGAGAGATCCCCTAGCAGTCTAAACCTATAGCAGCATAGCTAAGAGCTAGCTTATGCCAGCAGTAGAGAGGGTCTCTGCCTCCTGAGCAGTATACTGATATAGCAGGTTAAAGTATTTTCAGTAACTACTAATCCATTTCCACTTGCCTTTGTCATGCCTAGCTTGAATCTTTCATCACTGACTCATAATCATCCCTCTGAACCTGTATGTCATTTCTATCCCTAATGGGAGTCTTAGACTCTCTCCCTATCATTAAATTGTGCATAAATGCCGGTTTCTTTCTGATGGAGCTCTGACTCAGCTCTCTACATGCTCCCAAGATATCTGCCTCGACCACATGTAGCTTCCCACCCCTCTGTGGAATATAAACCTCCTATTTATAGAGCTGGCAAGGCCTGTAACTCTTGGCTTGGCGCAGAATTTCATTTCAAAGGCCACCCCTAGCAATCCACTGAGTGCCCACTGACACACAGAGGAGGGAGAGAGTGTGTGTTTCTGTGTGTGTGTCAGAAGGAGTGGGAGAGCAAATCCAAGAGGCAACAGGAGACAGACACAGCAAGATAAAGAGCAAGAGACCGAGCCAACAGCTTGAATGATTTTGAAGGGCACTAAAGGGCCTACAGAGAAGAAACTACAAGGATTGAGTCACAGAGTAATGGGGCTTGATTGACAGGACAACTACTGGTCCACCTGTTCGGCATTGAGAGCTATTGATGGAAGATTTTTCTCTGGATCTGACCTGAAGCGGATCTTTCTTCACTTTAAATTGCGATTCAAAGGACAATTAGCTGTTTGAAGACAAAACGCAGGTTAAAACCAAGATTTGGGAGGACATGCACTATATTTCTGAGTAAGACAACGATGAAAAATGTATCTTTAAAGGCATTTTTAAAACACTATGAAAGGACTGATGCCGGTGTTTTGTGATTTTTAAACAGAGTCCCTAGATAAATTGTTTAGAGACATATGCAACCAAGTTAAGACTTTAAAAACAAACAAACAAATTAAAAGGGTATATTATTCTAAGTTCTAACAAGCTAAGGTGCAAAATCTACCAGTGTCTGGATGTAACTTGATCTCAAACACACCACCGTAATTACAAAGCAAGCTCAGGGAGAAATTACAGACATTTGGACTCAAGTACTTCTATAAAAGGTAACCAAGGAAAGGGTGAGGCCTGTGGTGAGAGAGGAGTTGGACCCAAGGACATAAAGAATCTCACCAAAAAATACAGCTGCTTTTGGAGCGTACGACCTAAAAGCCATGGATTCTCGAGGAGAACACTACCTTAACAAAGAAGCTATACTGTCACCTTTGGGTGCAGCTCGAATGTGCCAGCTGCTACTTGGCTGCACCATAATGGCCCTTGTGTCCCACAGCGCGGGCTACACCGCCACCTATGGAACCTTCTGCATGTTTGTGTGGTGCTTCTGCTTTGCCGTCACAATGGTTGTGTTCACCCTGGACATTACGCGACTGCACGCGTGCATGCCCATATCCTGGGACAACTTCACCGTGGCCTTTGCCATGTTGGCAACACTCATGTACATCACTGCCTCTGTGGTATACCCTGTTTACTTCCTCCACACAGAGTGCCCTGATGAGGGCTGTGAAATCCAAATGTATCGCATAGCTGTCACTGTCTGCTCCAGTGTTTGCTGCTTCCCCTATGGTGCTGAGGTGTTCCTGACTCGAGCCAAGCCAGGGGCTGTGGTGGGATATATGGCCACTGTGTCCGGCCTTCTCAAGGTGGTGCAGGGATTTGTGGCTTGCATTATTTTTGGGGCCCTGGATAATGGCAGTGAGTACAACCTGTACATTGCCACCCAGTACTGTGTGGTCGTGTACAGCCTATGCTTCGCTATCACTGTGATCGTGGTCATACTTACAGTTTCTGGGAGGACCTCTGCTCTTCGGTTCCCATTTGATCGGTTTGTGGTTGTCTACACCTTCTTCGCTGTGATCCTCTACCTTAGTACTTCGCTGGTCTGGCCCATCTTCAGCTTTGACAGGAAGTATGGTAACACCACTCGTCCTGAGGACTGTCCACGTGGAGAATGCCCATGGGATAGTAAGCTGGTCATTGCTGTGTTCACCAACGTTAACCTCATCCTATATTTTGCTGATCTCGTTTATTCCCAGAGGATTCGTTTTGTCTCCAGTCCTGCGGTCTAAAGAAACATTTCTTCCCCGGGACTTCTGGGCCTCAGAGACCGATAAAAACAGTCCCTGGCCACAGTGAATATGCTCTTCACAGTACGGACTCTGTCAAGCACTTCCCATGGATCCATAGATTTATGATGTTGTATGACGTGTGACTTTTTTGAATATCAGTATTATTTTTTCTAATAGAAACTATGGGATACAAAAGTGATAATGTTACCTTATGGTAGAAACGTAAGGCCTATCTCTAATTCTACAGTCACCTATCATGGAGAGCCTACCAGGTGCGCCATGAGCTTATCTCACCATCTCTTTCCACAGAAAACACTGGGAAGCACAAAGTACAGCTGTCTGCTCCAAACTCCATTGGTGGTTGCATTCGCAATGGGGCTATAAGAGTACAGGATTATATTTAGAATGTCACAACAGTGTTGTAGCGTGTAAAGTGTCATCTTTACAGGGGCTGAACAAATCAATGTAAAAGTATGAAGAAAGATGAATTCATGGGTTATGTTTTACAATGTATTTAAACACTAAAATGGATGAAATATATGAAAATAGATGTAATAGTATATTAAACAATGAGCAGAGAAGCACAAAGAATAACGCTTGAGTTAAGCTCTAACGTCATTTTTGCCTTATATAAAGCCAAGTCATCAGGTGGATAAAGCTTTTCCTGTTATCAATGCAACAATGGATATATCAGAACAATAACTTTTAAAGGCACAATTTTAACAACAGTATTGATTTCATGATTTTTGGTAAGTGCAATGTCTTTTTCCTAGTGTTCTAACATATTCGGTGTTTGATAAAGTATGTCTGGTGTCTTTCGTTGGTCTTTATGATTATTGTATCCTTTGCTTTGTATGAAGTGTTTTAATTTATATGTAAATATCAACTTTCAGCAACAAATATTCACTTTTTAACCCACGTTAAGTCCCCTTTCTTCTTTTTCATTTGCTGGACTGATGCCGTTCTAATGCTGCATTATCTGTTTTATATTTATTTCTATGCTTATACTTTTGATAGAAAATACATAAAAAAATTGTTGTTGTCTCAGTTTGGACTTTTTGTTAATACTGTTGGTTTTAAAGGGCGAGGCTGCCAAGTTAATTTCTTTAGTTATATTTTAAGTTGCTGCAGTTATGTTGAGTGTGAGTTTATAATAAGGTCAAATCGTCAGGATATTTAATAATTGATAGTGTATTCGATGTAAATATCTGTTTTATTGTAGAAGGCTTGATTCTATAAATCGCTTTATCGGTTTCCACACTTCCATCCATTTATAGACAGTTCTCAACTGCAAAGGTTTTGTGCGACTTGATTGTTTTTTGGCGCACTCTTGAGCCAGAAAAGTCCATTTTTAGGGAGACATGATGTGTTCACCCTGCTTAAATAAATCAAATGTTAAAGTAACCCACCCCTACCTACAATAAGGATGCATAAAATTGGAGAGAAAATTACATCTGCAAGAAAGACATGGATGAGATGACCAGAAGTATGCCTTTGAAATCTTGGAAACAGTTATGAAGTTCTGGAATGACCAGCGATGGGCAACGTCAACCCTACTGAAAACCTGCAGAGTTGGTTGAGTGACAGACCGCAACTACGAGAAGGCACAGAAAAGCTGTTCGCCACCCCACATCATCCGGAGGATATGCCAGTCCATTAGGAGGAGGATTACTGCTGTAGTCTGGGGGACACACAGATTTCTGAATGCATAAGAGGTTTCCTGTTTTTATTTTAGTCGAATTATCAAATTGATAAACATTAAATTAAAACGGAACAACGTACAAATAAAAATAATAAGAAACAAAAACGAAAAAAGCACCACTGTAAAACGTCACGGTATTTCTATATCTATTTCAAGACACCATCTCTACTGTGCCATTTTATCTTTTCACCAGCAGATGATAGTAGAGAATACATCCAAGTGACTTTTCTCCCTCACGGCAAAAACTGACGCAACGGTTTTCCGGGTTCCCAGAGCCCGCCCTAAAACGAATTATTTGGATTGGATTGGATAGATATGGTACGCTTTGTCTTAACGTGCAAGCTTATTGGTTTACTTGCCTGTCAGTCAATGGGCCGCTGGGACACGTTTACATGGATAATAATTGTATTATTTCCGTCCAGTGTTCGCTGTTCTAAGGTTCTCCGCTGTATATTTGTAAGTATATTTACTGGGAATGTATTTACTGTACATTATCATCACTGCCGTCGTCTTATGTCAAGATAAACGTTTGCTTAGATTTACGATATTTAAATACTTCCGCTCATGGCAGACTGAGGTTATGTGATCGCCCCGTTTTGTTGTTAGTTAGTTTGTCAACAATATATCCCCAAAGTTGGAGTTCAGGGACACATATTTAGAGGCTTATGTTCCCCCACGGAAAAGCTCGTAAAATGTTAAGGCGTTTCGGTATACGGATGCGGATTCTGCATCACTGATTACCTTCTTTCTCGATTTGTGAGAAAGGGTTTCTTTTTTTTAAATATTTTTTATATATAAGGTCAATTTTAAAATAAGGGGTTAGCCAGCGTGTGCAACACATGCTAATCCAGTATCGTGGGTGATTGGATTTTTTAAATTGATGAATCATAAACTGCTCATGAAAAGAGCATTATTACTGAGTCAAGAAGTTAGGTGAAATGGCATCAGGTAGTCATTATGTTAGCCTCGTGCTCAGGATGACGCCGTGTGGGGGAGAGGTTATTGCTTTTAGCTACACTTCTAATCAGCCTGTATTTGAGATCAAATGGATGCATACCCCCTAACTGCCTCATAACTTAGTTTTCAACTCTGGACACACAGGTAGAATGAGTGTTGGGTTCATTGGAGCGGGCCAATTGGCCTACGCTCTGGTCAGAGGCTTCACAGCTGCAGGTGAGTTTTGTCTCTTATTCCATATGTGCGATTCGAATTTGACTTTTGGTGGTTGCATTTCGATTGCAATCAATTCTGATTTTTTTTCCGGACTTGTGCTCCATTTAAGGCGTGATTGCCACCCACAGAATCACAGCCAGTTCTCCAGACACAGATCTACCCACTGTACACGCACTGCGGGTGGGTAGATAATTAGGAATATTTATGCCTTGTTGTATGATTAAAAATATGCTTTGCTTTTATTTGGTAGACATTGGTTGCTTGTTAAAGTGCTAAAATGTGTCTGTTTTACAGAAATTGGGTGTCAATCTCACCACCAGCAACAAAGAGACCGTTAACAAAAGTGATGTTCTTTTCCTGGCTGTGAAACCGCAAATAATTCCCTTTGTACTGGATGAGATTGGTCCAGACATTGAAGATCGTCACCTCATTGTGTCCTGTGCTGCCGGTGTGACCATCAACTCTATAGAGAAGGCAAGTTGTAACCATAACGATTTTGATAATAGTAGCCGTACTGGAGAATGTTGAATAAATAGAGCATTTATCTGCACCCAGATGAGTTACGGTGACATAGTGTCTGAGTGAAAAGCACTATCAATTTGGATTTAATGCCCAGCATGTAGATCAGTTCATTGTTGTCATTGTGACACTTATTGTATTTCTGTGCTTGACGCCAGCTAGCTGCCTGTACTTGAAATGCACAAAGGCTAAGATATGTTGCCTTAAAAGGCACAATATAAAATGAAGAGTGCGCCCTTCTACGGACTCATGCATGAGCTTTGATCCATGTTATTTCTATGAAAGTAAGTACAATAAAGGATCCTCTCAACCCAACCTTTGATATCTATATTTTCAGTACAGTTGATTCAGTGAATTGTTTGTCATTACAGAAGCTACGACAGTATCGCGCTGCTCCAAAGGTGATGCGTTGCATGACCAACACACCTGTGGTTGTGCGTGAAGGAGCCACGGTGTATGCCACCGGCATCCATGCAGAAGTGGAAGATGGAAAGCTGCTGGAGCAGCTCATGGCCAGTGTTGGGTACTGTACTGAGGTCGAAGAAGACCTGATTGATGCAGTCACTGGCCTCAGTGGCAGTGGCCCTGCTTATGTGAGTATAATGTTTAGTGTGTTGGAAGAGTTTTTGCCTTCCTCTTAGTAATGAAAACATTTTATAATTAGGTTTTTTTCCCTCATTCTAACAAATATGATTTTGACCTTGAAGGCATTTACAGCTGTAGATGCTCTTGCTGATGGTGGAGTGAAAATGGGCCTGCCTAGGAGACTGGCTGTACGCCTCGGAGCCCAAGCCCTGCTGGTATTGCCTTTAACTGTTTACAAAGCTTACGTGGTCTTAATGGTAGTTTTTTGGTTGTTTTTCTTTGTCAACACGTTACAATTGCTGTATGGAGTTTTAGTGAGTTTCCAAGCTCTACTATTTTGGATTTTTTTTTAAATCAGTTGTATCTATTTTATCTTTGCACATGGATCCATTTTAACATTGTTTTGAAGAAAAAGTTTCACATCCAGATAGAAATGCCAGGAGTCAGTTTCAGGCTTTCTTGGTCGTTGGATGTGATATGATGGGTAGTGTTTTATTCTTATGTGGATATATCTCTCTTTGTGTTTTTATCAAGGGTGCTGCTCGCATGCTGCTGGACTCTGAGCAACACCCTGGTCAGCTCAAGGATAATGTGTGTTCACCAGGGGGCGCCACCATCCACGCCCTGCATGTTATGGAGAGCGGTGGCTTCCGCAGCCTCCTCATTAACGCTGTAGAAGCCTCCTGTGTTCGCACAAGGTAAGTTGATGGGAAAATTTGAGTTGAGCAAACTAAGAAAAAACATATATCCTGTAAAAGGGGTCACACAAAATAAGTTTAAAGTTAATTGTAAAACTGAAATGGGTAATGTGTAAGATCTTTATTTCGAGGTGTATAATCCAGACGGCATATGGCTCTATAAAATAATAATGTCACAAAAAAGTTTTGTCCTACACGTTACTAATTGATTATTTACACAATTAAATAATGTACCCCACTGTGTATAAATGTCTTAATGCTCTGGCTTTCTCTTAAAAGGGAGCTTCAGTTTTTGGCCGACCAAGAGAAAATCTCCCCTGCTGCCATTAAGAAGACCACCTTGGATAAAGTGCTGCAACAGCCAGGAGTGACGGCAGAAACTGTTGGAGTCAAACCTCATGGGATCAGCCTGTTCAGCAGCAGTAACCCGCGGAACAAGAGGAAATGAATGCACTTTTGATGAGTTGGAGCAAATGCAATATTTCACTGTTACCTGTAACGTCAGACAAGATACGTTTTATGCAGTAAACTACTGAGTACACGGAGAGGTCTGATGTCTGACAAGGCGTCTCTGTCACCCCATCATGTCATTGCACATAAACACAATATTACCATCATAGCGTGACCCTCATAAAATGACTCATTAACCATGAAATTTGACCTGTATCATTTGAATTTAAAGTGGTATCATTTTTTTAAGTTATCAAGAAAGTCGATATTTAATTAATGGCAGTTTTCTTCATTTGCAAGTCTCATAGTATTTCATAGTTGAAACACTTCCAAGATATTTGAAACTTTGAACATGTTTTACTTTTACTGTACATACTCCTCAGTCTATAGTTTTTAGGTCACACTATCCTGGATGCATCTGGGAAAATTACTGGTTCTCTAAACCAGTGGGGTTTTTTTCTGTGGACCCACATTTTGAAAATAACAAAACCATGATGAAACAAATCACGAACGACCATTTGAATAATTTGCAAGAAAACAGATTTGTGCATAAATTAACATTCCTGATGATTTGTCCTGTTGTATGTATCCTCTTATTATCTTCAATAGATAAGCCATTTCAAACTGCTCGGCTCTACATATCAATTACGTCATTGTATGCTCATTGAAATAAATACTGTACACGTATGTTAATTACTATATAGGTAGGCCCAAATAAGTGCATTTAGGTGTTGCAGTGTTTTAACTCCTTATCAATATATAAATATTCTAAATTGGCTATTTTATAAGTGAGAAAATGCATTGAGTCAGAGTAAATTGCCACTCCTTGAAAGATGTTCACATTTTAATGAGAATTTGAGTGAAGTTTAATTTAGTAATCGGGCACACATCTAAAACTACCTACCTAAATGAAGTGCATTTATAACAATCAAGCAGGTACCCATCAGTAAAACATTTTTAACTGCCACAAATTAAGTTCATTTTGGCGTGAATAACAGACTGGTGTTTCCTGCTCATCAAAAAAACAAAGGGAATAAAGGCAACGCTGTCCTCATAAAAGATTCAATGTTGTAATTACCTGAGCAATTAGGCTATAGTTCTTATTGAAGTTTTAACCTCATGCCTACTATGAGAAGAAGTAGGCTTGTTTTATGTTCTGCTGCTATTGAATCAAGTCTTTTTTTTAACTACATCAGGGGCCTCATTTATGAAACTGCAGGATATGCGTCAGAATGTGGCGTACGGGGAAACGTAGGATGAGCGTGCGCACGTAAATATTCTGATTTATTAAGCAGTGCACATGCACGTTCCTCAACAATTTATTTTTATAAGGCTGTAATATTAATGGCTGATTGATGAATGTCAGTCATGTGATGAAGGCACACAGGGACACTAAAAAGTAAACCTCAAACATTGTGAAATTGAATTTCTTATTAGAGGGTGGTGTATAATAGACCAGGGGTGCTTCTTGTAGGACAGACTGCGGTTGCTACAAAGGTCTGAGAGCGACAGAAAGTGTTTGACAGTGAAGGTGCCTTAGATGACTTCAGAAGTCATCTAAGGCACCTTAGATGACTAAGGTGTCATCTAAGGCACCTTAGATGACTAAGGTGTCATCTAAGGTGCCTTAGATGACACCTGTGTGTCATCTAAGGCACCCGCAGTTGCTTTGTAGCAACTGCGGTTGCTACAAAGGTCTGAGAGCGACAGAAAGTGTTTGACAGTGAAGGTGCCTTAGATGACTTCAGAAGGTCAGACTGAAAAGCTGACTAAGATATCTTTCAAACTTTCCCTAATTTTCATACTTGGTCTCTGAGTGGTATTATTTGGATTTATTTCACACGTTGGTATTAATTCCACTCCATTCACGCCATCGAAGTCGTAGATTCCCTATTTCTCCAGTTTCTGTGTGTGTGCATGAGTCGGAGTTTGGTCAAAGGATTGGACATTCTCCCGTCAAGCTGGTTTTTTTTGGAAATGCCATGCATTGTATTGAAAGTGGCGTTAGCTTGGGCAGTTTGTAAAGGAGGCTTCGGGTCATTCCATGTCATCTTACTAGACCCGTTTTGTGCTTTTACTAGCTAATGAGATAGGTTGACCTAATCTTTGGTATTGCGCTGGAGTCAGGTGTATCAGGTGTATCAGGTGTACCAGTCTACCACAGTGAGTTCGGAACGTACCGCCTGCCTTACCTCCAATGTCACGCTGTGAGACAGGGAGTGTGTTTTTTCTGGAACTAGAAACACGCTCCCCAATATGGCTTAAAGACATAAATCTATAATAATAATAAAATATAATCCATTTATTTTATTTGCATACTCAAATAAAATATCCAACCATCCGCCTGTGAGTCATGATCCAGTCTTTGGGTACAACTGCTCCAAATAACAAACCACTAGATGTTGCATCGGTGCCGTAAGCCATGTTAACGTTAATGAAAGTTATCCACAATCCACATCTTTGCCCAATCTGCCTCGAAATTTAATCAAGTCTTCCCTCGTTCAAATTCATTCCATACACTAAATTTCATTAAATCTTATCTATTCACAGTTTTCTGAGTAATCCTGCTGTCAGACAAAGGAACAGCAGCAAATCATAACCTCATTGGCGGTGGTAACAAGCACACAATGCCCTTGGCGGAGATAATAAATAATGATTGATAAGATGAGTGCTGAAGCATAAAATATGGACTATGGATTCTTTATGGATTATATACTAGAAAAAATGAACATTTGTGATGTTTAAAAGGATTGTCAGCAATATTTTCCTTTGCTTTTAATAAAATATGTTCATAATGTATATTTGTTTTTAGTTGATTGCCTCTCCTCCTTTGTGATTATTATCCCATGTCACTTATATATATACATATATTATATATTTTTAATAAATATATATATTCACTGGTTAATCTAATAACAATAAAAAAGGATAGAGAATATTTCCATTAACAATACTCATTATACACATACAAATACCTAATAAGAAAAAATCTTTTTGTTCTGAACAATCACCATGTTAATGTAAAGGGATCATCAACTAACTACATGAACTCGATCATCATAACACAAACAATTATCCATTAAAACTACTAAGTGCATTTAAACCAAAGAAAACATGCGTATGACTGACTCAGTTCGATCTTAGGGGTGATGGGGAATTCCCAGTGAGGCCAGCCATCCTCTTTCTCAGGTGAAAAGGATTTGCAACAGGTAAGTTGGCTGCCTATATGGGCCATCCAGGAAGAATGAGGTAGTTGGAGGTGTGGCGGGGATTCATGTATGTTACATTCCAGTCTAGGAGGGTCCGAACTTAACAATAATCAAAGTAATTTATTGCCACGCTCATTGTTTACAATTTAGAAATCTGCAACTAACTAAACCCTGAGAAAAGAAATACAACAGCGAAAGTGCAAATAAATTATAAGTGATGATTATTTACAGAAAAATACAGAACAATTGGCCCAAGGCGAACACATACAGTCACTGTCACAATGTTAACAAACCACCAAGCAGACACTCTAACACACAAGAACCGAATATATTACACAAATATCAAGTTCACACAGAGGGAAGAGAGATATACACTAACTGCCAAATTTGAACAATGAATGACAGAGAACTATCCAGGGACTGGTTTTCTAGTCTAGCCACTGGATCAGCCCCGTGGATCAGCCAATGGGTAGTGGCAGCGTCATCAACCATCATCCAATCTTCTGATATGGCTCCATCTTACTTCACATAGACCCTACTAATAAGGAGGAGGTCTCACTCTTACATCCGTTTTAACATATCAAGTTACAGATATCAGCAATATATATGACTGGCCTTAACATGTATTTATTTAACAAAATAATTAGAAATAGGTAGCAAGCAAGGGTGGAATGGGAAAAATAACAGAAGCTTGTATTGAAATTATGTTTCAGCAGTTGAAGTGTGTGGAGTTGGGGTCCCTGATGTCAACAGCAGCAGGGGACTTATCCTTGTGAGGATAGGAAATCTGAGTTGTGTGCACAGTGTGTGAAGTAACAATAATTCGAGCAATTTACTGCCATATTCAATGTTTACGAAGGATTTTGGACTTTTTGTAGATTTATATGATATATATAGTTATATATATATTGTCTCTTATGCTATAACAAATAAAATCAGTTTATGATATGAAATGTCTTACATTAAACGCAGTTCATAAGGTGAAAGCTTTCATGTGATAAAGTTCAGTATATAATGTCATTAAAGTTTAAGTATCTTGATATTATTTGATGTTCTTTTTATTTTATTCTTATATGAAGATAGATAGGTTAGGTTTTCTTTTTCTGATGTTGCAGCAATATGCTTCCATACGAAGAGACCAGTAGGCTCACCAGGACAGAGCTTTTAGCAAACATAAGTAATGATGCTTTGAATATTTGTGGTTGATATTCATTTCAACTATAAGAAAACCAACCACAATATACTCAAGCATCAGTAAAAGTATGCCTAATGCCAGGAAATTGTCTATGTCAGTGTTTCGCTATTGGTTTTTGACTCACATTACAATAAATTTCTCTGTAAAAGACATTAATGGCAGACATAAAAGAAACAACACATTTCGTTATCAACAATGTATAATTTTATATAATTACATATGTTACACCAGGGTAATTATTCATATTATTTTTGTATTTTTAAATCAAATTAAAACAAAGCATTGAAATTGTAAAATGGATTGAAACTTACCTTCAGCAACAAAAATAAGCTGATGATCATCACTGAGGGACTTCAGAAGCTAAAAATGATGGATAAACTTGTATAAGGAACTTTTTAGATCATTTTAACGGCTTGTGACACTTGTGTCATTGTGGATCCTTATAGAAGGATTTTTACTATACTTAATGTTTTTCTGTGTTTTTTTTCACTGGACAGGAAACACGTAGTCTTTGAAAAGCAGCAAGTAACAACAGCTGTCAGACAAAGTAAAGTACAATATTTTCCTCTGAAATGTAGTGGAGTGGAGTAAAAGTAAAAAGTATAGAGTAATATACAATGGAAATAATCAAGTTATTTAAAAGTACTTTATATTTGTAAATGATGTACAACATATGAGTAAATGTGCTTAGCTACTATCCAACATTGTTCATTTTGTGAAATGAGGTGTGTCTACTAGGTTGAAATGTTTTAGTTTAGAGGCAAGTGGAGCCTTCATGAATGAAGACATGTGACAAAACATGATGACGTCTGTCGCCAATACAAGAGAAAGGAATGAACACGGAGGGCACGAGCTGGAATTTGAAGGCGTTATCGCATTTCACCTCGAAAACAAACTTAATGCGTGCTTCTCATCTTTACCGGTGGCTGGAGTTGTGAAATTAGAGGATATTGAGTTCAGCGACCTCAGAGAGCGTCATTTTAAAGCCAGGTGGGTCTGTAAACCAAAGAGTGTTGTGTTATGCTGACTGTGCATGCATTCGGCTCGCTCTGCCAAACTGGTCGCGGCTAGCTTCATGGGCTAACATGTGTAGCTCACATACGTTAGGAGCAATAGGTACCGGAAATAGTTTTCAAAATAATAGTAGTTTCGCAGTGATTGACCGCACATATTCTCGCAAGAGATGTGTTTATTTTGAAAGCTCTTACCGGAACTAATAGACTTGTCATTGGTATCAGACAGCGGTCGGGTTGCTACTATAATCGAATAGCATCTAATCTTTTGTACACACTCACTAACCTCTAATAAAACATGCCATCCAGATTTGGTTTGTAATATCGCGAGACGGGGAAGTGTCTGGAGCGTAAACGTTTGAAATTGAGGTATCGCTCGTGTGCCCGTGTTATGCCATCGTTGTAGTAAGGAGGCTGTACGGGGATTTCCTCGGCTACTTGTTTTGTAGGCGGGGAGTTGTTTGCCACTTCCACGAGCAGGATTTGAAAGGTCGGATCCACGAGTCGTGGAATGTCTGCGCAACAAGATTGTTTATAGGATTAATAGTTTACCCGGGCGTCGGGTGTTGATCGTATCACAGTGCCTCTTGGTGATTTGTCAACTCATGCGCTTCTTGCTCCTCAAACCTGCTGCTTCATCACCTCGCAGTGAAATAAGGAAGCAGGAGCAAACCGAGGCAGCGGTTTAGCGCGATCAGGTTGGTTTCCAATGTTTTCCTCATGGCATTTCTGGCTAAGATGAGCGGGATCTCTAAATCTGAAGACTGTGTTGTGCTTTTTTGTGGCATTGAATGCATGAATTTGTCTCACCTCTCGGAGAAATACCTCCAAAGCACCGTTACGTAGTACTGGAACGCTTCACCTGAAGTGACAAATCGTTGAACCACTGGTTAAATTCTAACAAAGGCAGAGCCCAACCTAACACGCCGTCCTTGGCTTCAATATCAAAGCCGTGCCGTTAACCACAATATTGGAAGCGGTGTGTATTTAAATCGCGCTGATTCATCACAATGGTGTTTTTAGATGTTATCAGAATCCACCCCGAAATATGGCACCATCGTAAAACGGTCTTGTCGGTGGATGTTTATCACCAGCCGCTGCTAATAAGGAGATGAGTCGAAACGGCTGATCTGTCATTCAAGTCAGTCATGAAGCCATGAGCATCAAGTGATGACCATCATGCATTTATCAATCAACCTCATCTTCATCCAGCCGAGAATGTGCCTTTTATTGCAGCGCTGTCAGGGTGTACATCAACAAACGGAGTGAGAGTACATTCAGACTAAGTGCTTAAGTGTCAACTGCGATTTCAGATGCATTTTAAAAATGCATGATAAGCAATAAATTATGCCTGTGTTATAATGAAGTATTGCGCCGAGTGGCTGTTTAAATTGGGACACGTGTAATTATGTCATCTATGGGGATTTGAAAATAACATTTTTATGCAAATTTTGAAATAAAATACTGATTTAGGAATTGGCTTTTCGGTTATTGTGATATGTCGTAAAAGCCTTTTGTATACATTGATCAGCCATAACATTATAACATCAGGACAGGAGAAGTAGGTATAAAGTTGATTTTGTTGTTTTGTTACAATACCAATGTCAGTGGGTAGGATATACTAGAAAGCGTTTGAGCAGTATATCCTTGAAGTTGGTGTGTCTGTACCAGGAGAAATGGGCATACGTAAGAATCGGAGCGGCTTTGACAAAGGCCAAATTGTGAATGGCTAGACGACTGGATCGGCTTCTGCAAAACCGAAGGTCTTCTTGAGTGTTCCTCTTATGCAGTATATAGTACTTACGTCTAAGGAAGGACAACAAGTGAACCCACAACAGGTTCACGGGCACCCAAGGCTCATTAATGAATGTGGAGAGCGAATGCTGTCCCTTGTGGTCTGAGCCCGCAGAAAAGCCACTGTATTACAAATTTTAGAAAAACTTTAAGGAAGTTCTTATGAAAAGGTGCACAGTGCATCGCTGAGACGTTTTGGCATAAAAAAGTGGACCTGTAAGATTTTGGACAGTGGTTTTAATATTATTGGTTGATTTTCATATATTATTTAACCGTATATACAATAAAGTTGACTTTTCTTGTGACATCGGTTAATGCAGTAATTTCTCTAAATCTGAGCTGGACGACGCTCTTGTGTGTGACATGATGAAATTTGCTGCCCATTAGAGTGTACGCTTATGGGGGCAGGTAATGAATTATCCATGGAAAATCTCAGAGCAATTCGAAAAAGTCACCTTGGAAACGGATGAGCATTCATAGGCAGGGCTAAAGAGATAGAGGTTGCCAGTTCTTGCTCAGATATCCAACTTATTTCATCATCCCTGCTCATGCGAGCGGGGCATTGATGTGTGTTTAGCGGACAGGCCAGCCCTACATCAGAAACTCTGCTTTGCAATATAGCGTAATGCCCATTTCTGCCTCTCAGTAAACCAGAACAGATGAAGGCCAATAAAAGTACCCGATGAAGCAGGGAGTGGTAGATCTCAATACTCGTATTTATTGTCCCGTGCATTGACGTAGTGAAGATATAACAAAATCTGGATGTCATAGAGAGGATCCGTGTTCAGTACTCATTTCCAGTGGCATTGCTGAGAATGAGCAGGCGATGGTGAGTAGAGGAGGACATTCGAGGTTGATGAAACACAAGGCAAGACTTTTGACAGCAAAGAGCACAGTCTGGCCACCAACACCTCAGTATGGCCAAACACAGCTGTGCCCTGGGAGTAGTTAAGCCTATTCATTGCAATTGATAGCCTCAAGAAAGCAACACAAATGGGGGATTTGTCCACAAAAGTGCTGCTTAAGCTGCACAGGGAAATAGGAATGCCTGGGAGGAAGGCAGAATAAGATCAATATGTTTTTTTCCTTTTTTTTTGCAATAGGGATGGAATGTTGGTGATGAAACCTCATGTAAGTGTTGTGCGGATTATGATTGCTTAGCATTGCGATATGCCCTCTCCACTTCTCAAAGTACTACTTTCATCTAGACAGAGTAGAAAAGTATGTTTGATGAATTTCTGTTCGGATCGTGAGTTCGACTCGCTATGTTCATTACTACGCTCTGTGTTCATAATTTAGATCAGCCAATATCGGATGGAACATGGTAAGTGCGAGCGCGGAGCCTTGCATTAGCAGCTGTTTTCTTGTAACCTACTTTCATCTTGGCTGATTAATGTTTGAGACACAGCAGTGGGGAATTACCATTAAAAACAAGGGATTCATCCATACATGAGGAAGAAGATAAGTCCGGATGGAACCAGTGAATGGAGGGTTTTAGATATGTCACCCTGCAATCTGGGCTTTATATGGTAAACAATGTTTAAGGAGGTTAAAGATAGACTTTATTCTTAGATGAGCAGTGTATAACCCACATTAGTATGGAGTTCAGGCACAGTATTTATCTAGCATAGTACTGCCTATATTAATGCTTAATAAAAATCAGCAGATCCTTTTGTAATTGTAAATGTTTGTTTCTTTCCCAAATTAATGGCTACTGTTGGTGAATGAAGTATATAGATCCTTAACTTGAATAAAAGTACTTAAACCACACTATTACCCCACTACAGGAAACTTACGTAAGTAAACATATCAAAAGTGTCATCAGCAAAATGTCCATAAAATATCAAACAAAGTATTTGTTGTGTTGACAAACAATCTTTTGCGGTATTTGGCCACCATAGAGAATGCTTTTGAATCAATATTAATGTGTAGCCAGCCAAGTGTCACTTTTGTATATGTTAATGGATGAGGTCATTTTAACTACTTTTTGTTCTGTTACATAGTTGAATCTACAGGATTATTCTAGTCGTTTTATCACATCACTGTTCTGTGAGAACCACGTAAAAAGTCAACTATTCATGAGATCAGCCTGTTTTCAGCTAACTAACATTTACAAGATAATGGTCGGCATTTTTAAATAAGTTATTCGATTAACAAGTAGGAGAGTTTTCTCAACTCGTAAAGAAACAATTATTTTTTCAATTTTCACAAACATTGAAATTCAATACAGTTGCAGATACTTATTTTAACTGCACAGATGGGTATGAGAATTAAACTCTGAGAAGAAACTATCAACTACAGCTGGCAGTGGTGGTGTACAATATTATGCACAAAAAAGTACAATATTTCCCCCTTAAATGTATTGTAGTAAGTACGAAGTAGCATGAGATTGAATTAATCAAGTTCAAGTACCTCAAATGTTTACTCAAGCTCAGTGTTTGAGTAAATGTACAAAGTTATTGATGCTAAATGTACTGCTTACTGCAGTATGTTTGTATTTTAAATCATGCCAGTATATAACACGCATGTGTTTCGCTGTTTAGCTGATACATTTTTACCAGGCGGCAAAAAAAATTAATAATTTTGGATTTGTGGTCTTTCAATTTAGGAATCACTACAAAAGAAAGAAAACATCATAAAAAACCTACCAAAGTCAGATCTGTGAAAACTGGCTCTAACATTCGCCAGATACAAGATTTATTTATTTGATTTTGACATTTATTTAGTTATATCTTATGTTATAATAATGAACAGAATGTGTAGGTTGTGCTGTAGTTTATTGATCAAGAAAAAAATAATTTGAGCTCATATGTGGATGGACACATCAGGAGCATGTCTGGGGATCAAATTAGACATAATGATAATATTCATCGTCATCATAATTTTACATTTTGTAATCAAATACAATTATACACAGGCACTGAAATAATTTATCTGGCCCACCCCTAAACCCTGCACCAACGAAATGAAAAGACGAATAGATCATTCAGCCAACTTTTTTCTCCTCTAAATTCTTAGCTTTGTTTTTAAATATCTATTTTTCCGAGACTTTTCCAAAGCCTTATTTGTCCAATACAAAATATGACTAATATTAATATGAAAGTTGAGGCTCCACCGATTACAGTGATTAGTTGGTACTGAGAGTGCGATTCTGAATTCATGATTTTATTTTGATAACCACCAACCACGTCCAGCGTGAGGCTCCATCAAATATCCTGTTGGCAAACATCGTCACTCACTTGGTCTAATTTGACCGGAGCAATGGCAGTTTTATTAATAAAAATTAGCATCTTTGTGTACTTTGAGGTAATAACTCTAATAACTGACTGCATTTGCATCAAAACACTTGACAGGAATGTTAAGACAAAAAATTAATTTTTGTCCTTTTTTTTTTCTTCTAATTCAGTGATGCCTCTAAGCTTTGTTTGTTTGATGGCATTAGCACAAAGTGGTGGTTGAACCGAAAGTAAATCATGGTTGTGCAATGATATCAAATGCAAATGCTGTTGTGTAGATGTTAGGTCAATGCAATATGCATGCAACCAGTGTAATAAATCTCCTGGATTATGCCAGTTTGTGGGTTGCCTGCAACCCTCACTTCCTTTGCCAGTTCAAGGCCAAAGTATAAAAAGCTAATTCTCTTCCTGTTTAATCAAGTCCTCCAGGCAGAAGCTGTGGAGGGCCAATGGAGTCTCTTCTACCATCCTTCTTCTTGTACTAACACAGTAGCTATAAGAGTAAACAGCTTTGAAATAAAATCTATACATTGCTTAATGCAAGCCATTCAAACTCGAGCCCCTTTAAATAACATTTACATTATCTCTGACTTCAGAAAATACAGAATCCCTTGAGGGCAGTGATTCATGCTTTAGCTTATAACCATATGAGCTGGATGCAAATTCCAGACATAAATGTACCACATGCTCTGCATACTATGCATGCTATAACCTACTAGGTTCCATTTGGGACTTTTTCAGTGCCAGCATTTATTTTAGTGAATCATCTTGTGATTTTTACTTTACATTCTTTCTCTTTCTACATTATTGCAAATCATCAGTGTTCAGCCATGTATGCAAACCTCTGCAGAAAAAAATCTCCACCTCTTTCTCTTCTTTTATTACCGTCTCTACCCTACCTCCCAAAATGTATCATACTTGGAAGTAGCTATGTAATAAAGCAGAATAACATGCATCATGCTTGATTTGCTTGGTATTTGCCCCAAACCTTAAATAAATATATATTTTCTGTTTAATGTGATTTGTCTTTTTACACTGACATTTCAGTGTAAATATATCACATTACTGTATGACAAAAGATCCAGGTTGACAGTTGTTTGTTGTCATTTTTGCACATCTCTTGCTTTGCAGAATTAGAAACATATGAGCTACTAATCAGTTAGTTGCAGATTAGTATTAATGTAGTAGCTACATATTTAGTTTTCTTTTTCTAATCTTAATATACGGTATTTGTGGAAAAGGGCACTTCTTGAGCTAGAGTTACCAAATCCCGGTGTGAAATCACAAAGTTTCTTAATTGGTAATGATCATGCAGTGTTTCAACTCAATCTCATATCCATGTTAACACTACTTTAACATGCTTATAAGTAAGTTCCCTCCGAAAGGCAGACAGTTTTAGTTAATTGCTCTTATAGCAACGTGAACTTCCACTGGTCAAAAGTATTGAGTTAGTATTTCCCCTCTACTACAGGCGTATCACATTTCCCTCTGAAAGCTGCTGAATGATTTCCCCCTCGCTCTTTTTGTCACTCGTATTTCACGCTCTGAATACTTAGTAGTTAATAGCTTCCCTTCCCTCTTCCCATCGCACCTCTCTCCCTCACCAAACAGTTCTCTCCATGCCCGAGTTTACATAAGTCTCTCAGTAACTCTTCCAGAGCCATGAGAGGAGTCTTATTTTCTAATTTGCAGTTAAATGGTGCCCAACACATTCAGTGTGCCTGGTACTTGTAATTGACTTCACTCCGCTGAAGTGAGGAACGATTAGATCTGAATATCTAGCCAATCATTTTACCTCTGAATCAGAGGGGGAGGGGGTAAGAGTAGGGGTTCTGATAAGGCATGAAGTATTGTGAATGGCTACTTTCGGCGACATTCCTGTCTTCCCATCCCATCCCAATTTTTAATGGTCTTGAATGTGATGGTTTTCTGAAAACAATGGCCTAAGTACCATTTGTGCCCCAACACCTGTGTCTCTACTCGTGGCCTGTTGAAGTCTGGAATAAATGCAGCAGGTGAATGCTTCAATCTATGATCAAAATGAACCACAATATTTGTCCTTTCTTATGGAGTGAAATGCATGATTTTGGTACAAGGTGATATTCAACTTGGAGATTCACGGCCCTGAGTTGCTATCCACGCTTTCCGGAGGACAATCTTTCATCAGCATGCGCCTCCACTGTTTGGTTTTATTCTCTTCATTAGCAAGCTGCCGCTGCCAAGTGCCCGCATGCTTCTTTCCAAGAATTGATCATGACAAGTTCAATTTATATATGCTTGTGTGGTTTTGGTATGTCTGTCTCTGTGTGGATGTGTGTGATTATTTATGTGACATGTAATCCAACGTCATGTCTCCGTGCAGCCTGCGCCCTGTTAGTCCTCCCCAGCCATGTTTAGTATTCAGAGAGCAGGGCCCATCGTAATCTGGATTCGGAGGCAGGTTGCTGGGGTTTTGTTTGCTCTTATGGCCCTGATAATCTTGTTACACTGCTGTCAAGTGGAGCTGGCTCTCCCTGCAGTCCTGAACCACCATGCGTGCCACCTCGAGTACCAAAAATCCACCCTCCCTCTCCTCTACCCCTCGCCGCCTCCAACGGCTCACCGCCATTTTGAGACAGCCTTTGATGGAAGAGCCTTGAATGTATCCTTGAAGAATCACCTCCTGAGCATCTTTATTCAGCCTCCCACCCCAGCCCCCGTCTCCCACCCCCACCTTAGGTAGCAAGCGACAGTGATAAATATTCATCAGCGGACGCAACGCATGGATGCTATAGACTCAACCCCCCCCCCTCTACAAAGGGTCCCCTAGCTAATGGTGTCCATCCATGGCAGCCCCCCTGGAGAGATCTTGTGGAGGGGATGAAATCATTAAAGCATAACATGGGCTCAAGGCTTGACCTATTATTTCACATCAGCATTTACCCCAACCTCCCTTTTGGGTCTCAACCCAAGCTGACCCCACCTTCACTAGCAGCCCTCTACAGATTTAGACAAACAAAGACATCTTTGGATGGTTGGCTGGGTTGGTCGCCTCGTGTAAGTTCAACTTCACAACTTTCTAGTTGGCACCTTGGTTTTGGTCCTTGCTGATATCAGTATTTTTTCCCTCAACCTGTTCTTCTCAGGCTGCTCCAAATGTGTCGAGCCTGCATTTTTCAGAAGGCTTTTTTGCTCCCTCTCTCTCGCTCTCTCTTTCTGTCACCCTCTCTTTCCCTCTCCCTTTCTGTCCGTCTCTCTCAGCATCTCCTCCCTCCCTTTCTCTGTGTGACCACACTCAGCGATTTCTATTTCCTGTGGGTGTGATGTCTCTCCACCACAAGCAATCAGCTCTGATTTGTCAGCATTCTTCCAGGCGATTCATAAAAATTCAGCAAGCACCTACAAAAGACATCTGTGTCCCTGTGCTTGCTCCCTGTGCTCCCAGGCTGCAGCTTTCACCTACTGCTCCTTTTGCAAGATTCACAAAAAACTGAAATCCTTCAGAGTAGGTGATACATGGTTGCATAAAGACATTGGTGTGCAACTGTCAAGAGAGTGAGGGCAATTCTAGTGCACATCAGGTACAGCAATAACCCCGTCAGGTTTTTTCAGGGGGAGAAATTACAGGTGTGGTTTTTTTCATTTCTATTATTTCTGGTGTGTTTAATTATTTTATTTTTTTCCGTGCTAGCTTCCTTGTCTCTGAGGTATGACATGCCTGGAAGGAGGAAGGGAGCAGCTGTGCATTGGACCTTGTCAGTGTTGTGCTGCCATTCCCTGTCATTGGTAGCCGTCTGTTGGAAGCAGACTGTGCTGGAGGGTTTAAGCCTGGGTGCAATCCTTCCACAGTGTCTTAATCTGAGCTTTCAGCCATGCCCACTATGCTACCCTAAACCTGGTTGTCCAAATACGCCTCTTCAACCTGGACAATGTGCCTTCGCTCCGCATTTCTTAAAATTACAACTGCTTATCGAACAATGTAGTGTCTAGATCACTGTGTGGAGAATCTTAGGCTTAAAAAAAATTTGGAAGAAAACTTGTTTTTTTTACACTCTCATCCCAGGAACTATTAGTTGAGTTCTTTCCTGTCTGTTTATCCATTATATTTGCATCGTCAGGCAGACTATTATCCCATTATGCTTTGCATCTGTGGTCCAAATGCTTACTGGAAATGAGTCACCACAATAACTGAGGATAGAGTAGGTGTTACTATCAGCTATTCATAGTCGGCCCAACAGGAATGGAAGTATCAAATTTAAAATGTATGCAGCAGATGGAGAAAGGCCTTTTTTGAAATGGGTATCGGCATCAGGGGAAATTGTTACTGTTTTATGAGGAGCCAGAGGACTTTTTGAAGCGAAAGCATCAAGAATGCGAGTCACAATCTGACCTCATGTTATGTCCCCAACCTCTTTGATACTGTCGTATTCAGGTCGTTTTTAACAAGCATCTGTCTCTCCCTGTTTGACTCAGGTGATTCGTCCACCTGTAGCACCTTTTTGTTACCATGGAAATACCCTGGCCGGCTTCATGCACTTCAGAACTATGTCTCATCTCTTTTCTTTTTTTCTCCCTTCGCTCTCTGAGCGTCTCTGCACACATCAGACATGATTAGTAGCTTAGTGGGGGTGTAAGCTGTAAACGCATGCCACACACTGGACAGGGGTTCTTTTTAGGATTTTTTTGTGTGTGTTATGGCAGTTTCTTGTTTCCAGTTTGATGCTTAAAATCTGTAAGAGCCCACATGTATTTTTGTATGTGCTCAGCACAAACACTGCTGGCCAGTTTAAATCAGCTTACAGAGGCAATGTGCTGGCTGGGCTCACCGTGCTGGGTGCCTGTGTCGCTGACACAGCATTTACCATGAGTAGTGTAATGCAACCAGTGCCACAAGTGTATATCTGTGTGTGTGTGTGTGTGTATATCTGTGGGTAGGTGTGGGTGTACATCCATGCTTATCCTGAACTGTTCACATGATGGAAGGCACCCAATCTGTCTGCCTTCACATCAGTAGGTTAGGTTCCTCCTCTGCAGCCTGTCCTGTTGACATTACAGACTAAACTGAAGCACAACCCTGTTATTCAGAATGATAGCCGAGGCTCTGCACTTACAAAATATCTCTCTTCCATGGATTTATGGGATTATATTTGCACAACAGAGAAATTTAGACAGGTGTGACTGTCTAGACTAGATAGCAAATAGAGTAGACAAAACCTTTCCCCTGTCCTTCCTGTGAAAGTAATTTATCATAGAATGTAGGTACAGTAGTAAGGCTTCAGGCCTTTTTTTCAAGTCCATTCACGTCCTCTCACTGAGTGGCTGCAATTAACGAAAGTGACTAGAGTTTGTTTTCCAAGAAATCATACTGAATCGCTACCGGCCAACTAAAAGTCACCCTCCTTGAGGCTCGCCAAGCTGTAGTTTGAATGCAATGCAGGATCCAAGTGAGAGACCAACACTGGAGGAGGACATGCAGGAAAACAAGTTATTTGCTCATAGCAACAGACGTAGTAGGGCTCCACGTACCTCTGGAATATGGTATCACTTAGAGGGAAGGGTTCAGTCTCTGACTCACATTGGGCCTTGTTTCTTCTGAAGGACTTTGTCTTTGTCTTTGTTTTCTTTGTCAGATTGTATAGTCCTAAGTGCTAACAGGGACATTTTTAATCCACAGAGAACCCAGCAGTACAGGCAGACAAGGCTGTTGTGGCATGACTACCACAAACAAGGGAAACAAGGCCTTGAAGGTAATAAACATTTCCGACACTGAATGAAAAGTTCAAACTGTAAAGAATGATAGATCCGAGGGCTGGGCAAATCTGGCTTAAATGACACGAGAATTGAGATCACGATTCTCTCCCCTTACTTTTTTCATTATGTTCAACCCATCTGTGCTATTGTTAACTCTCCAGTTGCTCAGCCCCTGAACTGTAGTAAGGACTGTGGTGTATACTGCTAGCTGGATTAGTTTAGCTCCGCCTCGTGGAGCAGAGTCTGGACCAATTCTGAAGCAGAGAAAGGGGCGTTTTATTTTTTACCAGACAGAATAAATAAATAGGTTCTCCAGTATGCTCTCATGCTGCTGTGGCTACACACTTAATGACAAACTACAACTCCCATAATTCCCGAAGTCACGTATACCCAATATCCGTAAGGCCAACTTCTGGCTTGCAGCAGTGAATTGGAAACAAGCTGTGCTCCAAATTTAGCAAACAGAGTGCACAGACACTAGTTTCATGAGACACTAGGGAAGCACTTTGTGGTGACTTTTAAAATGAATTCATACATCTGTGGTGCAAAACATTGCATTCAATGCGCATTTTTGACTTTCATTGCTTTTGCTGAATCCCAAAAAACTCTGAATGTGAACCTTTTTTGGGCTGAAGCTAATTGCAGTTGGTTGGATTCATCTCCTTCTCAGCTGCGTCAGCAGGATTTTCTTGATTCTGTCGGGCTGATAGCTTTTCTTGTACGGTCTCCGTCTCCTGCTCATCTTGCAGTTTTAGTTTCTTCACTTTGTACTCACATGATCTAACACCACGCTGTCATTGGCTGAGAAAAATAGGTGCAAAAAATTTGCTGCAGCTGATGTTATGAATTAAAAAAGGTTAAAAAATGATTGTACTTCAGATCTTTGTACTTTAGAAATGGCATATATGTCATATATGAATTAGTTCACAATTCAGTTACGATGACTCGCCCAACCCCATTAGATCCTAAATATTTAATGTCAACGTAAGAACCAGTAATAATCCATCTCCACACTCAGGTGAAGCGGGAGCCAGGAGAAAATGGCACCAGCCTAACAGATGATGAGCTTGTGACAATGTCGGTACGGGAGCTGAACCAGCATCTACGAGGTCTGACGAAGGATGAAATCCTTCAGCTGAAGCAGCGGCGGCGTACCCTGAAGAACCGAGGCTACGCTGCAAGCTGCCGAGTGAAGCGTGTCACCCAGAAAGAGGAGCTGGAGAAGCAAAAGGCTCAGCTGCAGCAGGAAGTGGACAAGCTGGCTACGGAGAACGCCAGCATGAAGGTAGAGCTGGATGCTCTCCGCTCAAAGTATGAGGCCCTGCAGAGTTTTGCCAGGACTGTGGCCCGCAGCCCCGTCACCTGCCCAGCCCGAGGGCCTATGACCTCTGTCATAGGGCCCCTCATACCTGGCAAAGTAGGTGCCACCAGCGTCATCACCATCGTCAAATCCAAAACGGAGGCTAGGTCATAGTAGCAAAAAGGGGTGGGAGGAAGATTTTTAAGACTAAATTGTCATCAGTGCATCGTAACACAACACAAGAAGTTCTCAGTTTAAAACCTTGTCACTGAAATGCTAAACGCTACCGAGATTAATTCATGACTCAGCAGTCTCTTGACAAAAGACGAGCGCTTTGCAATGATGAGTTGGTCCATCTTTTGAAAATAGGTCACATATTTGTTGAACATAAACATCTAATGTAAGAACATATTGTGGTTCCAAATATTTAATGTGTACTATATGGCCGGATATTCAGACTGTTAATACTTTGTTGAATTTTTGAGAAAGGACAATAAGACTGAGATCTTGAGTTATTTATCCGTCCCAAGAATTGGTATTTTCAGTCTCACAACCAGTAAATTCCTCACCCATAAGCAGAAAATACAGTCAGCATATATCTCACTTTAACCCCTTTGCTTGTTATCATGCACTGACTTGATTTGGGATAAAATAATTCAAGGTCACAAACTCTTGGTGCAGATGCTACAGATGTCTTCAAAACAGCTTGACAAACCCAAAACCAGTAAATTAGTCCAAATTGGGAAATTTTCAGGAAACAATGCTTCCCAAATCCAGCATTTCTTTTCTGCTAATGTGTCTGTGGCAGGCTTTATTGAACTTGTCATTTCGGATATGACCGGTAGATGCAATAATATATGTATGCACTGAAAATACAATGAGGTCTTGCATATTCATGGTAATATGAAAATGTTGGAAATAATCAGCAGCTCTCGATGATATCATCACAGAGAGGAGTGCCATTTCAATATGACAAGATATCTGTAAACCTGAATGTCATAACAGTAATACCCTCGTGTTTTGTGGGGACGGTAAAATCCACAAACCTTTTGAAACATCGTTTTTGCTCATAGAAAAAATGTGTTCAATTTTTTTGGTTTAAGATATACATATATATATATATATATAAATATATATGTATATATTGTATTATTATTTTTCTTTGTAATTACTCGTTGACAGGAGAGTCAGATATTTCCAAAAGAAAATGTTTAAACAAGCTTTACTGTTTAAATTGTTAAGGTGTAGAGAACTTTGTCAAATGTTGAGTTATTGGTTTTTATTACTAGGTAGAATACCTTCAATTGTTTATAGAAATATACGTAAAGAAAACATGAAAAAAAAATCCTGTGACATCTTTTTTGCAATTGTACCAAAAGTGGCTTACTATTAAAGTCTGATAGCTTTTTTTCTAGTGACTAGGCGCATACTGTGGGGTAGCGCGTGACGTGACGTGTAAGTGACAAGTTGGCAGTGTCGTTCACTGTATAGATGTCAATGCTGTGCTATTTAAAACAAATCTGTAGAGCTAAACTAGGTGGTGTGAACAAGGTCAGTTGTCTTTGTGCGTATTGGCATCTGTGATATCCTACGCTTCCTTGATGTTGGTCACAAGTCATGTTCTCATTAAGGGTTTACTACATTTGAGCCATTTGGAAAAGAATTGGTTGAAATGAACATCAGCTCCAAATATTTCTACTTGAACCTTACAGCGATACTGTCTTTTAAGAATCTGCATAATGATGATGCTGGATGTCCTCTACATACATATTCTGAAGCCTGAAAGCGATCGACTTCAATTCAGTAGGAAGATTTCAACATCTTATTCATTCCTGATTGCAGGAATAGAAAATGATCATTCAATAGTCATTCATTTACTCATTCATTCATGCTTTGCTTTGGATGGTCCAAATTGGCAATTTCATAGTTAACCTGTGGATTTGATTTATTTTTCTTCAATAGTCTCTGCGGTATTTGAAGATTATAATGATAAGATTGCATCAATGAACTTAAATGGTAGGCGCCAAATGATGCAGAGTAACTTATCTAAATTTAACCAGCAGTCTTCAGAGTTTAAAAGCGGTAGGTATTGAATGCACTAAGCTCCTGCTTGTTTTGCTCAGGACGAAACAGGTCACTCTAAATTCTAAATGAAACTGAGGGAGGCAGGGATGGCAGCTCTGTTAAATTTTTGTTCTTTTTTTTTATTTATTTTTTTACCTTTTGTATGATAAGCATGTCATAAAGGGCTTGAATCCACACTCTGAAAACACGAGTGCACAGAATTACAATCAACAGCAGCTGCCAGCAGCGCTCCCTCTGTGCCAAGTGTCGCATCACTCTTCTGGTTCTCCAAATTTTACTGTGGAGGGGTTTTACACCTCATGGTGAGAGTAGTGGTGTACTGGCGTTAATAATACGCACTTCACCCGGATCTCACCCTCCTGCTGGTCAAAAGGTCAACTAGTCTCTTGGGTGTTACTTTGCAGAGCTCATGCCGGAGATGTGGGTGCTGGTTCTACTGTCCATGCGCTAGTATCCCATCCTCTGTTTGTCAACATGCTTAGCTATCTACATGGACTGTTTAACTGTGGGAAAATATATATTTGACTCTTGACATAGCCCAGTATTGATGTTGGCGTCCTTATTGCTGTGGCAGTCTTGTGGAGTGAATACTTTTTTCGTGTCAAGTGTCTTTAATGGTGTTTGAGTGACACCGTCAGCCAATCTGTCAATCACTGCTAGGGATGAAGAGTCTCTTTTCTCACACACTCACAGGTGTAAAATATGTAGCTACAGTAGGTATTAATGACCATTGTGAAAAAGTGACCCTTAATATGCAACTCAGTGGAAAAGGTGTGAAAGAGTAAATGTAAGAGTAATCAATGTTGTCGAGGTGACTATGGTCTGTTATTTAATGAGTCTTGCTGTTTTGTGTTTGTTTGTTTTTTTGTGAAAGATGTTTTTTTATTCTTTCCCTTATCATATTTTTCAATCCCTAACTGGAAGAAGCAATTGGCTCTTGTTTATAGCGGCTGAAACTCCAGCAATGTACAGTGGAAAGGAATCATGGGATAGTTGCACAGCCTTACTCACTTATTACTCTGGTCCGAAATGAACCCAATTACCTGATCCATAAATTGGACTCTCTGACTGAAACATGTTGCTGTTGTAGAAATGTTGTGCACTGAATGAAAAGGATTCTACAGTAGATTCTGTCACAAGGGCCACTTGCAATATTTGATTATTTTTCTTTGGAATGTTTGTGTGTGTTCGCGCACGCATGTTTTGTACATGCAAGGTTCCTCTGCTGCTACACCAGTCATCAATGCTCATGTTTGCTGTAGCATGATCCACAGCATCTATCTTCACCTTATGTGTCGACTGTGGATTTGAAATTGATCTTAACACTGTAAGTCTTTCTGCAGATTTTAAATTCCTTATGGCTTTATTTCTTTGTTTTTGTATGTTTGTGTGTGTGTGATTTTTTTTTGTACAAGCAACATGTTAGAGAGGATAAATAACAGCACTTGTGTAACGGTTGAATTAAATAACTCTCAAGAAAAGCTTTGTGAACTGTTGACTGTGGGGTTTTTTCTATTACTCCATGGAGTGAGTGTTTCAAAGGTATAAAAATAATTGTTTTTTTTTTTTTTCAATGTTATTTTTCTGTATGGGTTGTTATGAAACATTGCAGTACTTTGTATGAAAACAGACAATAGTTCATTGTAACTATTTATAAATTAAATTATTGTACTTTTTCAATCTGTAGATAAGTACTATGTATTCATATATACAGTAACAACTGTGGATTTAAATGTGATTCTCTGAGGTGTCTAAGTTATTGATGTATATATTGTATGTTTGTTGATACAGCTTACTTTATTTTCTATAAGACCAATAAAATGTTTTGAAAAAGGATTTTCAAGCACTGCTTTCACATCTGTGCGGACTTTTAACACTATCGATATTTTGCCATATTCCTTGGCGCCATTGACCCAGTTTGGTACCTAGAAGAATGAAAACTAGGGGGATGGCTTGTCTCTCTTGCCATCCAGGGTGGGTTTTAGAAGATGGCGATCATTTAGATGGCACAATTTATTTTTTTCTGTGATCCAAAAAAAGCTATTGGATGACCCACTTTGGCTAACCTCGGTGGACGTATTTTTGGCCTGACACAAGTAAAACATTAGAGTCATGAAGGATGTCTAGGTGTGCTTGTCCTAGATTTGGAGAAGTAGAGAGTTAGTCATCTGTTCTCCCTGTGGGCTTCCTAAAGCCCCTCTGTCTCAGCTCACCTCATCAAGCATCACCCGCCTCAGCAGAGCTTCGACCCCAGCACATTCAAAACACATCCCATGAGAGAACAGGCAGAGACATAGAGACTGAGAGACTGTGGGCTAAAGACAGGCTGCATCTCACTTCTTCTTCCTCCAGGGCAGCCCCAAACCACGATGCCTCTGCACTGATGCAGAGCCGTTTGGCTCTCCTAAATTGCAGGTTTGTGTGACCTGTGTCTTGAAACATGCTCCTCTTCCTCCTTGGATGCCTGCCCCAGACAAACCCAATGCACTCTGAAGAGTTGATTAATTTGGCGGGTTGGGTTTTAAGGTGAGCCAGTGGGCAATCTAGGACAGCATTCTTCATCTTCACCCATTTCTGCAGCAGGTGCCTGCCCTATTTCTCTCACTACAGCCTGACCGTACAAAGGATGTTGCTATCCCCATCAGCCGGGCTGTTTATGTAGCACATCGTACGCTGTGCCAACACTTGGCATCAGGCTCCACCTTGCAAAATGTCACAGCAGAGGACATGCCTGTTTAGAAGACATGGACAGGCAGAAGGGTTTATTTCATGTAGTTAACATTAGCCATTGTAAGAATCAAATTAAGCTGTGTGCATAAAACAGAACAACATAAACTTAACCTTGCAGCAAAAAACATAATTCTCTAGATAGCAGGACTTTTCTGGTGATAAAACAAAGCCAAGCTAAGATTCTGTTAAATGGAAGATGAGAGTCCAGACGACAGAAAGTATTGCACATCAGTGCTTGTGAGGAATCTACGTCTGTATTCCATGGACCGGGGTTTCCCTCTGCTGGTACCTGATTAGAAAACCTCTGTGTGATTTAAACCCATTCTACCACAAGGTGACGCCATAGTTTCTTGGCTGAAGGATTTCCCCCACAATACATGTCCTCACTTTATTTAACAGCGAAAGTATTAATATCTCATCTCTTGATGAAGTCTGGAATATTGCCCAGATCAACTGTCAGCAAATGTCTTCTAAATTGGAAGCGTCACTTCTTATAAAGTCATTATAGTCCAGGGTCGAAGATAATCAGATCTTTTACTTAAGTACTAATAATTCATAATTTTAATGTTACAGCTGCTAAATCCAGTTGCAGCTTGGATTTTATTTAATTTCTTTGTATCAGAGATGTCAAACCCAATCACAGAGGTGGCTAAAATTAAAATCTGAGCCCAAACTGAGGGTCAAATAGGGTCCATATTTATTCAAAACAGACTTTAATTGCCCACATTTTATCAGAGCTATTATGAGAATGTCTCAGAACCGTAATGAAATTAAACTCACCTAAGACATCTTATTGAATTCAGAACAAATTAAGGTATTAAAAAGCAGACAAATTACAGTTGCAGTGCATTTGTATTCTGGGATTTGTAGGATCACTGTTGTATGACTTTTAACCAGTGGCCCACTGATCATAGAAATTAGATATTGTTTCACGAGCCTTGAGTTTGACATGTATGCTCTATATAGTGCTTGGTATTTTAACCTATGTTAATGCACCATAACCATTCGTTATTAGTTTATAAACATTTGTATTCTTCTACATGTGCTAAATAACTAAATGTGTAGTAAATAAATAGGAAGTTCAAATATAATTTGCAACCCAAATGCAAACAAAAATTCGAAATACATGACGCATTAATTTGCAAATTCTTTCTAGACTGAATATAATTGAATACATTACAAAGACAAGATATTTATTTTTAAAACCTAACTTAATTGTTCCTATTAATAAATTTGAAATATTACAAGATGGGTGACCTCAAGAATTATTGGCACCCTTTAAAAAATGTAATTTTTGACTATACTCATGATCTTTAACTCAAATTATTCACAGAAAAATTAATACTTTTTTTTTTTAATATAACATTAAATAAAATATTTTTCTCTAAAACATGTGTGCCACAATAATTGGCACTCCAAGGAAAATCCTCTGATTATATATCTGGAGAATATTTCAAGTCCTTTTTTATATTCTTAGGTCCAGCTGTTTGAAAATCTGGCATTAAGTCCAATTTATTATTATTAATGCATAAAAATCTCTCAACAGTTAAAAATGTCAGTTTCAACACTTAAATAAATAAAAATAAACTTTTTTGTATAACACTAGGATAAAAACAAGGAATATACAGACACCAACACTGTATACTGTATGACTGTAGACTGAACCAAAAGAGAGCATCTGGAAATGAGACTGTGTATTTAGATGGATAAAAGGTTTCCTTGAAAAGGTATGTTTTAAGAGGTCTTTTAAAGATTGTTGCTGAAGTAAGAAGAAGTAGGAAGCTTAAAGCGACTGAACACGTTAAGAATAGGCCTGGAAGAGAACATGTCTGCCAATTGACCCCACCACCAGCAAAAGACTCTCAAAGGATTACAGCTCGAGAATTGTGATTTGATTCTTGAGGTCATAAAGTCTCCCCTACCACCATCAGACACTACAGACACCAACACAAGCTGTTTGGGATGGTAGCAAGAAAAAAACATCTGCGTTCATTCACACACAAAGTAAAGCTCTTAAAAAGTTGTCAAAAACCACTGAGACTTACAATGAAACAAGGTCATAGGTCAGATGAGACCAAAATAGAGCTTTCTGACAACAAACATCTAAGATAAGGAAAGGAAGCCATACAGAAAAGCCCCTTATACGCACTGTGATGTCTGGTGGTGGATCTCTGATGCCGTGGGCGGCTGTCTTTCTTCCAAAGGCCCAGGACATTTTGGTGAAATAAATCTCTCCATGGACTCCATCAAATACCAGCAGATATTGGACTAAAACCTGATAGCCTCTTTCAGGAATCTTAAAGTGCGCCGGGGTTACCCCTTCCAGAAGAATGTCCAACCACATGATCTGATCTGAAACACACCTCCAAATCAACCCCTAATGGTTCAGAGATCACAAAATAAAGGTTTTGCCATGGCCTTCCTAGTAACTTGACATGACCCCCATAGAACAAGCGTTTCAAACTCAATCACAGAGGCAACCAAAATTAAAGATGGAGAACACATAGAGAGCGGACCAGAACTCAAATTTGCCATGTTTAATTTGAGGTATTATGACAATTTTATTCCCTATTTATTTACTCATTTTATAGAATTCTGAACAAACAAATGGAAAAGAAAATACTCAAATTACAGATCAAGTTGAAAAAAGATCAGCATAACTATTTTTTTTCGATTTCTGTCTATATCAGCATAGTTTCACAGAATAATTTCAATGAAAAGCTTCTATTCACAGGCACAAAGTTACAAATTATATCTCGAATCAATCATTTTCTTTATTAACAATATCAACAAAATGTAACTTTAAATGACCCTTGCTAAACAAATGGGTTGATTTAGCCGTTTCTTTCTTCTTCCATAATAAAAGGGTAAGAGTAGAATGCTGCTGTTAATATCTCAGAAAACAGTAAGGTCTATGAATAGTCTACAGGTGCATTTACATTAAATAATAATAATAATAATAATACATTTAATTTATAATGCACGTCAGCATCTTAATTTTTTTGTTGTTTTTCACGCAGCAGCACCGACTCACGTTTAACGGCTGGAGGACTGGAACGCACCTCGCCAGTTAATTAAAACGTGCCTTCTTTCTACTAATCTCTATCTCTGACGTACTAATATGTTAATAATAATAATAATAATAATACATTTCATTTATAATGCACTTTGCATTTGGATCAAATCTCACAGTGCTCATTATTCGTCGTTTTTAATGTCTCATCTGGGTCCCGTATCATCTCTTTTAAGGATGAGCCTAAAGTCTATCAGCGTGACTGGATATTGATGTCTGACAATAGAGGAGCGGTGAGAAGCGCTGGTGCTCTTGATTGACGCACCGGCTATCGCAGTGCATTGTGGGAATTGTAGTAGTTGTGGTGTTTGTGCTGTATACCAACGGACCAGTTATAAAAAAAATGAGATATTGTCTCGCGGGCCGGATATGATTGTCGTGTTGAATGGATGTGACCCGCGGGCCTTTAGTTTGACAGATGTGCCACTTAACATTTGTGGGATGTCCTGCAGAGATCTTCTCCCTGTGTTCTCAAACCTCATCATCCTCTACAGGAAGACACTCAAGGCTGTACTTGTGGCAAATGAGCCTCCAAAATGATTTAATGCAGGCACACATGTTTGAGAGAAAAATATTTTTCTGTTTCGAATATAATGTTTTTCCAAATTTTGTTGACAAAGTAATATTAGCACCTCATGTTAATAATATTTTTAAAGGGCACCAATAATTCTGGAGAGCACTGTACTTGGTGCAATACATTTACAATGTACAACATCAATTTTAAAAAATCTGAATGGCGACATTGCTAGCTATTTTCCTATCGCTCATGCTGGACGTCATGTTAATCTTAATGTCAACATCTGGGTCAATGTAGCTGGTTGGAGTGGGCGCTTCTCTAGTTTGTGAGCGGACAGCTTTCTGCTTGCAGAAAAGAATCCCACGGTCAGAGGTGGGAGATGGGGAAGGGCAGTGAGGAGTGCAGCAGGTATTTGAATGATCAGATTGTGTATAGACCAATATACCTAGATGGACTGACGTCCGATCACGTACTTGTTGTGCCACCCATAGGGCGACCATAATCTAGTTTTCTGTCCAACAAGAACTAATATAAGATATAATTACACATCATCATGATAATATGTGTAGGCTGCAGAAAAATTATTACAACACCAACACAAATTAGGTTTTCTTTTTTAAATCAATATTACTGCTGCATTTATGTTTAGGCCCATGTTATTACTATATATGGTAAGGGATAAGGTACTTTTTATTATTATTGTTATTATAATTATTATTATACTTATCTTAGCCCTTTTGTAAATTGACCCTTGTGTGAGAACAACGTTAAGAGTAAACTTCTTTTCATTGGACACACCTGTTTTCAGCTTGTGACATTTTCCAGATAATTGAAGGATGTTTTAAATGATTTAATTATGATGAAAAGACGGAGAATTTCTTCAACCTGTAAACACTTAATCTATTAGTTTACACAAACATTCAAAATTATTTTAGTTGCAGGTTTTCACTGGACAGGAAGGGTATGAAGAATTATTCTAACAAGTATCTAGTAAGTACAGCTTTGGGCAAATGCAATATAAAGTATAATGTACAATGCATCCCTCTGAGATATAGTGGAGTAGAAGTATGAGGTGCCATAAAATGGAAATAATCAAGTAAAATAAGTGGCTCAAATTTGTACATAAGTACATTACTTGAGTGAATATACTTAGTTACTGCAGTAAAATATGGAATCAAAACTGAGGTTTAGAAGGTCAGGGGCATTCAATGCCCTTGTTGGGCATGTTTTTGTTCATTGCCCCAAATGCAAAGGTATGTGTCCAGACTATAAATCGGAATCCTTTGCAGAAGCTGAGAAAGCGACTGAAACTGCTGGAGTATCACACAAACTTCACAAAGTTTTTAACTTCTAATCTTCTTTGCTTTGTGAGTCTTATGTCGGTTCAATGCTGAACTGTAAGGGATTCACGGGTTCAATTTCTAAACGATAAAGAAATTGAGAAATAATTGCTGTTTGATTTAAACAACTGACCCAAAACATTTAAATCACAATTTATTTGAAATATATTAATTAAGTCAGACTCAAATGTTTTAGTTTGTTTTTATTTTTTTTATTTTTTTTACCAAGGATTTGACCTCTTCTTGATTTCATTTAATTTTGTCATAATTATTTCTCAATGATTTCATTATTGTTAAAATATTTCAAAGGATGAATTGAATATTATATGTACTGTTTTCTCTTTCTTTTTCTACTTATTATAAGAAGTTTATTATTGTATTATTTTTGATATATGCATTATTATACAATTTATTTAATTAAGTTATTAAATGCATAAAGGGAAAGATGCATGAAAAAAAAGATTTTTACAGAATTTATAGAAACTGGCACCTGATCAGAGACTGTTTTGGCAGCTACCCTGATAAGTCTGTGGGAATCCAGATTTTGTCACATGCTAGTGTAAATCACCGCTATTATGTAACAATATGTCGTCTGTGCAGCATCGCTTCATCGTATGATACTACCTGTGTCAAGTTTATGTACGACATACTATATTTCCTTTTAGTGCTTTTCAAAATAAAAGGTATGCTCTACAGATGTCATTATTACAATTTTACTGCAAGATTTACTTCCTCCATGATTTTTTGCTTTGTGTTGTCATCTTGACGTAGCGGACGTCGTGCGTCGCTGCGTCGCCTGGCCGACAGAGGAGGCGTCTGTGCGCCGCACTTCTTCTGCTGCCGCTGCTGCTGCCACAAAGACCGGCTGTCCAACACTAATAGCAGCCACATAATTAACAGAGACGATCCTATCACCTAGAGGTCTGCTTGTAAGTAGCCTACTCCTGCTTTTTCCTATCTTTTCTCAACTCACGAGCGCTCAACATGATCAAGAACGGACATCACCACCAGCAAGGCAGCGCAGCAGCCGGGAAAGATGCACGCAGTCCTGATATGACGGGCAGGGCAGTCCGTGTGTGGTGCGATGGCTGGTGAGTCCCCTTTCCTGATGGAGATAACCTTATAATAATAATGTCAAAATGTAAACCCAGTGCTGTGAAACGTTCGATTGAATGTCAGCCACTGCCTCAGAGACAGGCCTGCTGCAGGGTGCAGAGCTCATTGCAGGACTGCTGCTCTAAATGTACAGGTTTTAACACTAAACTTTTAATTGAATTCTGTTCATATTCTTCCACGAGAGCTTCGATTTCCAGAAACAATTTAGTACTCATTCTGTAAATTAACTTTCACCTGGCATTAGTATTAAAGAATAGCTACTCAGAAGTTTCAAATGATCCCTTCAGTAGATACACTATTACATAATAGATCCAGGACTGATCTATCTGTGTTGCTGCAGTTGATCATGACTCACTGGGATTAAGAGAGTCTAACCTTGTCCATTGAATGTTTGGAAATTGTCCATCCTGTTTGTGTGAGATTCATATTTAAAGGAACTTAACAAAGTCAATAAAATCATACAAATGAATAGATCCCATCTTGATTTCTGTTTAAGATATCATTCATCAGCAAGGCAGCATGTATTATTTGCTCACAGCAGGTTGTGGGTTCAATCCAAACCTTTGGCCCTCCTGTGTGGAGTTTGCATATTCTTCCCCTTTCCTCACAGGTTCCCATAGGGTGCTCCCATAAACAAACCATATACAGTCGGTGAATCGACACTTACTTGTCCATAGGGTCTGAATTTGAGTGTGAATTTTGGTTTCCCCAGGTTGTATGCACCTGCTTTTATCCAGTTTCTCACCAAAAACAACATTTTATAAGATTACATTTGAACACATCTTGATGACATTACAATTCTGTTTCACCCAAAATAGGCTGTTACTGATTAGACATTGAACGCATCATGCAGTACATTCCAATACAATGTGCAGCTAACAGCTACATTAACGAGCTCTCCTGGTGTCAACAGTAAACATTTGTTCGATTTGATTTGTTGTTCACACTTTAGCATTATCATTAGCACACGTAGTTTTTTAGGAATAAAATTAGAGGGTCTGAAAAGTCGTATGAAAAAGCGTTAGCTTATAACTGCGGCTGGGCTCTGTAATGCCTTTTCCCAATGACACCAAAAACATCCTATGAGCACTTAATTCCTTTATTTTGAAGATTTGATCATATCGCCTGTGATATTATTTGTTTGATTTGCACTGAATTACATTTGTAGTTATTCTGGTACTCTTTTACGATGAGGAATAAGAGTTAGCCAGTGCGCCTCCAGCTTTCTTCCACCAACCATAGACATTTAATGGAAGTGAATTGGCAACTCTAAATTGCCCGTAGGAGTGAATGTGAGCATGGATGGTCTTCTGTTTCTATAATGTCAGTCCTGTGGGGAACTACTGACTTGTCCAAGGTGTACCCTGCTTCTCGCCCAATGTCGGCCGCCATGTCACGAAAATGTGAAAAATGTTTGACACATCCTAACTTCCCAATGTGGGACACACAATCATTCGTCTTTATTTGTCTCGATTAATATTATTAAGTGCTTTCAATAAACATCATCACATTATTAGAATTATACTATATTAGATGCTTATCTGTTGCAATGATATTAGTGAGGGGGACATGTCCCCCCTGTCCCCCAGGGATAGCCGCCCCTGGCTGAATGTTGAAATTGTATATAAAGTGTTAAATAGATTCTGCCAAAAACATGTGGAAGTGTTCACTATATGGTTCAATATTTCTTTGGGTGACCTTTTCCATTATAATCTCATTGAGTGCTTCAACAAACCAGCAATCATTTATTAATGTTACTTAACTTTTCCCATTAAGCCAGGAGAAAAACAATTTTATAACATCAATCAATTAGATCATATTGCCATAAATATGTTCAGTTGGTGATGACAATGGTGTTTAAATGTATATTAACCTCCAATAGCCAAAACCTGTCTGTGAATTAAGCACCATATTAGACCTTAAATGTCCTGGAAAATTATTTATCTGCTTATTTTCTTCTTTGTCAAGCATGATTTTAGAATTATTTTTATCTTATTAGACTTTTGTGGTTGTATTAAGTTATATAATTCTGTTCAGAAGGTCCTCACATGATATAAAATGCCGAACAAATCCTTCCTGCTTATCCAATAGGATTTACTCAATAGTCATGGTTAATGCCTCCTCTTCTGTGGGTCCTTTACCTGTGTTGTCTCCCAGGGCTCCATCCTTGACCCCTTATTGTTTAGCATACTAATGCTGGGTCATACTACAAACAGGTTCAATCAGGTGGCACACACTTTCAGTATGGAATAGTGACTCAAAATGTGCTCAACCATACAGTTGAGCAGGATATAAGGATTGAATGCTAATAAAGTATAATTATTATCAAACAGCATTCAATTATTCACATTATGATCATCAATAAAATATGTGTCCCAATTCCTACATTCTAAAAAGTATAAGCTTTTTTCAAAGCAGTAAACCTCTGTATTGTCTGTTTTCTGTCTGTGTCATAATGAAAATGATACACTTAAATATTAAAACAATACCATAACCCCTAACAGTAAATACATCCACCACTACAATGGTTAGTTGGCATACTCTGCAAAGTGTGCATGATTGTTAAAGATTGCTGAGAAAGGACAAAGTGCCTTATTTACATTCTGAGCTAGAATGATATTCATGACACCTCCTGCCACTTTGCAGATGGGAAACTCAGAATTTACTTAGTCTGACTAGTGTTTGAATTATTTTATGATCCTATATCAACACCTCTCCAAACAAGGTGTATTCACCCAACTTGATATAATGGAATGCATTCATATTTAACTACAACTATATGATTCATATCTAGGATGGGCAAGGTGACCATTTGAGGCAGACTCCATCTTTAACAGCTTGATGAGTGAACGTGAAAAGCTAATACAAACCACTGAAAATCAGCACTTGCAATAAATGTAAAATGACAACTGAAAAACTTGACTGTTAATCACTCCTTGTGTGACAGGAAAGCCTAATGAGGTTTATCATACTACACAGGTTTCAGGGACCTGCCCAGGTGGGTTTCAAGGGCTTTGCATTCATTTAAGCTGTGGGATTGGTCCACAGTGTCTTCTGACATGTGACAAATAAGCCAACAAAAATATCACCATAGGGAATTTCAATTTCTCCGTATCATCTGACTTTTGACTCTTGATCTCTTGGAAAAAGGGAGTGAGGATCCATGGAGCATCAGCAACACAAATATTTAGAACTTGTGTGTTTGAAGGCCAGGATTACGATAGCTTTCTCTAGTAGAATTCCTGCCATTTAGGTGCGGCTGTCTATCTCTGGTTTGGTGGAATGTTGCAGAATATTTGGGATGCCAGAATATTTACCAGTGGGGTGAACATGCAAAGAGTGCCAATGTCAACAGAGCTCATGTCATTAACCCCTGTAACCCCTTCGGCCAGAAGCTAAGGCAGCTGTAGGTTGTGCATCCACGTGCCTTCATGGAGGACATGGTTTGCCCAAAGCTTCACTGTAAACTTGCAAGAAAAGAGCGCAGTTGTTTCAATGTGGCCATC
Organism: Lophius americanus; assembly: GCA_037951165.1. Classification (NCBI taxonomy): domain Eukaryota; kingdom Metazoa; phylum Chordata; class Actinopteri; order Lophiiformes; family Lophiidae; genus Lophius; species Lophius americanus. Next base: position 4,727,476 of record JBBDHG010000037.1, read on the forward strand.
ACATGTGGGCAAGTTTCTCATTTGTCAACATGAAAAGACAGGACAGGGGTTACAGATCAGTTGTCCAAGTAGTATCATTAGGCAGGAGTGTAAAGTAAACCTCAAGTGTTCTTCGGCTTAGGTTATATATCCATGAATTCGATTGTAAACATGCTATTTAAAACCTCGGTGAAGTGTTGTCCCATCTAGTACACGAAACCGACGGTGTCCTGAGAATTAACCATGAAGTATTAAATTCAAACACAAACCGGTCAAACAGTAGGGTATTGAATTTCTCCCTGTTACCATCACTGTTTGTCCTGACTTCTATTTTAGTGGCCATTATATTCTGTCGCTGTGTGCACAGATGTCTCTTGGGCTTTGCTCTTGAGAAAAAGTAGGAGCTGTTTAGGTGTCTGTTAACAGTAATTAATATTTCAACAGCCCATGGTGATACTATCATGATCCACACCCTGCTAAAAAAATGGACAACAGATATACGGCAACACATGTTAAGCCATCAAAGTATTAGAACGCCCTCTAAATGAACTCATCAGGATTTTTTTTGTGTTCATTCACCTACTCTCCTGCTACATTGCCTCCTTCTGCTCCTGCACTATCACCTCAGCGGCTGCACATGGGGCTCCCATTTCAACAGCTAGGAAGCCCAATACGCGCTGCTGGAAATCCCTCGGCTTCCCTGACAACAAAACCTATTTTTATGTGTTTGCTTGTTTTACCGATTCCCACAGTGGTGTATAACACACTGCAGCTGTGTACAAACTGACTATGCTCATCTATTTTCTCATTGATTTTTTTGCTATTCATAATATTGTTTTTTGCCTTATCCCCAAGGAGGGGCTAACTTTTTTAACTGTGTGAGAGAGGACATGATTTTTACTAATTTGATGCTTTTTGTCGCTTTTATTGTATCTTCCATAAACACAATTGCTTATTCTCCTAGTCCCTGCTTCAGTAAATGAATCTGAGCAGTTATTCCTGCAGTCCATTTCAACTGCCAGAGCAGATTCATACTCTAATAGTAAATATTAGAAGTCGAAGCTTCAGTCTCCAGTCCTGGCTAATTTAATTATCTAGAGATGGACTCAGGGAAGGTGAAGAGAGAGGGGAAACACTAAGATGTTGAGAATTTGGATCAGATATGCAGGAGATCAAATCGAAGTACGTGGATGACATGCAGCGGTGGAAACAATATTCAGATATTTTACGCCAGTACAAGTTAGAGGACTGCATTCAAAACCTTACATTACATTAAGTCTGTAAGTATAATCAATAGAAATGTTCTTAAATTAATCATTCTGCTCGGTCCCTCTCAGAGTTTCACTAAAATGTTGGATTAATATTAGTGCTGTATCTATGAGAAGGTTCATGTTGCATTTTACTACTGTAGATCAAGATCAGTCTGAGAACAGAGTAACACAGCTCTAAGCCACTGCCTCAGGCCTCCATCACGCTGATGCTGCATTGAAGGAGATTGTATTAACATCCTACAACAGATATTGTAATTAAAAAAGAAGAAATTAATTCAGATGATCCTTCATCGTACAATCCTTATTTAAACATTACTGAAACACCGCACCGTGCCTCTATACACATAGGTTGCTTTTGTTCGTATTCATATTTTCCCTTCTCATTCCCCGTCCCAGCTATGACATGGTTCATTACGGCCACTCCAACCAACTGCGGCAGGCCAAGGCCCTGGGAGATTACCTCATCGTTGGAGTGCACACAGACAGTAAGGACATGAAACATGACACAAACATAGTTAATCCAACACCTAGGGCCGTGTTTACATCGCATTTTATCTTTGAGTAAAATTGCTAGCTAAGAGTTTCCTCCCAAGATCCGTGGACATCGCTGGCCCATTCCAGGTTTAAGGGCACATTTCAAGTATTGAAAGAAAAACAAAAAATAATCATTTAAAATTAAATTGGCCTTCTTTTTTTTAAATTTCAGATCAAGCACTTTATATTGAACTTTTCAGTATTTTCTGTTTTAACACCTGCATGGTGTAGAATATTTATTATGAAAAACAATGTGATAGAAATAATCTATCAACTCTGTTACAGACTAATTCAAAAGAATATTCAAATTTCCCTATCCTGAAATGCTACCACAAATTTAGCCTTTACATAAAAAGGACCCAGAATAAATATTAACTTGAAAAAGGCATATATTTCACTGATTAAACAACAACTTTGAGTCACTCTTTGCCACTTCCGAGTCCTCGTGACTATTTCTTTTGGCGTGAGGACCTACTTTTAGCACTAAAATGCTTTGTGAAGTACTCTCATCCTAAAAAGTTAGGAGTCCTAAAATTCAGAGTGACACCCACTTTTCTATAGAACAATTCTTTCTAGAATTTTATTGTTCTGCTCAACTTTGATTGAGCACATTTTCAGTTTCTATTTCTTATTGAAAAATGTCTGCCACTAGACTGAACCTGTCTATAATATGACCCAGTGGCAGCATGTATATGCTTAAGAGTAAGGGACCAAGAATGGAGCCCTGGGGGTCAACACAGGTCAAAGGGGCCACAGAGGAGGCATTAACCATGGCTATTGAGAAAACAAATAAGTAAGTATTTTTTTTGGCGTACTAAAGTTCGTGAGAATTTACTAAACAGAATTATGTAGCTTGATACAACCCGTATCCCAACAAGTTTAATGAGGGTCAAATAGGTTTCTGAAAAAAAATGCTTTACCAAAATGTTGAGTTAATCTCAATAAAAGGTTTAATTTTGAACTACAAAATTTCATCATGAATTGATTTTATTTTCGATTTATTTTTTATTTATTTACATGGTTACGTTGGAGTGTCTAAGATATCACATTAATAAATGCTCAGAAGAAACAAAATATGCAAAGAAATATTATTTCTCAGAAAACTATACATACCAGCTTCAACAAGCTCTTCACATAAATGTGATCTTGATAGGTAATTTTCTTTTTGTTATTTGAATATTTGACTATTTTAGTGTGTGGTTTCTATGGAAACATGTTTTAACATTAACTGTACATTTAGACAGTGATGAAGAGTGAAGCCAGAGGGCCTTCAGGGCAGAAGCATTGATCAGCCCAGCAGCATTTCACCCCTTTTTCTTGTTTGGACCCAGAGGAGGGTTTTGGAGGGTCCTGTCCTCCTTTTGGAGTATGTCTACAGAGTACTGAAGTATTTTATACCTCCCTTTTTTCTCCTTCTGTCAGCCTCTGACCTCTCTCACCAAGCCAACTATAATATGATCATTACACCTGCAGGTCTTTTATACGTTAAAAAAAAAACCATGTAATTTACAGTAAAATACCAGCAGTTGTGTTTGCCAGAATTTGACCATGTACAGGATATTATGGGAAATTATCACAAAAACAGATATAATGTTAACCTATTTATTTTCATTAAAAGACATTTAATAAAAAGAAAGTAATTTACAGAAACCTTCACCTTGAAATCAGCAGTATTTAACAAATATAGATCATATACACTTTGATGTATAAACGTCCCTTTTTTCTGTAAAAATAAAGGGATGCTCTTGTTAAATTGTTAAAGATTGTTTCATTATAAATTTAAAGGTACATATCAGCATAATCTTACTATTTACGTACGTCTCTTATTGTGGCAATTTGAAAGTGTTTTAACATCATTTTAACATGCAACTTTTACAGCGGACAGAAACAAGATGTGAAAAAAGGCTTGAGTTTATTATCTATTAATCATGCTGTAAAAGATAACTTATTGTAATTTACTTTAGTTTGATGTAATGTCCTGTTAACAGATTTACTTTATATTTTATCATGCTTTAATCGGTCGCAGTATCATTAACGATAAAATTCTGGCAATCACTGCTGCCTTTATTTAACTGTGAATTATGCTCAGATTATTAATTATATAATTTTTTTAATTTTTTTTTACAGTGTACCAACTTTAAACCTTATGTGTGACCACAAACTATTAATGTCTAGCTTGGTTTTTCCAACCCCTCAACTCTTAAAATTCTGGAAACCACAGCTGCCAATATCTTTAAATATCTGTAAATTATGCAGCAAACCCATATCCTCTATTTATCGTCTCCTCACTTCATCAGCGGGTGTGTCATATACGCGCAAGAGGGTTTGTTGTGACAATAGTGCAGAGACTCAGCCGTTATACATCACCGTCTATGGCACCACTGGAGTAGTGCGACATTGTGGTACAAAAGAATGATAGTCAGGTTCAAAACAGAAAACAGCGACCTCCGCCTGACCTGTCATATTAAAAACATCTAGAAGGCTTTAGAAGCGTCTTAGAGATTTCTGTATAGGTACTTTTAATTTCAGTTTATGGCAGATGTGTGTGTCAGCAGCCACTTGAGTGGTAATTCATTTTTTTTAAGGTGAGATCGCAAGACACAAGGGCCCGCCAGTCTTCACTCAGGAGGAGCGATACAAGATGGTGCGGGCCATAAAATGGGTGGATGAGATTGTGGAAGGAGCGCCTTACGTCACCACCCTCGGAACCCTCGACAAGTACAACTGTGACTTCTGTGTGCATGGAGGTGCAGTATTTCACCACTTTATGTCCATGTTTGGAAACAGCACAAGATTAACATTCATAAGCATTCTGTCATTATCTGGTAAAAGTGGTTTATGGTGTTATTTCAGATGATATAACACTTACAGTTGATGGGAAAGACACATATGAAGAGGTTAAGAAGTCCGGGCGGTACAGGTGAGGTTCTTTTGTAACTCTGCAGAAAACAAATCACGGTGTTAGGGTTGTTTCTCAAGCTGTTGCAATGTGTCATCACAGGGAGTGTAAGAGAACCCAGGGTGTGTCCACCACAGATCTGGTCGGCAGGATGCTACTCATGACAAAAGCACACCACAGCAACATTGTGAGCACAGCTTTATTCTCTCCATTATGCCCTCGCTACATATCACACACCCTAATGAGATCCTCTCATCTCTCTTCAGGATAGTTCAGACTATCAGCAGCACACAGACAACTTTGGAAAGGTAGGTACCAAACATAATTCGAGAACAATCTAATGCTTTGTTTGTCACTTTTTTTTTTTTCTCCAGTGTCTAATTCTTAACTGGGGTATGTTTGATCCAAATATAGCGTTCTCTTCTTTGTTGTATCCCCGACAACAAAACGTCAGGAGAAAATATTCATCAGTACGTCTGTCCTTGATTGTTGTTCCTCCAGAAGACATTTCCCAAACTCGATTTTTAGTGCAAGCCTTGGTAGTGGTCATTTTGTCTCGGGCATATCTGGCAAACTATACACACCAGCTTTACACATACACTAATTAATTCTTAACATTATAGCCACTGGCAGTTGAAGTTTCACTAACAATTACTATCACCTTATAATGGCCTGATATGGAATGGGACATATTAGGCAGGAAGCAAACTATTTCTCCTGCAAGTTTGCAAGCAGGTAAACTGAGCAAACGTAGGGATCTGTGCGATTGTAACAGGGCCCATGTTGTGATGGCTAGACGACTGGGTTAGAGTTTCTCCAAAACAGTAGGTTTTCTTTGGTGTTCTCTGTCTTTATTGGTTAGTACTTGTAAAAGCGGTTATTACGCTGCAAACTTAAAATGGTCCTATGGGGCTAAGAACACTCCAACTCTGACCCAGAACAACCACAGAACGACACTTGTAAAAAAACAAACACAATCACCAAATATTACTAACAAACGAAATTAACAACAGTTCAGCAGCCAGGACTGAGCGGCATCACAAACAGCAGTCCCAATCTAGAAGCCTCTGCCTCTGATGCTGGAACAGGAGCTTTTAAGCACTTCTTTAGGTCCAGGTGAACGTTATGAGCTATCTCAATCCAGATAACCTGAGCAGAACCTTAAAGGAAGGCGGAACAGACAAGACAAGTAAAGCATAGAGCCGTAACAGCGGTCTAAAGAAGGACAATTTGTGAATCGGTGACAGGGTGATGACGGTCATTGTTTTTCTTAAGGGGAGTGAAAGCTAGAAATTGTTTTAGAAATTGCTGAAAAAGTTAATTGCGGTTTTGAAAGAAACATATCAGAACACACAGCGCTTCACTATTTTGGTGGTAAAAGGAGACCTAGGCAAGATTAGGCTCAAATGTTTGGCTGAGTGTATATCTAAAACTATATATGCTATATAAAACACACATTGTATTTCTATGGGGTCACCCAAAGAATTAGGATGTGTCATATGTTGAAGCATTTGTTGTCCAATATTGTAAAGAGAAAACAGAACTGGTAATCTCCAGATGTCTTTAGTGCAAGCAGTCTAAGTTGCAGCTCAGTTTAAAAAGAGTGAATACAGTAAAAGTTTTATTTTTAGGCTTGAAGAGTAAATTGGCTTTGTGAGACAGCTCTGACCAAACATGTAATTACGACTTTAACCACTAGATGGTATCAACGTACCACTCTAGTGCTACACACTGACGATGACTCACGCATATGTCTTAGAGTTCACACTCTCATTTAGTCATTTTTTTACTCATTTTGCCTTTTTTTCCGGGGTTACGGGGATCCCATGGCCAGAAAGCCCACAGTCCCTGGACAGGGGTGTCTCAGTTTCTTCAGACTTCACAGAAGATCATCCAGTTTGCTTCAGGACAGGAGCCTCGACCTGGAGACACCGTCATCTATGTGGCAGGAGCCTTTGACCTCTTCCGTATCTTTTCATAACCCTTTAATTTGTTGTTACTGTTTAAAATCATTGAGTAAACCAAGAATTTCTGCGTCAGTCATTATCATGCCATAGTCAGGCTTTCTTGACTAGTCTGTCAGACATCGGCCATGTGGACTTTCTGGAAGCAGTTCATAAGCTGGCAGACAAGCCATACATTATAGTGGGGTTGCACTTTGATCAGGTCAGTCTTATCTATATATCCATGTGAGATTTTCACCGCCTACTTCAGTCTATTGTGCGGGTTTCATTCTAGATTTTTCTTTCTTCATAAAATTTTTCAGGAAGTGAATCGTTACAAAGGTAAAAACTACCCCATCATGAATGTCCATGAGAGAACGCTCAGTGTCCTGGCTTGTCGAGTAGGTTCATCTTATACCATCAATGCAGTACTTCGCTTGTATGCATTTCGAATTTAGTTTATTTTGTGTGATTAATTTTGATTTTCTGTGTTTCTTTTCTTTTCTTTTTTCACAGTATGTGTCTGAAGTTGTCATTGGTGCGCCCTTTGCAGTCACAAAAGATTTGCTAGACCACTTTAAGGTAACTACAGTCATCCTCTACCACAAGATTATAATAGACAATAGTCCCTATCTTTAAACACAAATAGAATAGCACTTCTTTTTTCTGCAGGTTGATCTCGTGTGTCACGGAAAGACAGCGATATATCCAGACAAGGATGGATCCGACCCTTACGCTGTAAGACTCCTGAAATCCTCCACCTCACTGAACTACTGTTACCCACAGAGACGAACGATCACATTCATTTGGAGTTGTTTCATTTATATCCAGGAGCCTAGGAGGAAAGGAATCCTGTGTAACATTGACAGCAGGAACAGCCTTACTACAGATGCCATTGTGCAGAGGATAATCAAAAACAGGCAAGTGAAGGCAACATCTCTCTTAAAAAAATGAGGCATGTCACAAAAAGCTTGGCAACAGAAATATATTGTGTCCCCTGGACAAAGCAATAGTGAGATAAATGCAACAGCATTTACTTATTAATGTTAAAAATACTGTCTTAGATTTCCTGACCACATATTTTCCTTTTGTTTGATTTAGACTGCTATTTGAAGCAAGGAATGAGAGGAAAGAGGCCAAAGAGATTGCTGTGATCCAGGCCATTAAGCGACGAGAGGACAAGACAATAGAGAGACCCCAGGCTGTGTTGTAGAATGGCTGCAAACAAGCACCATCAACCATGGGTCGACATAACCCTAACAAACTTAAGTAAATCTAAACCCATGTACAGAAAAAAGAAAAGAAAAACATACATCTTATCACAACCTACGCACACAATCCTGGCTAATTACAGATATCCTCACAACTGCCTGTGTAAAGCCAGGGCGGCTTAGTCTCCTGTGGGATCATCAGGTATACTCTGTGTGTGTGTGTGTGTGTGTGTGTGTGTGTGTGTGTGTGTGTGTGTGTGTGTGTGTGTGTGTGCGTGCGTGAATGTGTGTTCCAGTCTATGTTCAGTGTTATGTTCTGCATATGCAACTACATTTTCATGCCAGTCAACAATCACCCATATAGCAAACAGAACAAATAGAAGAAATGGAGAAAGGAAGAGATCACTCCTTTTTCATATATGTATTTTGTGTCATATTCTTTGCCTTCAGAAAAAAAGATATATGCAGTTTTTCAGGATTATATCATGGGTTTGACGTGCGTACACCTGGGAATTTCTTCAGGCATTTAACTGTTAAAAGAAAGTGATTGGATTTCTGCTGGACTGCCCAGTAAAGGCAGTAGACCTCACAACCGAACTTTGTTTATGCTGTATATACTGTATGTATGTATGTATTATATAGTCATTCTAGTCTTTCTGGAGTATGTTACAACTACTTGAGGATTAGAGATAAAATGTTTCCACTTCTCTGCATCTACCTTGGGCTATCTGGACAAGAAATGGTGCTGACGGACGAGGGCGGGACCTCATGTACATATCAGACTGGGTCCGGTCAGATTGCACTGACTGCTCAGAAATTATCTGACCTGTTCTGTTTAACCTATAGGGCAGGTTTTATCTCAAAAATGCACACTTGAGACCTGCACACCTATTCTTTTTGCCTTTTTTTAAATACTCAGATTTATCCTAACATTGAGAAGACTACTGAGTTTTAAATGACTGCTTTTTTGCTTAGGTTTTAGAACTATGATTCATACTTGGTGTTGTTTTATTAACATTGAAAACGACCTTTTGCTGTCATCGAGCCCTTAAAAATTTAACCTCACTCTCTGTATCAAATGGGATTAAATAATATATATTTTTTGTAGATTAATATTTTGCTCACCATCTCTCCATTAATTGATAGTTTACTACCACTGGTTTCATAATTGATAATAATCTGTCTGTATGTCATAATAGAATGTATTCAGTGTCGGCTAATATCTATATGTTATGGAAAACTCCCGGTTGGAAGATAGTGTAAAAGCTGGTAAAACAACAGTATACTGTCGCTGATATTATTAATAATAACATTTTGATCTGAACAGGTATTTTCATCTTTTCTCTTGACACATACATTTCTGCCTTTAGGAGGGTTGGAATTGATTTCCTTATAAACCTACGCTGCCTACATGTCACACCAGGAGTGTTTTTGACACAGAAATTACCTTTGATAAAAAAAAAAAAAAAAGGTTACTGAGTTTTTGTCATATGAATGAGTCGCAGTTTCTTAAATGCCAAACTATAAGTGAAATGATTCTAACAGCTAAAGAATTCAAAGTGGCTCAGAGACTTAATATTGCCAGTTCAGTAAATGAAAAAAATGAGTAATATAATGACAAATCCATCGATTTGACTTGTGAGCTATGCCATGCTTAAAGGAACATCTGGAATAGTCAATAAGATGTGAGATTTCACAACCTACTGAGTCAAATATATTTACATAAAAAACATACTCACAGCCTTTTCTTTATTTTTACAATTTTCAATATTATATAAAACTAAGAAACATCAAGAACTATAAAATAACAAATTAAATTATGTAGTAAATGTAAAAGGAAAATACCAATTTTTACCTTGATGACAGCTAACCAAACAATTGGTATTATCTTAATAAGATATCAGAAATAATTTGTTGAATTTAATTAACCCATGCGAGCCACAACACATTTCCAATTAAAGAATGTGATTTAACCAAAAGGCCCAATTTGAAAAACGTTTTCCAAATTATTTTTGAGATGCCTGCCATAAGAGTTGGATTTCTAATGTTACGTACATGGTATCAGTGTAAGATATTGGGGTTATTTTTTTCCCCCTCATTTTAACGTAACTCAGCTTGGCAGCTTTTTCTTTTTCAAGGATCACAGATTTCCTTGTTTTTAATAGTAAATCCAAAACATATACCAATCTTTTGATGATTTAGTATTGTAGTAAGATAAAATTATCTACATCTTTATTATGTTCATATTTGTTTATTTACAAACTGTCCTAACTTAATTTGAAAAATTTTATTCAAATTTCTGTTAAAAGGAACATTATATATTGACTGGTCATGAGATTAAAGTACTGGATTGATTAATGGGTTGAAACTTAGCTTCAGTAACAATAATAAATGCTAATAACAGCTTCGATGAAGATTTAAATCTTTAAATTAGAGAAGACTAAAAAAATGCTCCAGCTACCAGAGAAAACCCTCAATGCTTTCCTTAAACGTCCTCACTAAAATATATATTTTTTAATTTAATTTATTAATATCTTCAACACTATATTTATGATAACATGACAAACGGTGTGGTCAAGACGGTTTCTAAACTGTAAAAAAAAAACTTTATTTAATGATAAAATTTTGTACTTCAAAATTTAATGGGATTTGCTCAACCTTTTGGTAAAGCATGTTTTTGGTCTTGGTTGTATTGAGTTACAAGAACACTAAGCTGTTTAACACAAAAAGGTCAATGTTCAGAACTCTCAACCCTTAAATGTTTTGAACATGGGAAAAAAAAATTATTTTCAGACTTTATTTCTACAGGGCATGTACAGTAAATTCGCCTTGTAATGGAAATTCATATGCTCAAGCATGTTTTTAAAAAGTTTAAAAAATTACTTATTTCATTGAAAATCAATGATTTGGTAAAGCATGTAGCTTGAAAACTATTTAACCCCTTATTAGACTTTTTTGCTTGTATCAAGTTACATTATTCTGTTGAGTAAGACCTCAAATGCTTCAATATGCCATAAACATGCTGCTTATATAACAGGACTTTCTTAATAGCCATGGTTGATGCCTCCTCTTTAATGGCCCCTTTGGCCGGTGGTGTCCCCCAGGGCGCCATCCACCGCCCCTTACTCTTCAGTATATTCATTCTGCCACTGGGTCACATTATAAACAGTATCTGTCAAGTGGCAACATCTCTATTAGAAATAGTGACTCAAAATGTTCTCAACAAAACATTAAACATTTGAGACATAAACAGAAAATTAGCACTTCACAAGTCCCAAATCACGAGAAAACCCTTCAAAGGAATTTGTAGCATTTAAAATGTTGTGACACGTCACAATGGTTTCTTAAAGGTAAGTCCAGATGTGTCGACGATTTTCACCCGACTGTTTTATTAAAAATATTTTATATTCTATGTCTTAGATATAACATTCTTAAGACAAAAAATAATGGGTCTACGTGCAACTTACATTGTACATGAACTTATGTTCATGAACTAATCCAATATAAACTCCATGCACTGTTGTGATTGTGAAATCCACTCAAAAATGATAAGCAGTGTCAAATTAATCATATTTTGTGAGTGTGATATTTTTTAATTTTTAGGGTTTACCTGCTAAAGTGAGCTAAGATTAAAATGCTAGCACATTTTATTAATTAAACTGGGTATTTTGTTATTAAATCAAAACTCAGAGTTGACTTTTCGATTGTAGGGATCACACACAGTAAATATTTTCACAATCCATATTATGTCAAGAACCGTTTAAGTGAGTGAAGTCAATCAGCTAGGTCATTTGTGGAAAAATTCTCTTTAGCAAATCTCATAAGTACAGGAGCAAAAACCACCATGGACTATAAAGAAACGATGACAGAAAGACCTCTGTCGCAGAGGATAAGTTAATTGGCATTACAAGCATTAGAAATTGCTAATTACCAGCGCATCAGATTAGAGGCTATAGGAGTATTCTGAGGAGAGCATAAATCAGGCTCGTCATGGTTGAATCACTGCGAGGAATCAACAGTGAGAGAGGCCAATAAGAAGAATAGAATTGAAACACAAGGAAGATACAGAAGACCAGTGACAATTTGTGCTTTTATCTGATTACCATCTGTTTGCGAGACACGAATACGGGTAATAGATTGTATCTGCATTTGTACTTCCCAAATTGAAGCATAGTGTTGTGCTTGTTCTTGTTGGGGATTTATTCCAATTATTAGTGATTATTTCAAGAAGTGAATCAGTAAACCTACTGTAAACTCCGGTCAGAGAGATTTCAGAAGCAGAGATTCCCTGCAAACACTTCAATCCCATATTCTGCTTTGGAACTGTTGTGTGGTCTGAAATACAAATAATAAAGAATATATATAAGAACAAATAAATAGCATTTGTCTGAGCAAAATTGTCTGAACAATAAATGATCACAAACATGAAATGATAAACTTACACATACTCAATTCACGTATACACAATTTCCGATTGAAAGCAGACTAGATTAAGTGGCATAAATAAAGGTTACCAATAAGGACTTAATCGAGCACAGTCCTTATTCTTGTCCAATTCCACAATTTGGCTGCTCAAATACCGCCCTCCTGTGGGAATTCAGAACATAACGGTTGAATGAAAAATGTAAATAGTTGAAAGTTGTCTTAAAGTAAAAGGTGGCATAGGCTATTTGAGGGATCTTCAATATATAATCTGTCCATCTATCTATCCATCTTTTATCCATCCATCCGCCAGGCGCGCGGATAAATACGTTGGCTTGCAAACCGCACACGTGCCCTCAATTAAGCAATTACACACTGTCGTGTTCTTTTCCCCACCTGTTGGCTGAAGCGGGGCACCGAGAGATGTTTTGCTGTCTTAATATCTTGCCGGTTCCACTGAAGGTAGTACATCCACCACAGGAACCCTTGTAAATAATTTATGGTTAGGGGCGTCTAGTTTGTGGAGAAACCATAATTAGATTTTCGGTCGCCGTCTGTGAATTTACCAAATTTCGTCGCTATCCGGTGAAAACTGATAGGAGAGAAATTTGCATTTCAGACACTTACGCAAAATATAATCAGGTTTTGCAGAATTAAGTCAGTTTCTTAAAGAAAAATAAACCAGTGGCCTCTTTCCAGTTACTTCAGATAATTCTGAACCAAGCCTGACATTAAATTGAACATTTTAAATGATTAGGTATATAAACTTCAGTTCTCCGATTCATTTGGATCAGCCGAAAAACCGTGGTTACTGTTTGAGTACTGTAAGAGCATGGCTCGGCAAAAACAGTTGTCAGTTTAGTAGGATTACTTTAATACTTATGTTAATATAACATATTATTAGCCATCATTGTATTGGAATAATGTCCTACAGTCATTGTGTTGTATTCCAGAACTCCAGGTGAAAGCCATGAATTCTTCCTTCTCCTCAGGTTTGCCTGGGACTATGTCTTAGGCATGATGTCACTGCAGAGAGTAAGAGGGCAACGCTTCAGAGCTCCAAAATAGAGCAAGACCTTAGTGAACAGGCCGGGACTGAGATGAATGTCATGAAAATCCTCATGCTTGGTAAGTTCAACCACAGTGATGTCCTCTCCAAATTTCAAAGTGAAGTCAGGCAAAGTTTCTTGGTTTGTGTCAGGAGCTGCAGAGAGTGGAAAGAGCACCCTGATCAAACAGATTAAGATAATCCACAGTCATGGCTTCTCCAAACAGGAGCTCATCAGTTTCAAGGTATTGGATAACTAAAGCAAATGGAGCTTTCCTTTATCCACCTTCCATATTATAGCCATCCGAGCCCAGCAGCACAGCACATTGTTTAAGTGTCTGTTGTTCTTTTAACAGCCTACTGTGCTTGATAACCTGCTGAACTCAATGAAGGTTGTTCTTCAAGGAATGGGGATGCTGAGGATTAACCTCGCCAACAAGAACAACAAGGTGATGCTAATTTAATTTAATTTAGAGTCTTTTCATTTCATATAAAAGTATTTCTATGGCATAGTTTATTTTTGGGGGGCATATTAAGGCTCCAAATTTTTCCATTAAAATGATCAATTGTTTGGGCATGTGTTTGAACAGTAAACAACAGAAAAGAGCCAGTTTCCATTAAATAAGATCAACCTTTTGGTAAATAATGTTTTTAGAAAACTATTTGACCCATTTTAGACTTTTTCTGTTTGTATCAAGTTACATAATTCTGTTTCGGAAGACCTCACATGCTTTTTTATGCCATTTAAAAAATAAATAAAATGTACTTACTATATAGGATTTTCTCTATAGCCATGGTTAAAACCGATTGAATCAGATGGCAGACATTTTCAATAAGAAAATAGTGATCTAAAATGTGCTCAAACAAACAGTTGAGCAGTAGGTTATTAATGTTGATATCTTCTATTTTACCTATAACTTTTTTTAAAATATGTTTCTAAAAAAGAGATGAAAATTAGATGCAAGCATTTTGATTTTTTCTTGGGCTCTGAATTACTGTGATGGTAGTGTTCTACTATTTTGTGGATTTTTACAGCTTAATCAGTTTATGGTGAAAATTAATTAATTAATAATTAATTATTAATTAATTAGCAAATTAACACTGAAAATTAGGAGTTGCTGCTATGAACAATTGTTGCAAAAACAGTAACAGTAAATTAAGCAAGTTAGACTTTGCATATGTCCTTGTTTAGTAAGTCACAAATCATTTCACATCATGGTTTTCTCCTTTTTTTTCTCCTTTTTATTACTTACTTATTACTTTTATTAGTCTTATTACACTTAGACTTTTACTCAAGTAACGATTTAAATGCAAGATATTGGAACACAGAATTTTGCAGTTTGGTTCTAATACTTTAATTCCAAGGATCTTACACTGTATCGGTGTTATTTATTTCAAGCGGCACATCTGCAGAAAAATAAAGTGTACTGATCTGATATCTTCATTTGATGTAGGCACATGCCCGCTCCATCCTGTCCTGCAGTAAGTGTGTTGGGGATGACCAGGAGTTGCTTCCTTTCATGGCTCATGCTTTCTGCTCCCTCTGGTCTGACCAAGGGGTGCGAGCAGCTGCTGCCAGGGGTTACGAGTTTGAGCTGAATGACTCAGCACTCTAGTAAGTAAAATAACCTCAAGTGATTTCTGCTTCACAATGCTGCCCAATTAAGACATTTTATTAGTTAATTCCCATGACATTTATGAAATGTTAGCCTTAATTGGTAAGAATTTAAAATACACCATTTGCAGTTATCCAGGAAACTAGGAATTGGGGGCCAAGCAGATGAAACGGAAATGATTTAAGTCAGTCTTCTCACTTAATTAGTAAGAAGTTAACTGCATTAACATTGATTCTGTACAAGGAATTCCATGCAGGAACAATTTGTGCAACAATCCTTTCGACCTAAGGCTTTAGCATGATAGGACCGCAGCAACAGAATTTATTATGTGATGACATTTTTTAATATACATTTAATTAAACTTGGATTAACAAACTGGGTAGGAGTCCTCTTCTCTGAGGAATGTCTGCCAAGTTAAAATGTCCTACAGATGGCAAGACTCACAAAGAGGAAGTGACAGCTTCATTATCGGAACTCAATAAGATTTGGAGCCATAAGATGATATGAAATTGAACTTGCTCTCTTTCAGTCTTCTCTGCTGGACTCCGCATTGATTTCTGCTCCTAGAAATATTGGTTTAGACATGAGTCTTGACACACTTGACTTCCCCAAGACCTGAAGGCACCCCAGTGTGTAAAATGACTTCTTATACATTAGCTGTGGCATGACCTGAACTGCCAGAAAGAAATTTGCGCTTACAGCTATTCAAACGCTGATGTAATTCTGCTTTTAGTCTCCAAAGGGTGCAATGAGGGTCACCCTTGATGGTCTACCTCTTATGTCTCATAATTATGTCTTATGTCTCAGACCCTAATTGTCTCATGTCTGTTTTTCCCCCATTCACCTATGACTGAGTATATGGTTTGTCCACATCAGCAGAAATTGAGTTATTCCAGTGGCGGGGGACATAGGTGTCCTTTTCTCCTTGGAAATTGATTCTAACCAGCATCTAGCTTTATTATCTTTAAGTCACTGCAATTTAAAGATGTAAACATTTGAGATGGAATTGAGCAGGAATAATCCAATCTAAATGCTTAGTCATATGATCAGTCATTTTTTGTATTTTCAATATTAATGTTGAATTCCTGTATTAGGGAAAATCTTTTCAAATTAGGGTAGATGCAAGGCAGCGCATTTGTATTTCAGTCTTTTCACGTAAAATACTATTCAAACCAGGGGATTACTTGTACAACGCAGGGGATTGAGGACTTTTTGGGGATATACTATGAGGAGTGAACTAGAGATCATGCAAGGTCACTTTTTTAACTCTACACCCTCAGTTTTATTTCTTCTTTAAATTTTTCAATTTTTGTTCAAATACAGGCTTACTCACGAGAGACATTTTATCAGACAGTTTTTTATAACTAAGATTTAGTATTCGAAAGGTCTCTCTGTATAATAATAGAAATCTATTTCACTAGAACTTATAACTTTCAGAATGACCACAAAATGTTACAGTAAATTGGTTTTAGCAGAAGTTGAGCAACAAATCTGTGAAGGAAGCAGTATTTGTTGCAATCATGTTTTATTAGAATGTAATAGTTTTATCGTATTGTACTAAATAAATTGGGTGCTGGGCTTAGACCGATAGCTGTCTAATGCTCTGTGAGAAATTAAGTTTCAAAAACCTCTGAGTTCCATGTCAGAAAACATCAAATGTCATGTCTCAAATTCCTTTTTAGCCTTACTTCTGAATCCTGGAGATAAAAACCATGAAAGTGGACCTTAATTTCTCTGACTTTATGAAGTTTTCTCTTCCAATTATCTCTCCAGTTTCTTCGAGAACATGAATCGAGTCATCACTCCCAAATACGTCCCCACTGAGGCAGATGTTCTGAGAGTGAGAGTGAGGACCTGTGGAATCGTTGAAACGCAGTTTCAAGTTAATGAAATGATCTTTCGGTGAGTCTTATTAAACAGGCGGTTTGAATTCAGTGGAGGATGCAACAAGAGACGGTGCTGTGCAAAGAAATAAGTGCAGCCATTGTCAAATGTATCAAGCTCATAAATGTAAGAACTTGAATGATTCCCACTGGGGTCATTGAATTCCCTTCCAAATCCTATTTTGTGTGTATTTTTGAGAGTACATTGGATTTCTGTATTTGCACAGATAATATTGAAAGAATATTCACGTTCAAGCAGGACAACCATCAACATCTAAGTTTATATAAAACACTGCAGCTCTTGATTATGGAAGAGTGAAATGGCATGTTGATCTTGAAAAATTAACTCTTAATTATTTAAGTGTGAAGTTCCTAAATTTTTCACAACTCCCTCAATATTCACTGAAACTATTTTCAACTTGGAGGGTACGGAAGTAAAGACGAATAAAAAAAGTTAAGATGGTAGAATTATTGACACATATGAGCATTCTCGTAGAAAGCAGCTTGTTGGGTCTCTGGAGACTCGACGTCACCTCGTGGAGGCTCTCTGGAAGCTGAGGGAGGCTGCTTGGGTTTGGCTCAGATATGAAATATTGATGTCTTCATCCTCTTGCTTATTCCAGGAATAACGTGAATTGAGATGGGTTGCAGTGAAACATTGAAACCCTACTCCCCTTTCTGAACCTATGTTTTCAGAGTAAACAACCATTCATAATGCTGCTTGTGCCCCGTCCCTGTTGTGACGACAAGAAGTAGGACCACTACTTCATGTATATTGCATGAACAGTAGCTTGTATCATGTAGCATGCATCACCCTATGAAGTTTTAAAGTATTGGATAACTTTAAAGCAACTTTTGCTGTCAAAGGTTCAAATGTAATATCAAATTTTTTTAAATCTAGATACTTAGAAGTTATTAGAAGATTTTTGGTGGGTACTGTAAGAACTTTTGATGACAATTATCAATTCACCTCAGCTGAGGAGGTCCATTTTTACATCCACAAAAAGTCAGGGACATTATGGAATCGTCAGAGCTGCTTTCCGCTGCATCCACCGATTGGTCATATTGTCTCAAAATAACTTGATAAATATTTCATTAACTATTGATCCATGATTCATGGATATTATATTAATACTAAGAATTATTATTTTGCACGTCTGTTCATGCTGTTCTACTAAATCTGAAATCAAATAAAAAGCTTTCTTGCTCGTGATTTTCTTGTCTTGAGCACAGAGGTAACAACCGTCAAACACCACAGTTAAGGCTTATTGTTCCTCAAGCTTGTTAAAACTGACACTTGACCTGCTAGATAAACACTTTATTGCTTACAGGAGTGCAGCAATCAAGCACATGGCAACTGTCTGGTTCAAATGGGAACTCATTACCTGTGTCACCGAGACCCCTCGCCTTAACTTTTGCTCAACCATAATGAAATCAAAATAGGTTGAGAGTGTTTCAATGTAATGTTATTTCCTTTTATTCTGTTGTTTTTGTCTAAAAATCAAGAGTTTATCTATAGTTACACTAAAAAGAGCATAGGGATGCTTTGAATGTATTATGATTCAAATTGAATAGTTTACCTATAGGAGAAGATCCGTGTGTTTATATTCTCGAGCATTGAGAAAGAAGTGGAATGGAGCATGAATAGCTTTTACTTGGTTCATTGACAGGTTGTATGATGTCGGGGGTCAGCAGAGTGAGAGGAGGAAATGGATCAGCTGCTTTGACTGCATTCATGCTGTGTTGTTTGTTGTGGCCCTCAGCAGCTATGACATAAAACTTGTGGAGGATTCCTCAGGGGTATGTGAGGAAAACAACATTGAGTAAAATGTAATGTAATTTTCTTACCTGGCAGTCTTTCTGAATTTGTGCAAACTATATCTCTTTGATTTATTTTCCCTTTTCAGACTCGACTGCAGGAGAGCCTAGAACTTTTTACCTCCATCTGCAGCAACACAATCTTCAGCAGGTCCTCAATGGTATGTTTATCAGCGCCTCCGTTAGATGGCTTTCTGAAAGATAAATGTCGGTGTTCTTCGAGTACACCACTTTCTTGACAACCATTCATGCCCAGCTGTAGGGTCACTGTTAGCTAACTAAGTCCAACTGAGCTGAGTTTTAGTTCTTTCCATATTAGTTTGTGGGGCTATTTAGGGGCATATATTATGACTTGTCAGTCCGATTTATTTACAGCCTATTTGCACAAGAGAAATCTTTGCATTTAAAAGTGGGGGGCAACTTCTGGGAAAACAGTTTTTATCAACGGTAAAACTATTTTTTTTCTGTCCTCAATATTCTGTAGAAAAAATAGGTGTTTAGTGACTGGGAAAGCCACGTGAACTATATTCTGAGCATTATTGGAGAGAATGTATAAAACGGCTGTTATATATGCATTCAAACACAAACTCATGAAGGCCACGATCAACTAGTAAACTCAGAAGGTCCTTAGGCTTTCCCTCTTCCTGTTATCTGAAGCAGCACCGATGACAGACTGCACCTGAAGGTCTGTTGTAATTAATGTTTTAAAGGTTCTGATTCCTTCTCTGTAAAACCTCAGCAAATAGAATCATGAAGGAATTGGGGGTGGATTTTCTATTGCTTTTTAATGGACTATTGCTCACCCATGTCTCTTCTCCTAAAGATTCTGCTTATGAACAAAACCGACCTTTTCCAGGAGAAGATCCTAACCTCTGGACGACACTTGAGACTTTACCTTCCTTGTTATAAAGGTCTGTATGATATCTTCTGTTATTGTATTTCTGTTAGTTTTTCATAGTTTTGCTCTGTGTACTGGGAGCCATAAATGAAAAATGCTAATAGATTTCTAGCATATTTAGTTTTCTTCTTTTCACAAACAATACTACGGACATAACTTAAAATATATTTTTAGGAGTTAAATCGGGGGGATTGCTTGTACAACGCAGGGGATTGGGGACCTTTTGGGGTCGGCTCTGGGACCACAGCATAGGCATATTTTAGAAAATGTTATTACTGCATATGGAATTGTTTCCTCTCTCCTGTCCGCTGGGTAATCAGTATTCCCTTTGGCCTGAGACTGTCAGCCTTCTGTTGATGTTTGTGTCAGAACATGGTCATACATATTTCAGACTCATTGACAGCAACGGAGAAGTAACGTGTCATTTTTTTTGTGTAGTGAGAGGAATGAAAATGCACATATGTACCCTCAACAGAGTTCAGTATCTTATTTAAAATAATAAATAATAATAATTTTAATAAATATTTCATGAATTAAATGCGCTTTGATTCCTTTGTCCCCCAAACAGGAGCAGATGGTGAAGTGGACGCTGCAGCCCATCACATCGCCGAAATGTTCTCATCCTGTAAAACCAGTCCTGACAAGCCTGTGTATCACCACTTCACCACTGCCACCGACACCGCTATCGTACAGCTGGTCTTCGAAATGGTCATAGCTCAGGTTATCAAGGAAAACCTAGCAGCAGTCCAGCTAATGTAATTGTGTAGTGGATCACCATTGGAATATCAGTGTTTGGTAACTTTTTTACATGGTTTGATGTTTGTCTTATTCAAGCAGCTAAGAATGATGATATGAGTTATTTAAGATGTATGTAACAATTCATTTTAAAAATTTTAAATAAAGTTTTATGGATAAGCTTGTCTGTTTGTTTTTTTTAACGCTGAAGAACAGCTTCCATGCAGGATTGCATTCACATTTATTCTCCCATCAGCCGGCCGTTCTTAATGCATGATTTAACTTTGTGGTTAATGTACCACAGTGAGTGACTGCATTGTCTCCAATGTGAAGAAAGAAAATACTTGGATTGTTTTTGCATTCAGTAATTGATCAGCTGCAATGATTCATTTATTTACTGAAATCTCAGTTCAAATATGTACAGTAATACATAACTTTCACAGTTTAACATTTTCAGACAAGTCATCATAAAATCACACTGGTGAGATGATAAATGAGAAGTAGCATTTCTTCCATCAAGAGGGCAACACCAGTGTAAAACGCTACACATAGTTTTTAAAGTTAAACGCCTTCAAGAAGTGAGCTTCATCATCCGTCCCCATACAGCTCAGTCTCCGGAACACTGTGAGGGGTCCAAGGAGAGCAGGACGTCTGCCTCACACTTGAATGAAGCCTTGAAATCCTGGAAGAGTTGACAGCTCTGCAGGTTTGGTGTGACGTCTTTGATGCATACAGCCTGTTTGGAGAAAGACAAACAAAAAACATTTTGCATTTATTTACCTTTATCCCTGCTGCACTGATCAGAGTTGATATGAAGCTTCTTGAGAGGTGATGGACATTTTCTCAAGCAGAGTAGACTTTTTAAGAGTTTCAAGTGTAGCCAAGTCTTTCTATTCTACTCTAACCTGACTCCACTACGGCTCGGAGGGACCTGGGACAGGTTGTATATAACCCTGATTAACTGAATGTACAGTCACTTAAAATGCATCTGCAATATTTCCTGATTATAACACCATTAGGATTTTGTGCATTTTTCCTCAAAACGAGCAGCTGATGACAGTGAATTACTGAAGCTGTGGCTCTGCATCTTCTGCCAGCACGGTGCATTAATACTCAATATATAAATCCACAAAAGTATCAATAGACAGTAATACAGTTACGTTCTTTTTAAGGAAGATTATTTTTAAGGACATTTTCTAACACATTTGAACAAAGATAGAATGTGTCACATGCCATCCCAACCCATCATTCCCAGAGATAACCACTGACCATCGTCTTCAGGATGAAACTTTGCGGATTTAATTCAGGAATCACGTTGTTGCCGGTGGAGTCTTCGCCGGCCAAAGGATCCGGCTCCGCTCCCCTGACGTACGGAGACCTCCGGATACCGGACAGCAAGCCGGACGCTCGGCCCACTGAGTAGTAGTTCGGACCGGTGATCTGCTTGTACCACGCTTCCGTGGGACTGCAGATGACCAGCACGGACACGATCACGACGGGGAACACGAGTCTTGCGAGCATCTCCATGTCGAGTTCTGGTGCTGGTCCTCCTTGATCCGCTGCTACCTGGCTCCTGGCTCCTACAGTCTCTTATAGGAACCCTGTGACCATCATCATCATCATCATCATCACACACACACATCTCACACAAATCCACGCCTCCTGCACAGCTTTGACAGAGCAATATGTGCTCATGCTGGAACGTTTGACATAATGTTACATTCCATTCCATGAGTACAAGGCATGAGATTCTACTTGAAAACCTTATTTTCCTAAAAGCATATAATATAAGCATATAATATAAGCATATAATATAAGCATATGATATATTGATTGCTGGTTGCTGACTCGATGGGCAATTCTTTAAAATTGAGGCAGAACACAGCAGGAATGATTTGTTGAAATTAGTCATAGTACATTTTAAGCAGTTCCAGACGAAAAGAGCTTCAGCCACAGCAGAAAATAAAAAGTATCAGGTGAAACATTTATCACATGAGATATCCAAGTGAAATAAGTGTCAAAAACTGTTTTAATGCATTAGGAAGCTTTTTTTTTATAGCTTTATTCCAGATTTAAACACATGAATCAATAATTTCGCTCATTTCCAGCATATTTCCTCTTATTAAAGGGAATTTGTAGTCCATTTTGAAATTGTAATACCTGAATAGCAAAGTCTATGTTACAGTTCAACTGTTCTGAACACATAGTTTGAAAAAATGTATATAAAACAAGTAAGGAAAATATGAGTGTAAAGCCTCAAGCAAAGTTATACATGTTGTGGAATGCAAATTAAAAAGGAACATGTTTTTTCTTGAAAACTGTCTAACTGTTTTGTGTTTTTTTTTTCAAATAAGGAAAACAGAAAAACAAACCGAAAATCCCTGTGCGCTATGTGACATTACGAATCTCAGTATTACATAAAAGTAATACTGCAGAAAAATAATTATGACAAGTTCATATTTATCCTGTTATAACATGAAATAATAATTCATTCTTATAACGCTTTCAGGTTGTAACGTGATAACTTTTATTGCTATGATGTGAAACTCTAGAGAGCAGATAAATGGAGGAATATACCTTATTTTAATGTTTTCATTAAATTCTTGCTTGGGTTGAGCCATGCAGATATTCTGCTCTGGTGGGAGATTTTGCAGTTAGCCATTTGAGTAGATGCAGATCGAATAGGAGTCCACTTACCCCAGAGACCGCCTGAGGATGTTTAACTGCTCAACAACCATGTTAGAAAGAATCCAAATATTCTCACATATAATCAAATTCTCTTGCATTATGAAGAAGAAGCTGCTGACGAAGATAGCTGATTTTGCTTTGCTAGATTTGCATTGAATTGTAGCCACTCAAAACTATAAAAGTTAAATAGGTTGTTGTATCACCAACAATCAAAACTCTTTCATTTAAAAAATATTTTGTATTTTTAATTTTAATAAAAAGTTACTTTTTAATATTAGATGGAATGACTAATACAAAGCGAAATGTATTTTCTTCAGATTCTTAGGCAAAAAAACTAAAAAAACAACAGTCAATAAAAAGAAATTCCCCGTCTCACAATAATGTTTTGCAGTGTATATCCTGAAATGTTTCAAAATAAAACTTAACATGCTATAATGTCACATAAATAATTCTGTTGGAACAAGAAGGTATCACATTATGGCATTATTATGTAAAATGAATGAATGAATTGTTGCATTAAAGGTTTAAACAACAATTTTAAACCATAATGAAAATGTCCTCAAAATATGTTTTAATTGGGTAAAACAATATTTGGTTGTGTGGAATTATCCACGACATTATACTGACAGTAATTCAATGCCACAGAGAGGGGATACGAAAGAATAAAAAAATAAAATTTAAAAAAATAGCAGTTGTGTCACGTTATAAAGAAAATATAAAGAAAATAAGGTCTTATACATCAATAACATTATTCAATCGTGTTATTCATTCAAATTATGTTATGACATCAGCTTTTCTTATGTGCAGTATTTCATGCCCTTAAACTTTTCCGTTTTTCATTATAGAAATCATGTGTGAAAAATTATAGAACGTTGAAACAAATATGCAACACATTAAAATAGTAAAAGTCCCTCCAAAGCTGTGTGAAAAAAATTCTAAACTACTTCTAAAGGTAATTTCCTCAAGACAACAGTCCTTTTTAATTAGATCAGCTCAACGGATGATGGGTAAGTTGTGTTTTTAGAAAAGTCTTTTCTAAAAACACAATTTATGGTTAAATTATACTATTGCAAAATGAATAAACGGAATGTGAAAATACTTTCCATGTATTCTTCTGAGTTTATTTAAATTTAGTTTTAATAATTGTAATCTTTTGTGCCGTTCCAGTGACAAAAACGTACATCGCACCTCCTCTGTTGAGACAGAAAAGTTAATTAGGTAAGTTGATTAGCATAATAGTAGTCACTTAAGTGGAATGAGGGGTAGAGGTGAGAAATGACCAGATCATCATACGGAGAGGGATGATGCATTAATGGTGAATAACCTCCAAACCCCGTTTCTATCACGTAGGGCACCTATAGTTCACGATCATATACGGCATATTCTTCAGGTCACACAACTGGAGGGTACAACATCAGTAGTTTGTTTGACCCCCATAAGCATTGAGTACCTTCTGTTCATAGATCTGTAAGTTCTCCAGATGTAATCCTGGCATGGCGGCACACTCTTGAGTCAGAGCTGTCGAGTCTGTGGGTATATTCCCCCTGACTCGCTGACTCTACCAACCAAACAGTTTGTCACTGGGATTGATGCCTCGGCTCATTCCTGGTCACTTAAAGAATATTTCAGCAATCTCTCAGCAGATGTTGTTGTTACAGGGAAAGCCTAGGAAATGCTCACACATTTATTTAACAATGATTTGCTCTAGACAGATCATAGCCGTATGTGAACATTATTCTACATGTCTTTTTCAGGAACTAAACGTTGATCCTTCATTTATCGAGTGTCTTGGATTTTCACAATCAATAAGGTTCATTTTGCTGTTATTGGTGTTGCTTCACTACTTGTGTCTATCAGTTTGTTGGACTTTCAGTAGGATCGTAGAATAACTACTCAACAGATTGCCATGAAACTCAGTGGGAGGACAGGTCTTGGGCCAGAATAGACTTTATTGTATTTGGTGAGTATATGGATTTTCTTTAATCCCTCAAGGAGATATGCATGATTCTTGATTAAATAAAATATGGCATACATAGCTGATTTCATTACATTTTCAAAATGTGTAAGATGAAGAATAAATTAAAATATATAATAGCAATCATGGGAATTGCATCTTTTGGGTTTTGGACTAGAGCATTAAATCCCTTGACTGCCTCCGCTCTGCCTTTGCCTGCCTACATAGTGTCTTCATGTGGGTCCAAACTTTGCTCCTGCCACAGTTCCTAAAGCCCAGAGTAGAGTAAGTCATTTCATTGCTCTCCTTCTGTCTCATTCAATGAAGAAAACATCAAATAAATTTAACAGTGACGCTTACATGCACAGTACCCAAAGCTACAGTAAACAAGGTGTATTGGGCTGAAAACTCTCTAGCTTTTGTAAATGCGTTTCGGACCATTGTGTACACGTTGCTATGGCGACAACCGAAGACAGTCTGTGCGATGGATGTTAAGAGTTTTCTTTAGCAAGTATAATACAATTTGTTCACTGTAACTTTGAGTACTGTGCATATTAGGCTCATTATTACGTTTATTTGTTTTATTCTCAATGTTGATTAGAGTTTTCATGTAAGACACATGACTGCATGACCCAGAAAATAAGCAAAGCTACCACGGCTAATCGAAATATTGTGACACGTTTGTGTATTATATCTGTTTTATTTACTAAATGAAGCAATAAAAAAAGCTCACTCTGGGAGGCATCACTTTTAAGTGTTCTTCATAAACGCTTCTGTTGTCTAATGGCTTTTGCAGATAGTTTTCCTTAATGTGTTGTGGCTTTTGCAGCGTGCGTCTTTTGTGAAATTGATGTAGTCGTTTTCTTAATTCGCTTTGTGCGCATGATGTCACATTGATGTTGGCGTTTACCCCTGTCGGCCACCGTATAAAAGCCTTTTGCAATAAGGCTCCCCCTATATTGCCAGAAAAGCACGACCAATATCGCCTAAAATCATTCCAGTTCTTCCTCACACTAAGGTCTATGGGTTTTTAAGTTTGAAAACGATCCTCAAAATGACATCCCCGAATTTCCGGGGATGTAACTACATTATATAGTAAAAAAAAAAGGTTTGTCTAAATTGTTATGTCTTTAGATAACATGAAACGTACTGGACAGTTTAAACAGTGATATTGATGCAGCAGTGTGAGGATCAGACCCATCTCTGCTCGCTCTGACTCAGTTTCTAAGCATCCTATAAAAATCTACATTTCGTTGCGAGTTTTTGTGTTTTCATTTAACTTCTGGGTCAAACATGCACCACCTCTCTCTTGGGATTCTTTCTGGTGATAAGAAGATCATATATGCTCTTGGATTTCATGGTTTTGGCGCTGTTCAAATTAGTTTTGGTGAAAATTATATTGGAAAAATAACTTCAAAGCAGAAACGCTGCACAACGAAACGATAAAGAGAAGTGCTGTTGTTTTTCAAAGGAAAATTACACTCGGAGAGGAAGTGACATTCTTTTTACTCACAGCTCTTATTAAGCTTTAGTCGTGTAACTTTCTCACTGTGTTTCTAAAGATTTTTTTTCCACGTGTGCCAGTTCCTCGAGGGCTTCTGTGAAGGATGTGAGTGAAACTGTTCACCTGCACATATAATATGTAAACATTCATCACTGCTAACTACTCGCGCTACCTGCCAATAGATAAAAGCCCCCATTTACAGCCGCGTGGGCAAATTGGCCACAATGACTTTCTTGTATTCTGTATCTGAAACCAGAAACGACACTTAGGAGCACTATCGTTCTGTGAGGAGGCAAAATGAATCCATTATATTTCAGGTTTATTTAAATGAACTGTTTATCAGCTGTTTGAAAGAAGCAAATCAGATAATATCAGTTTAAAAATAGCTTTTGACAACACATGTTCTCACATGCAACAATAAATGCTACTTTTACTTGAGTGCAGCCCAAAAATGATTTAACCCCCCTTAACAACATGCCTAAGATGAGTATACATTTGGAAATCAACTGTTTTCTAAAACACCGTCGGTCTTCATAGGCTTGCTTTAAAGGTGCAGTGCCAAAGCTTTCTTTCTGTTTTCTATTAAGGCATAAATTTGCATAAGGACACACTTGCCTAAACACCAAGACCACAAGAAAAGTTCGCTCAAGTAAACTCAAAGCCAACTCTATAAGTCACAGCGATTTTTGGATGTTGTTTTATGGAGCTATCAAACAACACTGGAATTATTCTTCTTGATTTATTTATTTATTTTTTTAAGGCACAAATATTATTACATTATAGTCCAACAAGGCTTGGTTTCAGAAGCAGACCTGGAACACTGAAAAAGGCAATTGCAGCATATGAAGGTCAAAATATTACAGAACTGGAGGCCTCTGACTGTGAGGAACTGGCAAAGATTCATTTATCACAACCAGCTGATAAATAGTTTATTTTTATTATTATTATTATTAAATCTACAACAAACTGGGCTCAATAATTTTACTTTCAACTATACTTGAAACGTGGAGTTTCATATTTTTTTCACCTAATTCATGTGATACAGGTTTGACTGGATCTGGCACTTCTGAGTAACCAGTATGAGTTACCATGGAAATGTAAAAGCACAAAATGAAACTATAACATATGCTGAGACAACCAATCCTGGGTAACAAGTTATTTTTTTGAAGGAACACACAGCCCATGTGTGAAATTCTCTGGTACCGGCTGCACTTTTTGGCAAGTTGTTAAACAAATATGTTCAAATTCTAGGTTATACTGCCCCCTGTTGACAATGTGAGGGAACAGCATCTTCAAAGTTAGTGTCCAGCCTGCCAAAAACCCTTGGAGGACAAGAAGTCATGTGGGATCCATTAATGCATGAGCAGCACAATTACACAAACATGCAGGATGAGCCTGTGCTCACGTTATTGTCAATTTTCTGAAACAGCAGAGTGTGGATCTCCTGTAAGTGCCCGTTTCCCATCATGTACGCAGCATTTTTAGTAGAATACTATGTAACGGCTAAAAAAAATATGGCGCCCAGTTTGTAAAAGTAGCACGTTAATTTTAACAGCAACATGTTGCCACATTTAGCACCAAATGTTAAATCTAAATTGTCGTTAAATCTAATTGTTAGACTTATATGTTTAGAAAATATGCAAATATACACTGACATCAGCAGAAATACCACTATAAAAGCTCGATGGATAAAAATAAAAACGTGGACCCTTGTGCACCAAACAGTTTAAAAAAAATAAAAACTTTATCGAACAGTTCAACAACAAGCGAAGGATTGGAAAAATGATTTGGTTAAGTTACAGGCTTTTAAGTTCTTCAGGTAGGAGAGACATTTGCTCACTTTAACCACTTTTTGATTTAGATTTGACTTTTGGAGCTAAATGTGGAAAAATGTTGCTATTAAAATCAACCTAAGCTACCTTTACAAACGGCTCCCCAGCACCCCACAAAAAGTACCTGAAAACCCCCCAATTGTAACTCTATTTAAATAAGCTCGAATCTATGTAATTATGCAAATATGACTTTGCAAGACTGCTTCTAGTGCTTATTAGGTGTCTGCCAGGATCTGGGCCAGGTTGTTTGCTATGAGAAACACACACCCTACTACTACTAACCCTACCTCTTCTTTCCCGGTTTGGGTTAGTTTTATGGTATGATATGTGGAAAAAGTTCCAGGTTTCCTTTTATGTACACTTCAGCAAATCATAAAGTCAATGGGAAAGTTAAGCCAAGGACTGACATGCTTCTCTCAGAACTTGATAGATGACCTGCCATAACTAGCTAGTGATCACACTAAACAGTGAGTTAAATATGTGTGCATGATTGGTTGCAAGTATATGCAGTTAGTTAATGGTTTTATGGCAGCTTACAAGTATCCACAATCCATAAATGTGTAACTAAATCATTGTAATGCACCATGAGGACCATGACCACCAGCTAATCATGGGAGATCTTTATTTTCATGTGGGTTCAACTGGCAACTAATAACCTATTTAACTCTCCTCCATAAGACTGTGCTAGCTAAGTCTACTCCCAAGTACATACTATATGACAACTAGCTCTTCAAAATCAAGCTGTAGCCCAACTCAACACATTCTGGCCAAGATGTGTATGCAGTTGTAAAAACCCCCCACTAATTTAGTAAGCCTTTATCAAGGCTTCGAAGGTACCCTTGGGACTTTGTACCAAGAGTACGCTGACTTCAGCATCTCCCATGATGCAGTGCATGAAACACAATAAATCACAATAACATCAATTTGACAACCCGTGCATGCTGCAAATTAAGAAACATCTTCATCAATTTCACAACACATACATTCCCGGTACGTGCTTTTTTATTGCCTTAGAATAAAAAACTTGAGAAAGTTTTTTATTCTAAGAACTTTATTTGTTGATTAATGTTATTGTAATGTTATTGTTAATCAATCAACATAACGTTACGTTGACTAATTGATGTTGTTAATACAGATCCTAACTTGCATAGTCCCCAAAGCTAACCAAGGTGTATAAAAAGAGCGAGTCCGATATTGTATCACTTTGGAGTATCCTTCGTAAACACTTCCGTTGTCTTGTGGCTCTGCAGAATGTTTTTCTTTAAGTGTTTTGTTGTGGCTTTTGCAGCGTGCATGTGATGAGATATCGATGAAAACGTTTTCTTTATTTCCTGCGTGCGCAAGATGTCCAATTGATGGTTGCAGTGCGATTGACCCTGTCGGCCACTGTAATTCTAATTTATATAAACGGAAATGAAAGGAGTATGATGAGGTAGTTGATTTCAGTAAGTGTTTACTTGCCACACCTGCATGACATTATCCACCAGTGCACTTCATGAATTGACGCCCACTTCTGTCAAAACGATACTTTACATGACACGCGGAAATGCGGAAGTTGCATGACAATATGGACGTTTCTGTGTCTGCATCGCCGGCTAATCATGAATGACAGCTTGATTTTTCTTCAGAAGGTGTCGCAGGTTGGTCAAAGTAGAACTATTTTGGTGTTTGTGAAACGTCACACCTCTATTGAGAATGTGTCTTGGAACCGCTTGCGTTCAACATGTGCGCCAGACATAAGACCTGAGTAAGTCTGCTTCAAACTGAATTAAAATGTCATGTACGTGACAATTATTCTCGCATCCTTTCATTTTATTGTCATTATTTAGTTTGGGACGTTCGTCGGGTGCAAACAAACTGACCCAGATCATAGTCGACCTACGCAGTTCAACCCTATGGCTGGCTAGAGTGAGCTACAACGCTATTAGCCAACCCACTGCTTACATATATTGAAAACTCTCAATCAGTGAAACACGTACTGTTGCTGAATTCGATAAAGGTTGCGACATTGCACAAACAGCGATTTTTCTAATGGTTGTCATGAATGTTTATGCTGGAAAAGAAACAGGAAGTGAATTAGAAGAAGCTGGCACGTGATTGGTTGATCTATACTGCCAAAGATCCTTTCATCGAGAAGAAGACTGAATTTTTTAGTTTTAAAGTCCAATCTCCTTGTAAGGAAATAGGAATTTCTTTTACGATAGTCATCACTAAGTCTACATTAACAGAGCAGCAAAGAAATTGCTGAAATCTTTGCTTGTATATCACATGATTTTTCTTCCATGGCAATTTGAACAGAACAGACCTAGTAAGATTTGAGCCATGTTCATATGTGTTTGTAAATTTGATCAAATTCTTGACCTTAGTCCACACAGATGACTGGCAGCCACTGTCAACACAGCCAACAATGCTAGAAACAAATGTTTTCAAAACTATTTTACTAATTTTGACAATGAGCCGGAATACCAATGATATTTATTGCTTTTCATCATAAGCTTTTTATGTTACAGGGTCCCCGTCTCACAACTTGTGAGATACTTTTGAATCACAAGTATCTAAATTTCAATTACTTAAAGTGTCCTCTTTTCAGCTTGATGAATAAGAGTCAATAAAATTAATTTCAAAGAAACCCCTCAGTTCCGCTTCGGGATTTTGCTAAAAATCGAAAGTGAAAGTATTCTGGCACAGAGAATGATCTCGTAGATGTTCCTTTCTGTCTTTGCAGGGATCACTGAAATTTTAACATGAAGTGTTCAGGTTGTGGCCATGATATTTTGGAGAAAACAGCCAAATTCTGTAGCCAGTGTGGCCACAGTCTGTCTGCCCAGCCTACAAACACACAGGGTAAGTAAATTCATTCACGGATACCTTATTTTCACTAACGTGACTTCATTCATATGGTCAAAGTTGTTATTTTTTAAATCTTAACTTTTATTTGTAGGACATAAGACTACAATAATAATGAGGATAAACCAGCCTTTAACATTTGTTTTATTTGTTAGTTTTTTCACCGGACCTACACAATAACTTGGTATTGTAATGTGGTGGATAAATCTTCAATAAGAAGTTCCAAACATGATAGAGTTGTCTTTTAAGCTTTAAAGGGTCAAAAGGGTCCATGTACAATACAGGAAATGCAATGAAAGTTGAAACAGTGTGATCAGAGCAGAGGGTATTTATACACAGATGAGGTGAGCTAAAGATTATGTGTGTGTGTGTGTGTGTGTGTGGAACCTGCCAGATCCGTGGTTATTCATCTATGTATATGAGCTCGTTCCCAACTCGGCATTTTGTTGCTGGTGGGTTTCCCCCGCAAAAGGACTGGCTCCAACCCCTGAAAATGGGTGCTATTTGCCAACCAAAAGCAATGTGGTCCAGAGTCAAGTGCCGTTGACGTCGGGGAGCCATAGGCGGGGTTATTGCAGCAAACCAAAACTTTATGACCGCTATATTTAAGATGCCTTAGCGAGAGAACGCTACCTCTACTAGAATTATAAGAAAGAAAAGTAACTCTTATAATAAAAAAATCCCTGGTGTATGTGAATTAAGGCAGCAGTCGTCTAGGATGTGAAAACCGAGCTTTTCCTCTCGTTACAAAGTTGGTGTTGAATCAAATACAGCATGACGAATGATCCGAACCGATCAATATAAAATTAAAGACAATCATAAGTTTTGGACCATATCGGGACCACCGGCAAAGCAACATGATCCTGCAAAAGCTGAAACCCCTAACTCTTAAACCGCGCCCTCGGTGAAATACCGCCGTCGGGTTGACATAAGCTCAAGGGACTGTGGTGGATGATAGACAACTCCAAAGATCAGGAGAACCTGGTAAGTTTTATTTTCCACATATTCCATCTTTTTGAAATCCGTGGCATATATTGGTTAGATAACTTTATATTAACTGCTGATAAGCTAAGGTTAACATCCAACTTTTAATAATAATAATAATAATACATTTAATATCTGCTTTTACTTTGTAGCACTTTGAGATTTGATCCAAATGTGAAGTGCATTATAAATTAAATGTATTATTATTATTATAATTAAGTATCAGTAGTTACGTCAGCGGTTTACCTGCTAACATGGCCAGAGTCTCGCCTAACGTCACTTCACTCCTGATTTCACAGGTTTACAGTGTATAATGTTTCATGGACAGATAAGCTTGTTAAATTCTTGTCTTGTTTTCATTTATAAATGTTGTCTGCCATGATGTAGAGATGAAGCTACCACGGGACTGCTGCTCATCACACCAACATGAAGCTCTGAGCTCAACCGACTTCATCAAAGGAACCAGGCGAGGTCAGATTTATTCCTTAAACAACAGTAATTCACTCCGCGCTGATACATTCCATTCAATAAAATATGCAAAAATATTTGAACAGTTTTAAATTAAGGTCTGGATTCAGATGATGTGTGAAGTGGAATAGTGTTAGATTGTACAATATCAAATAGGTACTGATTACAGTGTGGTATATTATACAGTATCCGTTAAAGAGTATCATATTCCAGTATAGGGGTAGACAAGGGGTCATATAGAATACAGTGTTTGATTGCATATAATGTAAGTACTGATCACGGTCTAGGGGATAATTCATAATCAGGTACAGAGTATTATATTCCATTATAGAGGTAGACAAGTAAAATGGTAGTGTTGGATTGTATAGTATCTTACTGTATAAGTAGTGATTACAGTGTGGGTTATAATTACAGTATTAGATAAAGTATGGTAATACCATAGTATATTTTACAGTACATCAATATAACATGCAGCTGTGTCAGTCGTGGATGTATTTTAAACGGTCATTTCTCATTCTTGTGCACAGGAAAAGAGAATCAACAGTAATGAGGAGCTTCTGCGATATCTTTAAGACAGAAAAGCGATTCTCACTGCACAGATGAAGAAAACAGACCCAAATGATGTGCCAAGATTTTTATTAGAAAACTTAATTGAACAAATTAACATAACATTGCACACTTTTATGTTCTTGTGACCTTTGTAGTTCTTGTAAAAAGATCTTCTTGTGAAATAAAATGTTTTTGTGATGAACATGTCTGCTGCAAAACTCTTAATTTATAGAAACATTAAACAGTACTTAAAGTACAGATGTGTTGGATTACCAAAATACAAAGTCGTTGAATTAAAAATACGTGCAGTGGTGTTGTAAAACAATTCACTCCCTCTGTTAAAGTAGACCATCAATAATCCCTCTAGTTTCCCTCTAAGCTCCGGAGACACAGCATTTGAGCTTCAGGCCGACAGCCGTCAGGCTACCTGGATGCCCCAGTGACCCCCTCCATAGTTAATGACCAGTCCTTAAAGAAAGATTCAAACTATTTTCAAAATAGCGCATATATTCATGTTTTGAAATTATAAAGAGCTTCACAAGATAATAAGTGCGTGTTAGTCTAGTGCACTTGTCTTCCTTTCTTTTACCCCAAGATGGCAGCATTTCTCTGCGCTATCCAAACTTCTAGATACTCTTACATACTGGATTCAAAGAAATGCCCTCCTTAAACGCAGATTTTGGATCACCTTCTTCATTGTTACCAGATTTATTTGAAAAAGGATAAAAGATTCTCACATATGCCCATCCATTACTAGACAAGCAATGGACAAGAAGCTCACATCACTGATCTTCATGCCCAGAAAGAGGAAGTCAAATCAGAAATAAATCTCCTTTCGGTAGTAAAAAAAAAACCTATAAGGACAACCAATTTTTTAAAGATGTCTGGACATAGTAGCTCATTCACCCATCTCTTGAATATCCCTCCCCTCTGATGATCAAAGTTTACTATTCATGGTCCTAAATTAACAAAAAAACTTTGGGATATTCACCAAAGAACATTCACTCTCTGGAGAAAAATGACCAAAACTCAAGAGAAGATGTAACTACAGAAACGTCAAAGTAGGAATAACATTGATTTTCTTGTGGAAGTTGTACCTGGTATTTGAACGCAACAAACAGGAACATTCCTCACTTTCATCAGCTATCTAAATGTACTGAAATTGAGTCTCTCATTGACAAACTGCTTTGTTGGACTCTACATCCGCAGCTAAATCAAAATCCCTCCTGGTTTGGAGCATGGTTTTCTGTAGTTCTAATATATGTAATATTGCCTGAGGTCCTCCATGGTTTAAGCTCGGCTTTACAAGAGAATTTATAGCTTGAAAAGTACCAAATAGCCTGTGCTGCGTTCAGACGCACTTTGCGTCGTCACGTAAACAACACGTGTGTGAAAAAGAACAGAGGCTGACACAGACAGTAGATCAATAATTTTTTACTTGTTACACTGTGTTTTCTCAAAGATTTCTTGAAAGAATCATATCGAATTGGCTATCGTAACCCCACCTGAATCCGACTTTGGCCATCTCTGATGTCGGAACTGCCAGAAGGGATTTCCTCACGTGTATACATGTCTCGCGAGATACTGTAGCTTGTAGTATTCTTAGCATTATAACACCTTGACATTATTAATCTTGGTTAATTGTAAAAACAGTGAATGATAACGACAATGTATTATTGTTTTCCTGGTGGCGTGGATTTTATTTACACTATTGTTTTTTTGTTGTTTTCCACTTAGATATAATCTTGACTTTTGTTGATCCCAGGAAGAGTTAGTTCTAATTTTGTCGTGACTAATGGTGATCGAAATACATACTTATATAGAAATATATTAAAAAAATTAAGTAAATTTTTCAGTCAACTTGGTTTTGGTGTGTTTTTATAACTCATTTTTCATCCAGGAGATCCAGATCTGACCAAATCTCTGGAATCGGCCTCAAAAGATAAAGCTGCGAGATCGTTGTCCGAAGACGACGAGAAATTGAATAAATCCCCTAAACGGCTCAATAATGAGAGCTTCAGCAACCAAACGACAAAGGTGGGTGTAACTCTTCCTGTATTGCCTCACATTTGAATCAATTTGATCATTCAATTCATAAGCACACACTTCTTAACTACTAAGGTAGCTTTGAAAACATGTGAAATGATTAATGTTGGCACTAATATTCTACCTTCTGGTCTTCATAGAAAAAAAAGAGAAAGAGGACCAAAAAGAAGAGCTCATTATCGTCAGACAAGGATCAGAGCCAGTCTGACCTGTCGTATAACCAGGAGCAGAAGAATAGTAGGAGAGAGCCCTCTGACTTTGAATTCTCCGATACCGGGATGGACAATGAACCACACTCACTGCAAGATGGGACATCCTCTCAAAACAGCCAGCCTAGTTCCTTAACAGCTATAATGCCGGTTGCACCATGTGAAGACGCACAAGTCCCTGAGAGTGAAAAAACTTCTGCTATGTTGGACACGAAGAGCTCGGAGGAAGCCTCAGATGGTGATGGAGGAGTTGAGAATGCACTGAAATCTACTCGGGATCAGATACTCAAGATGGCACCTGCTGATACTCGTGAGCCCGACTCAGAGGAGACCGAGAGTACCACCATTCACTCAGGCAACAGAATAAACAGAAAGCAGAAAAACGTAAAGAACCAGTTAGAACCAGCCACCACGAAGCATCCTCTGAAAGACAACTTTGAGCTGAGTGGGGAACATAACAAACAGGAGGGAAAGAAGCAGCAGGACCAGAAAGAGATGCCAAACCCTGCAATTCAACAGAAAATTGATATTGGCTCAGAAACGCTAGCAAAGGTAATATTGGCTAAATGACGAAACAGAACTATCATGTTAATCTTTCAGTGGAGAAAAACATTAAGGTGACGTATTTAATACTACTTGTCCAGGCTGACAGCACAGGCTCAAGTGTGAAAGCAGAGGGCACGTTACCAGAGTCCATTGTGGTTCAGCAACCAAACTCAAAGAACCGCCAAGAGACCATGGACCGTCCTGCTCTGGACCAGGAAGTCCTGAAGCGGAATGTGAAACGGACAGAAGAAAAGGGCCGTAAACGGAAGCCATCTACTGAAGCTGATCAAAAGGTAGATTGAGTACCTTCAAGGATGACGGGGAATAATGTGTATGAAGACTTCAGGGATCGTACGTAGGAACAGAAGCGGACGCTTTATTCTGTTAGTGCAGGAAGAGTTTAAGGGAACATATCTATTGCTTCCTGTACAGGCTGACACCACAGATTCCAGTGTGGACACGGAAGGAGAGTCCATGATGGTTGAGGAGGCTGGTAGTGGACCCGACTCAACGTCTGCTCAATCCTCAGGTGCTAAAAGGGGAGGTACAGAGGAGCGTAAGGACAACAAAAAATCAATTATCCAAACTGTCTCACCACCCAAAAGGTGATGGAAGTTCTCCCTTAAGTTTTCAACATCTGCTTTAGAGCTCTGTGAACACTTTTATGTCAGCATGCTTTTATTTGTTGCTATATCTGTGTTTATTTGTTATTGCTTTTTTAGGCCGACAAGCAACAAGACCATTGCGGCGTGTGACAGACTCACAATTTACTTCCATGCGGTTCTTTCAAAGGATTTCAAATTAGACCCAAATGAAGACCGCATCTTCATTCGGGCTGGTACCTCCATTGGGAACTGGGAAGAGGATATAGTTGAGCTGCTCATTAGCAGGTACTTATTCTTACCGTCTGAGAGGATTTATCTATATCTTTCTCTCTGTATCTATATCTATATAGATATATAGATATAAATATAATGTTTATCTATCTCAGAAATATTGATTTAAATTGTTTTGACACTAATCAGCCAAAACATTAACACTTCCTGCTTGATGTTTATTTAAAAAAAAAAAAAAACTGCTGTAACTTACCCAGCAGTTTGTTCTGCAGTAGGAAAAGTGGCTGCTCTGTGGGGTGCGACAAGGCATCTATGATGCCGGTTCACCAGTTGTCCATCCTCATGCCTTTTATTAGTTGGTACAGAGCACTGCAGCTCCGGGAACACCCAATAACAACTGTAGTTTTGATGATGCTCTGACCTAGTCGTCAGGCCATACAATTTGGCTCGTCAAAGCTGCTCAGATCGTTCCTGCTTTCAGCACATCAACTTTGAGGAGAACAAAATGTTCAATTGCTGCCTAATAATGAGATAACAAGATGTTATTCACTGTTCCTGTCAGTGGCTATAATGTAATGGCTGATAAATATATACATAACATTTATGTTTTAGCGGCTCCCCATAGTGGTGGTAGGAACAAAATAGTTGTGAATTTTGGTTTAGATGCCCTTACCTCTCACTGATTTAACAATATTTGAGTTTTGTTCAATTTTTCTCACAGGGATCTTGGAGAAGATGGTTTTCTGGTTGAGGGCAGTCTGCTGACTACAAAAAAGGATGCCGTGTCTGTGTCGATACCGTACAAATATCTTGTCTATCACAACAAAAAAGAAAAGTACGAGTATGAGTTCATATACAAATTGGATTCAGCACAGACTACGAACAGATGTTTGTTCATCAAAGACCACCTCCTAAATAATGATGGTAGTATAAACATTACTTGATCTCCTATTAATATGTAATTGTTATTTTATGGTTATACATTGGTCAAAAACAATTAGGGGAACATTTGATTCATACATCAGATCATGATGAAGGAAATATTCAAGCAAAAAATCTTTATTGATATATATTGTGCAACAGTTTAAGAACAAAATTAAGGGAAAATGCTTACCGGAAACCAAAACCATGAACCCTTTGAGGTCTTGATCCCAAATTACACTGAAAGTCAAAGTGAAAAACTAAGCAAATGCAGGCTTATCCAACTTGTGTGATTTTCATCACATTAAATCACTATGTGCCTGAGTGGTGTGTTTGGCCTCAATATGCCTGTATGCAAGATCCAGGCAACATCCGGCTATGTTCCTGATGAGAAGGAAGATGGTGTCCTGAGGGATTTCCTCCTAGACCAGGAGAGGGCATCAGTGAACTCCTGAACAGTCTGTGGTGCTGCTTTTTGGTGTCTGAAGCACAAGACAAATAACATCCGAGGTTCTCAGGTGGATTCCGGTCTGGAGAACCAGACCAGTATGCACCATAATATTCACATTGGCGTCCTGTTATCATCTATGAAGAGAACGGGGAACCAATGGTGAACCTGCCCAAACTGTTATTCTTTGATCTAGCTGCACGACCTAGGCTATGAGCACAGGTCCCATTAGTGAGAGTAGATGACGGCCTGCTTTTGCGTCGTTATTCATCCGCTGTTGGGTCTGTGCTGGGAGACGCAGCAAACCTTCATCTGACGGCACAAATGGGTTTTCCGTCCTGGAGGTGCTGGACTAGCATCGCAACCTGAATGGGACTGCAGGAACCACATTGTGCTACCAGTAGTGAAAAAGGAACTAGCAAAATGCAAAACAAGAGAAACATCAGTCAGGAAAGGTGAGGAGAGAAAATGGTCAGGGGCCACCACCTGAAAAACCATAACATTTTTGGGGCTTGTCTCGATGGTGCCTCTCCAGTCCACCTGTTGTGGCTTTCGTTTGCACCAAAGCAGGACAAATTGACTCTACCATGCTTTCACGTTCTAACCGGACGGATCCGTATTGCACTAGTTTTATTGAGTGTGTTAAACTAATGATTAGATGTTCCCTTAATATTTTTTGAGTATTATATATAATTTTCTTAGTTTCAATTCAATATTATTACTGCCAATATTGTAGTTATCCTAGTAAATTCATACCCTTCAGCCTTATCCATACAGTATACCTATTGTAACAAATCCCCCTCCTGTAACTCCACACTTCGCTGCACTTAACTACTTCTGGTTTGATGCTAATTACATTTTGTTGTCTCAGTACTAGTTGTTGCTGTTCAATCAGTTGAATTTAAAAAAAATCTGTTTTTCTTTTTAAGGGGACTGGCATCAATATGATGACATAATCTGTGCGCAGCCACCAAAGGGCATGATTAAACGCCTCAAAGACAAGCTTGTGGACAAAATCTGGCCCGAACAAACAAAGAATCTGCTTCAAGGCCGAGAGATGGCAGGATATGTCATGCTGGAGACCATATTCGATCTGCTCAGGTCATGGACCTATGTCAATTTGAGAAATTTTCAGATCCAGTTGACTCAGTTCTGCCAGGTTTATGGAGAACCTTTCGTGTATGAAGAAAACCAAAAGAAATGGTTTTCCTTGAATTTCAACGAAAATGATGCAAGTTCCCAACCTTTCCGTACAAAATCTAGATGCACCTAGACATGGACGAGCTGGCTGACTCTCTCTGTGTCTCCTGTTTCATTTTGTAGGTTGGAAGGATGCTTAAAGAATTCATGCTAACAAGGGTGACTCCTCAGCTGCTGAGGGATAGGGAAGGGGAGATGGTCTACATCCAGGATCCATTGAAAGCGGCAGTGATCATGCTTCATGTGTGGGGACAGCATAAATTGAAACTGGCCAATTGTGACCTCAGTCAGCTCTGCCATATGCTGGCTTTACCCAACCAAGACAAAGATGGCTTCCTCCAGTACTGGACACAGTTTTCTCAGGATGTTGGTAGTATCAAAATGTAGGAACTTAATATTTTTTTTAACAATCTTGTAGTAATGTTTCAATAATTCAAAATCCCCCCTTTCCGTCAACATAATCACAAAATTGTCCCTTTTTTTTAGACTGCCACAAAGGTTGATGTCTCTAATAAAAGCTGTTAGAGCAGTGGAAATGCCCCAATGGATTCTGGTACTACCTCTGCTCCACCTCCTCAAAGGTGCTGCAAAGCCCTTCGAAGCACCAATGCCTGGAAACATGAAGTGTGATGCATCCTGGGCAGGTTTGCAAGACCTTGAAATTAATAGCTTAATACACATGAACAGTCAAAACAAAAGGTAAGAATCCCCCTCGTAGCATGAACATCTTTCAGAGTATTCATTTGGGAAAAAAATGAATGTATATTTTGAATCACTCTTCTGTTTCCAGAGCGCTGGTGAATGTGATCAAAAAACACAGTTATCTGACAGAGGTTGACGTACTTCTAGTGCGATCCTGCTTGTACGTAATGTCTTTTGATGAACTGATGGAGTGTGTCGTTAGCATAAAAACTCAGCTTTTGGACATGCTCCAGGTTGTCACCGCCAGGGCTCCTCAGGATATCACCTACAGTAACTTTCAGGTAGAGTGAAGATAAAATCCAAATAATACTTTGAGATTGTATTACATTTCATTGGGTTGATGTTCTTGGATTTCTATTTTGCAGACGGTGTCTGACATTCTCATCCATATCCAGCAACAGCTAATTGAGTTAAAATACAGGTAATAAACTCAGACTAACAGAATTTATTGTTCTTGGTTAAATGAAATTGTGCAGTCAGTTCAAATTATAAGTCTCGTGAGATATAGCCCATATTCTGTTATGACTATTATGCTGTGCAGACCATGGAGTGATATGTAAGGTAATATGTTTATGAAAAGAAGTGCTATCATGCAGTCACGTTTTGTTCATAGTCCTTTTACAGAGGGTTATCGGAAAAAGTGTCTCAAAGCAGCAGTTAACCTGTTGGGGAAGTTGTGCAAAGGAGTCAAACCGGCATCCCATAGCCAGAACTTCCAAGATATTCCCGTGGCTTGTATGAATCTGGTTGCATCAGTAGCAGACTTTGTTCACTGTGATGAGAAACAGGTATGTGAAGACACTTGAATAATGCTAATATGTTATAGTATTTTAGACAGAAATAAGTTATACTGCTTGGAATTATTGTGAAAATAATACTTGTTTAGGGGACTGGATACCAGCAGTATGCAAAAGAGTCAATCAGTGAGGCGCTGGCTATCATGAGAAACTGGATTAACTCGTTCTTCAGACAACGTTTGCTCAACAGGAGTCTGACAACCATTTACACCAAAGTTGAGGCCACAGAGGAGATTCAAGTGAGCCATTTGCTTTATTATAAATGCAGCGTAACTTTTGTACACATGGATGCTCTGATTCACTGGCAGAGAAATCTGGTAAATGGTTCTCTTTGTGCCTCATAGATGTGGAACAACATCATCTCCATCAATTTCAAAGATGAAGATTGTGCAACAAAATGGGCCGAGACATTCACAATGGATTTTGAGGGCAAGTACCAAAAGGTAAGAGATTTACATTTGTCCTTGTGGGATGACTCCGAAGCAACCGGACTTCAGTTTAGGCTTGAAGATCTTTCAGTTCTGAAGAACCCATCTTCTCACGCTCTCACCCTCTTGGATCTGAAGTGAAACGTCCCCAAGCCTAAACAGAACTCCAGTTTCTCCGGATTCAACCCACAACGATTACCATGACATGGATGAATGAGAAGCTACAAACTGTTTACCTTTATCCCATCCACGTGAATTTGTTTATTTATCAAACTTTAAAGTAAATTTCTTTGGTCTGTTTTAAGGAATCTGCTTTGGATCAGATTGAATTCTACTGCACAAAGGTGGAGAAACTCCATGAGTCCCATCCGTATGTTGCTTCTTGTATTGAGAAGTGTGCTCTTGTGGCAGTTACATCTTTGTGCCAGGTAAGAAGACCTCTAATTCACTTTTAGAAATGCAAATAAAATCAAATAGTCAAAGGTTTGATTTCAATTTCGTCTTTGAGGGAAGGTCACACCTATTAGCCATAACTTAAAAACTACCTGCCTATTAGAGGTACAACAGATCACATAACTCAGGGATTGAATCAGGCATTGGGTTCCTTCTTTATAAGCATAAGTGGGCGTACGCCACTCTGAACGGAATCTGTTGGGTTAATAAACAGCAAACTCGGCGGGAGACTGTGCAAACTCTGACTCAGTTCTACCCAGAGAAACTAGAGAAATGGGCAATTTAAAATCTTTATGATATTATTTCGTGACAAAATGTTCTCTTGCTGCCTAATATATCGCACCCACTGGGCGGTGCCATTGTAACGAGATAATCAGGGTTATTCTGACTTCTCCTGTCAGTGTCTATAATATTATGGCAGATCCGTGTATATTAGAGGAATAGCTACCGCAATCATTTTAACGGGTAATAGTTTTTATTTTAACGACTGTAATAGC
Source organism: Lophius americanus (assembly GCA_037951165.1). Taxonomy (NCBI): domain Eukaryota; kingdom Metazoa; phylum Chordata; class Actinopteri; order Lophiiformes; family Lophiidae; genus Lophius; species Lophius americanus. The sequence goes on from JBBDHG010000037.1 coordinate 4,769,642, forward strand.
TAAATGGTTTTAAAAGAGAATTTTCTGCTGATAGATTTACTGCTCCTCCCTTAAAGGAACATTCTGGTGTTTCTGACTTTTTTTTCCTTACTTTTTTTCCTTTTAATGCAGAGTAAGTCGGAGGGAAAACTCTTTGAGAGGTTCAAGATAAACCCGAAGTTCGCCAATCTCATCTCAGCAATTATAGAAAAATCATGGCCCAGGGACTGTCAAGGAAATTATCAAGACGATGAAGAAGTTGTCCTTCAGCATCTCCTCTCCTGGACTGCCTCAAAAAACATTTTCCAACTACACGGTATTTTGTAAAAAAAAACCAACAACTATTTGAACATACACACACACAAAGTAGACAATTTCTCTGGTGAAAGAAGATAAACTATAGTTAGTGCTGCATTACATGTCTGATGGGTCAACCGGAGTCAAAGGATGAATTCTTTCGCATCCCCATCTGCCCTCCACACAGAAAATAAATAAAGTTTGGAGTAAAACATGCAAATGGAATTAGCCGAGTAAAATAAATCCAGAGACAACCTGTTTTGAACTCTGTTTTATAAGTGAAAATACCCGTAAAGGCTTCATTTAACTTCATGGAAGAATTCAAGCAATACGATCTGAACAGTTCTTGCATGTGATTTCTGTCAATGCAGGCGCAGAAGAAAATGTGATTGAGAGTCTCAGTCAAGATGCCAGTGGAAGAATTGCAATCGCCATATCAGCATTCACTAATATCAATAAGCAGCTGGTGCAAGGAAGTATTAAGATGAACCTGCTCCAAATCATTTTGGAGAGAAGAGACGCATTCTTAGATTTACTGAAGATCGGTAATTACTGTCTGCTCATTAGATTTCCCTAGACATATTTAATTATAAATAACCAAAAATGTGTGTATTAAGTAAGACTACGTACATCATGTGTGTGTTTGTTTGAATACTAACAGAATGCCTGTCTGATAATGAACAACACAAGGATCATGCCAAAATGAGGAGGCTGTTACAGTGCAGAGAAACTGAATTTGCATCTATATACCACGAGAAGGACATTCTGGATCTCCTCTTAACAATGAGCCACAAACTTGAGGAATATATTACAGGTAGATTGGCCATGTTGGTTTGGTTTTATTCATTAATTGAATTACACCTAACGTTTGTTTAATTTCCACGGTAGTTAATGTTGCCGACATGGAAGAGAGGCTGCAGGTCAACATTCAGGTCATGCTTCTGGAGCATTTCATGGAGGTTCATCAACTTGACCAAATGCCCACTGATATGACTGGGGTTGTCACCTACTTCAAGCTGAATGAAGAAATCAGAAGCATGGCAGAGGACCTCTACGCCTTTAGAGACAGTCATATATTCAAACTGTGTTGGGAGAAACAAGCCAAACACCTGGCTACTGAAGAACTGGAAGATGAAGGTCTTGATCTGCAGGAAATAGCTAACATTATGGCGACACCAGAAATCATATTTGATGACATCTTTGAGCCTTGCTTTGCACATTATAAAAGCATCTACACCAATCTGAAGAATGGCAGTATTACGCTTGATGAGGTAAACCAGTTTTTCGGTGATTATGAGTGCAAGTATGAAGAGCTTGCAAAGGACCTGGACATCATGTGCGGAGTTGATAAATCGACTGACAGACAGTGGATCCACAGCAGGGTGCAGCAGATTGAACAGTACCATGAGCTTCATCTGGCTGTGGCGTCTGCTCAGATTATCATGATGGTCAAAGAGACTCTTGGTCTAAAGGGGGACTTCAGAGTTATGGAAACACTCAAAGAAGTTGTAAGTGTTTTTTGGATGTTAGTATATACAAAAAATATGTATATATTATGTATATACAACTGTATATATCATGTGCATGGAATATTAGTTGAAAATGGGTATTGAGAATGTTACTTGGCTTTTTTCGAACTGGGAGGTTAAGTCACTAAATGATTTTGCTATATGCACTTCCTCCAGCAGGAAAGCCCGCGTGGTGTCCCGTTTATAGAAAAGGTTACATTTAACGAGACTTTCTTGTCCCTCCAGAAAGAAACAGACTTTCTGAAAGAGCAGCTTAATCGGATCGACAATGACTTGATGCAGGCAAAGAAGGTCCTTGTGGACATCACTGAACCCCGCAGACTGTGCCTACATGAGCTGGGACTCAGGAGGCCTTTTGTAAAGTGGGTTAAAGATGCGCTTGAAGGTAAAAGTAGCCATTATCTGCCGTAGCCAGAACTCCATTTAAATGTTATATTAATATGAAACTACAAAATAACCAATGCTACTTCTTTACAGATATCAATGAACTCAAAGTGTTTGTTGACCTGGCTTCCATCTCTGCGGGGGAGAATGACATGGATGTCGATCGTGTCGCCTGTTTCCACGATACAGTCCTCGGCTACTCTTCAATGCTGTATGAGCTCAAACCTAATTCTGGTTTCCATCATTTGAAAGAGGTGCTCAAGAAGCTCTGGAAAGCTTTGGAGAATGACGCCAACCTACCAAAAAAACTGGTAAGAGGATGTCAAGATTATTCTATGAGTGTATAGCAATCTCTTTACTCAACATCTAGGACTGGGAACTGAAACTTAGTTCCAGATTGGTTCTAGAACTCAATTTAAAATGCTAGGTTATTCTTAGTTCTGTGTTAGTTCTAGCCTAAAAGCGTTAACCCTTTATTATTGCATACAGACTAAATATCTAAAGGGAGGTTTGTACTTATCTGTCCTCTATGTCTAGCTTACTAGCAAATCAGGTTTTACATCAAACATTTAAGGAAGCATCCTATCGATCATAAAGGTTTCACTGTGTTTGTTTGATGTCTTGCAGTCTCCGAGTCCAAAAGTGTCAGCAGCAATTTAATTTTGTGTTACTTGACTCCAATTGTTACCATTTTCTAAAGCTTTTTCTTCTTGAAATACCCCAATTCAAGGGGATTAGGTGTTCATTTGTTGGTAGATGGGATAGTGTGTGATGCATGTTCTGTCAACAGAACCTGAGAATTGTGTCACTCAAAAAAAAAAAAAAGGGATGTATTTACATCTGAAAGACATTCATAAAAAATGAAGCAATTTAAGTTTAAGCAAATTCTTAACCTTCTTCATTGAGCAGTTTTATTTGTTATTTTCCAGCGAGATAGTTCACGCCATTTGGAATGGCTGAAGACTGTCAAGGACTGTCATGGGTCAGTGGAGCTGTCATCTCTCTCTCTAGCAGCCTCTATCAACAGCAGGGGAGTCTACCTGATCAGCGCACCCAGTGCAAACAAGGTAAATATTAGAATGGAACCGATGGCGGCTCAAGGGCTGTCTCTATGAATAGAATAGTAAGAAAAATTATGTGACTGGGTGTTTTTGTGTTTCAATCCAGCTGAGTCTGGACACCGTCCTGAGGCTGCAGATTCCGGAGGAGCATGATGAGGGGCAGCAGATGCACTGTTACTCTCTGGAGGACCTGCGGGAGCTGCAGAATAAACTCATGCTTATGTCTGGCAAAGGCGATCAAGGCCAGAATGAGGTTGATCATTTTGCAGAGGTATATTGAAATGTTTATTCAATTAGTCCTCTAGTTTACCATGGAGGCTGAGGATACCTTGGTCCTACCAAATGCTGCTATGACTACTTCTTTATGTGCTGTTGATATTGATTCATCGTCAAAATAATATATTTGAATTATTTAAGATGCATCAAATTCTTGAACAAAAGTAGAATTAGTAGAATAGAAATTGATTGGTATAAAATATTATGTAAAGAAAAGTTTGAAATAGAAGTATTAATACATTATGACATCAAAAGTGATGTCGTTGTCCTATACAGTGCTTTAATAATGGAACCGTCATCAGCTAAAAGCCTTACATCTAAACCCAAAATAAAATAAAAAAATGTCTCTACTAATACCAAGTGGTTTCCCTTTCACCTTTTAAAAAGGGCTTCATATAACTTAAGGTGTATCTTTTTTTTTTTTTTTTAACAGTTCTTCGCCAATGTTCAAAGACTAGCCGAGGCATTCATTTCCCTCTACACTGCTGGGAATCCTTTGTTCAGACGCTGGGAAGCGCAAATTAACTGCTGCTTAACAAGCAATGAACCCAACATTATAATGGACTTCAACCTTGGAAGTGTTCTTGGTGTTGTCGTTGTGGAGGGCAGCCTAGAGGAGCAGCTCCCTGACTTTTGCAGGAAGATGGAGAAATGCCTGAAATATTGGGTTGACTTTGTTGAGAAACAAAGATCCAAGCGTTACTATCTGAATTACTACACCGCTGAGCAGATTCTCTACCTGTGCAGCAAGCTGACGCAGAAAAACGTGACCGATGTGGAGGACCAAGTTCTCATGATGCTTTCCTTTGTCAAGCCCAATTGCACAGCCTCAGACTTAAGGGAAGTCTGGCATGAACTGCAGTATGAAATCCTCACCAAGCCAGAAGAGCGAAATGAGGATATAGAGTTTCAGACTTTTGTTGTGGTGCCAGGAATTGAGGGCGAAGACTCGAGCCTCACGAGGGAATTAGATTGTCTATCAAGTCTTGTGGAGTCCAATGCTTTGCAACAGTTTGATCAGATGTGGAATTCTTTTATGAAAAACATGAAGAACTTTCTTCCAGATATTCTTGATATAAAAAGTCTCGGAAGACTGTTGGAAATTCTGGCCAACAAAAGCAATGCATGTGAAGAAGGCATTTCTGATTCTAACACGGGGAATGCAATAAAAAGGCGCCTACCAATTGGCTTGGCCACTGGAAATCCAAACCTTATTGTTTGCCCACATGAGGAGGTCTTAACATCTTGCATCTCCATTTACATGGGTAGTGGTGATGAGATGCTTCCCACCTATGATGAGGTCCTCTTGTGCAACTCGTCAACGCCATATGAAAAGGTGGAGCTATTCCTCAGACGCTGTCTCAGCACAGGCTACGGAGGACAGAAAATATACACTCTACTATACGGAGATCTACTCACTTATGAAGTGAGCTCCAAAGTTGAGAATTTTTTCCAGCGAATGAAATTGCAGAGCAGGAAAGACTACACACTGGTTCTCATTTGCAGCTCAGAGAAGGAACATGCTTACCTCCCCTCAGCCTTCCGCCAGTACAGATTGCACATGATTCCACTGGAGACACTGGCGCGGATCCAGTGCTACCTCCGCAAACACTTATTGGTTCCTTCAGATCGATGCAGTGCTGCAGAGGTCTTCAAAGACAGACTGCGTGTTGGTGTCATCTCATCCAAAAGGGCTGGCGTTGGTGGGTAGATATTTGCAACTTCAAGTTTATTAGTTTATTCATGGTAAAATATCTGCTTTGACCTTTTTGGCCTATAAATTTGCAGGTAAATCTCTTTACATCAAGAGGCTGTATGAAAAGCTGAAACACTCCACCATGAAATCATCAATGATGAAATGCATTCGTTTGATTGAACCACATGTTGACGAGGATGTAATCCTTCAATCCCTGTTGAACACCAGCAAGCGGGAAGAACTTATGATATTCCATTTTGACGTAACATCATCGGTAAAATAATGTCTCCAGTTAATGCTTTGCTTATTTTATTGGTAAGGTCTTATCTTTACATATGTTGTTAATTGTCTGTGTTTTATGTTTTTGCAAACAAAGGTGAAGAAAGGTCTCCATGAGTTTCTTTTCAAATTATTGGTTTTGCGCTATTTGATGGACTCTGAGGGGAAAATGTGGAAGTGCAGTGACAATCAACTATACCTCATTGAGATTTTGGAGCCTACTAGACAGGTAGGAGTTTGAAGTTTGGCACCAACACTATTATTTGAAATCTGACTATAGATGTCTGGTCACACACTGTTGTGCTTTCCCCTCTGATTTCTTCATAGGATCAAACTGTGAACTCATTCATGGATGTGTTCCCAAATGTTTTCTGCCGACCACCCAAGGAGGTGCGAATGGAGATGAAGAAAAAAAAAGACCGCTCGGTAGTGACCACTGATGACCCATTGATGGATGATAAAGAATTCAGGAGTGAAGCCTTTCAGCGGCCATACCAGTATCTCACACGGTTTCATAACCACATTAATCTTGATGTATTCACATATCATGGGGTTGAAGGCTCCCACGTGGAATGTCTTGAAATGCTTCTCATTTACTGTGGAATTGGGGACCCATCTTGGGCAGAACTGAGAAATTTTGTGTGGTTCCTTAACCTTCAGCTGCAAGACTGTGAAACGTCTGATTTTTGTAATGCTGCTTTCACCGGAGACACGCTGACTGGATTTAAAACCTTTGTGGTGGACTTCATGATTCTCATGGCAAAGGACTTTGCCACACCATCGATCAACCTCTCTGATCAGAGTCCTGTCATGCCGCAGATTGGCATGAGTGAAGTCCAAGATGAAGATTTGGATCCTTTTCTGATTAGAAAAAGATGGGAATCAGAACCACATCCCTACATCTTCTTTAATGGTGACCATCAGTCCATGACCTTCATTGGATTTCATCTTAAACCCAATGATCAGAAATCTGTTGATGCCATTGAGCCCACCTCTGGAAGAGTGATAAAAAAGAATGTCATGACAATGGCATTGTATAGAGGCCTGGAATTTCAGCGAGTCCCGTTCAACATCAACTTTGATCACCTTCCAAGAGAGGAGAAAATAGAGCGACTCTGCAGTGTTCTCGGTATCCAGTGGCATGTTGACCCTGATGAAACATATGAGCTTACAACTGACAATATCCTGAAGATGCTGGCAATCCACATGAGGTTCAGGTGTGGCATCCCTGTTATTATCATGGGAGAGACTGGGTGTGGTAAAACCAGGCTCATCAAGTTTCTGTGCGAGTTGCAGAGGGGTGGGGTGGCCTCCGAGAACATGAAACTGATCAAAGTGCATGGAGGGACAACTTCGGAAATGATTCACACAAAAGTCCGAGAATCAGAATACATCGCGTTGAGCAACAAGCAGCTCTATGGATTTGACTCTGTTCTCTTCTTCGACGAAGCCAACACCACTGAGGCCATCAGCAGTATTAAGGAGGTACTCTGTGATAAGACAGTCAAAGGGGAATGTTTAACACCTAACAGTGGGCTGCAGATTATCGCAGCATGCAACCCTTATCGAAAGCACACAGAGGTAATGATTCAGAAGCTAGAGTCGGCTGGTCTTGGGTACAGAGTACGGGCTGAAGAGACAGATGAAAAGCTTGGGTCTATCCCCCTCCGCCAGTTGGTCTATAGAGTTCAAGCATTGCCATCAAGCATGATCCCTCTGGTGTGGGACTTTGGGCAGTTAAATGATCACACAGAGAAAATATACACCAAACAGATTGTACAACGAGTGGTTGAAAACAATGAAATCGATCAAAAATACATTAAGCAAATCACCAGTGTCCTTTCAGCTTCACAGATGTACATGCGGGAAAGAGAGGATGAATGTAGCTTTGTAAGCCTGAGAGATGTAGAACGTTGCATGCAGTGCTTCGTTTGGTTCTATGTCAACCACGTAAAGTTGTTTGCAGAGCTTGAGGAATTTGAAAGTAAACAAAATGCTAAGAGATGCCGTGATGTCAGAGACCCTGTGCTCTGGTCTGTAGTCATGGCAATAGGAGTGTGCTACCATGCGTGCCTAGAACATAAAGATGAATACAGACAAGTAGTCAGCGAAACTCTACCGCCATCTTACGACCAAGCCAAGTTATTGCAGGAAATCTCACTCATGCAGGATTTACTTTTGAGCGGTGTGCCAATGGGGGATACTATTGCAAAAAATAGTGCCCTCAAAGAGAACGTCTTCATGATGGTTCTCTGCATTGAACTAAGAATCCCTCTCTTCTTGGTTGGCAAACCTGGAAGTTCAAAATCTCTGTCCAAAACTCTTGTGGCAGATGCAATGCAGGGTCAAGCTGCTCATTCTGACCTCTACAGAATGTTCAAACAGATCCATATGGTGTCCTTCCAGTGTAGCCCTCACTCAACACCAGACGGCATCATTAATACTTTCAAGCAATGTGGCCGATTCCAGGAAGGAAAGAACCTGGATGAGTACATTTCTGTTGTAGTTTTAGACGAGATCGGGCTGGCTGAGGACTCTCCAAAGATGCCGCTGAAAACCCTTCATCCATTGCTAGAGGAGGGATGCATTGATGACGAACCTCTCCCGCACAAAAAAGTTGGGTTCATTGGAATCTCAAACTGGGCTTTAGATCCTGCAAAGATGAACAGAGGCATTTTCGTCTCCCGGGGTGACCCTGACCAGAGGGAACTCATTGAGACTGCTAAAGGCATTTGCAGATCTGATGCAATGGTCTTAGAGAAAGTCCGCAATTTCTTCAAACCCTTTGCAGGAGCTTACTTAAACATCTGTAGCAAACAAGGCAAAGGCTTTTTTGGTCTCCGGGACTATTACAGCTTAATCAAAATGATTTATGCTGTGGCCAAGGCTAATCAACAGAAACCCACTGCAGAGGAAACTGTGAAGGCAGTGCTGAGGAATTTCAGTGGCAGGGATGATGTGGATGTAGTTACTGTCTTTACCAGAAGACTTCACATTGAAGCCAACTTGGAGAACATCAATGCCATTGAGTTTGTGAGAGCAAACATTCAATCAGTCGGCAAGGACGAGGAATGCCGATACCTGCTGGTGCTAACAAAAAACTACGCAGCCTTACAGATATTGCTGCAAACCTTTTTTTCTGAAAGTGGACAGCCAGAAATAATCTTTGGGTCCAGTTTCCCAAAAGACCAAGAATACACACAAATCTGCCGCAACATCAACCGAGTCAAGAACTGCATGGAGACAGGTCAGACAGTGGTGCTCCTAAACTTGCAGAACCTCTATGAAAGTCTCTATGATGCCCTCAACCAATACTATGTCTACTTGGGAGGACAGAAATATGTGGATCTTGGACTGGGAACCCACCGTGTCAAATGCAGAGTGCACAAAGACTTCCGGCTGATTGTCATTGAGGAAAGAGAGGTGGTCTACAGACAGTTTCCAATTCCTCTCATCAACAGGCTGGAGAAGCACTACCTGGACATCCACACTGTTCTAACTTCTGAACAGAAGAGGATGGCGGATGAATTGGAGAGATGGGTGACACTTTTTATATCTTTCAATAGTCAGAATACGGCATTATCTCAGACCTACAAGTACCGGGCTGCAGACGTCTTCATTGGCTACCACTCAGACACGTGTGCGTCTGTGATTCTTCAAGTCACAGAGAAGCAAAAGGACAGTTTGGACATGATAGAGTCAGAGAGGAGAGTACTACAGGAGGCTAAACTCTCACTGCTCAAATGTGCCACACCAGACTCAGTAGTGCGATTGGACGGCACAGCCCTTCCCAAAGTGGAGAGTGAATTTCTGACTGACAACTTTGAGCAACAAAATAACGGCTGTTTAGCTGACTTTATTCGTGCACATGTGTCGCAGGAAGTGCAGTGCTACTCTTCCTTCACAGAGGTAATTGTAAAGCTGTCATACAATAAAGGTTTCAATATTTGAATATGCATTTCAAAATCCTTAATATCTAATTATTCTTTTAATTAACACACAGGTGACGACATTCTCCAGGCTACTGACAGCATCTGACTTGAATCCACTGGAACAAACGTTTCATAGCGTGGAGCTTCTCTCACTGCAGCAATTTGACACTGAGCAGTCCTTCTTGAAAAAGATCAGGTTTGCTGTTTTATTGGGGAACATTTTATTCTGCTCAAAGTTACAGTTATGGTCTGTTAACTTTAAATTTGTTGGTAGTCTGACACACTCAAGCATGCTCGCATACATTGATTTTCCTATTGGGGCAGTATACTTTTAGGGATCTGCTGAATATTCCGAAAAGCACAGAAGAATCATTTGAAAGAGTGTACTAAAATCTTGATATATGATCTAAAGATCAAATCTCTATTCTCTTGTAGGAACTATCTCACAGCGGACAGTGGATTCAGTAACAGCAAATCATCCAGCAAGATCCTCATCATTCAGTGTGATTTTGAGGAAGCCTCTCAGAGTGCTAACCTTATTGCATCTGCAAAGTAAGTTTGACATCTGCTCTCCGTTAAGATGCACCATTGTGTGTTTTTTTTATCCACATCTCGTTTTTCTGTTGATTTTCAGGTATTCATCCATAAATGAAATCAACAAGGTATCTCAGCAGACTACGGGGAGCAAGTTGTTTGTCTACTTTCTCACCCGACTGCCCAGAATGGAAGGTGGGACCTCCTATGTTGGCTTTCATGGGGGTAAGGTTACTGCTATCTTTAAACTACTTGTAGTTCTAATCATTACATTTTGTCACCATCTTGTTTGAGGGATCAATATTAATTCAGAACATTTTGATATTTACAGGTTCCTGGAGATCAGCTCACATTGATGACCTCAGACCTTCAAAAGACATTTTTTCAGACATCAAAGCCTTGCAAAACATGACAATCAGTCAAATGTTTGCTACAAACATGAATCAGTCTGAAGGAGGTAACCGACAAATAAGCAATGGATGGAAAAAGATAGCTTTTTTGTGGAATTGAAATGCAGAATGTTTTTCTACAGGCATGGAGGTGGATGAAATGTACGCTGAGAATGAGCAGGAGGAAGCAGAGTTAAATGTGAGTTTCTCAGACATTTCATAAGGTGTATGCTATTCAAAACATACACCAATCAGCCATAACATTCTAACTTTGTAATTGAAAACCAAGTGAGCTCCTAGAACTTGTTGTGTTCCTGAAATCAATCCTTCAATGTTCTTTCAGTGTGGCAATCCTGCTGAAAGGGGTAACTACCATTGGTGAATGCTGTTTCTGTGTAGGGATGTACTTTGTCTGATGCAGTGTTTGGTTGGTGTTTCATGTTAAAATAACACCAACATGAAGACCTAAGGTCTGTTTTAGGACATGGCCCAAGGCATACTGCCTCCATTGTCTTGTCTTCTTATATGCTTATGCCATTTCTTCCCGAGATATGCAATGTACATAGACCTGACTTTCCACATGACGTAAAGAAAGTATTATTCATCAGGCCAGGCAATTTTCTTCCATTGCTCCCGGTGTCTGTTTTGATGCAGATGTGCCCGTTGTGGGCGCTCTCTGCAACACACGGGGATAGCATTGGTACTCTGACTGGCTTACATTCACACATCTGCATTGAGTTATGATGCACTATTTGTTCTGATACTTTTCTAGCAGTACTGGCTCCAACTTTTTCTGATATTTTTTTGCTACAGTAAATCTTCTATTTGATGGCATTCCCCATGGACATTTTTGTAACAGGTTCATCAATTTTCTTCTTTTTAGAAAAGAAGACAGTTTAACAGGTAGCAATCTCTGCAGACACCGAACCCCTAGAAAAACCTGCAGTGTTGGAGATGATTTGACCTCTTACTTTCACAATCTTTTCCTTATAAAAGTCATTCAGATCCTTACCCTTGCACATTTTTTGTGCTTCCAACTCTTCCAAAATGTTGACTTGCTCCCAATATATTCCATCTGCTGACGGGTGTCATTGCAACAACATAATTAATATTATTCAATTCACCTCGCAATGATCATTATGTTATGCCTAGTCAGTGTTTGTGCATCATTAAAAAAAGTTGACAATGGCATTTCATTTTATTCTTAATTACGTCTGACACGTTGTTCACTTGCAGGACTGTGATAACGTCGTGGACACGACAGCACTGCTCCGGAGCTGCGTGCAAAGTGCAGTGGGCATGCTGAGAGACCAGGTACAAAGGGGCGTCCGCGGCACTCGGAGAGTTGAGATCCTGCTGACACTCCTCAGCGATAATGATGAAATAAAAGGTATAACTGTTTTCAGCATTTTTTCTTTTGTTGCGTTACGCGTTGTGCAGATTATCTCATAAATTTATTTTCAGGAGAATTTCTGCAGACTTTGAAGAAGCGTATTCACTTAATGCTGGTGGCTCATGATCAAAACACCTTCTCATCCATTAAAAGCAACTGGGTCATCAAGGAAGCCTCAAACTTTGATGCTTTGCGAGAAGGAGGAACCTTCAGGTGAGTGCTTCAACCACAGACCTTCTATGTTTGTTAATGCATTCCTATTTATTAATACAGTCAACGTTTTTGTGGTCATGACAGGCACACATTGTTTAAGCGCGCTCAGGCTGTCGTTATACCCTTCTTGGCGCAACTGGTTGCAGTCCTTGACTGTGACCAAAATTTGGACTTTATGCTGGACAGTAACTCTGGACAATCTGTCAAGAGGCTGTGGTTAGATATCTTTGGCAACGATAAGCTGCTGGAAATCCCACACCTGACAATGGACCACAAGTAAGTCAGTTTGCATCAAGCACCTCCTATTCCTAATGCAACTGATGTTTAAAGGACTTCACACTTCACTTTTCACTTTTTTGTCAATAGCTCTGAGACCAGAACAATCCTTGTGCAAAACTACATTCCCGGAGACAGGAACATGAGCTGCAGCATGCCTTTCAGTTGGAGAATCAAGAACTACCTGGAGCAACTCTGGGTTCATGCACATCAACATGAAGGTAATGGCCTGTTTTGGGTTGCTCTCTATGATTATTATCACTTCTGCAATGAAGTTTTAATTGGATTTGTTTCGCTTATTAAATTAAAATCATTTTTGTCAGGTCACAGTCGATCAGAGTTCGAGGACTTCTTTTGGAGGACCCCAATTGGACGATACATTGCAAAAGCAGACCCCGAGACACAGGCTGAATTTTTTCATCACTATCTTCAGGATTTCATCTGCATGACTATGAACGTTACTTGTCAGGAAGATCTGCAGGTTGATTTTCCGTAGATGTTGAAGTCCTTAAATTTTACACTATACCTGTATGATGGTCCATGCATGAAGATACTAATACATTGCCTCTCTAGCTCCTGTGTGGTGCCTTGAATTGCTGTGTCAATGAGCTGAGATTGAAGTCAAACGCCGTGGATACGGTGACCTCTCTCGTGTGGGTCCATGCCGCTTATCAAAAATTCAAGAACCGACTGCAGAATTTCTCTAGAATGATCTGCATTGAGCCCCGTTTGATTGAGCGGCTCTCAGGGGGTCATCACTCCAGAGATGGGATGGAACTGGTGAGCCCCCTGATGCTGCTTGTGTTTCCTTCTTTGCTTCTTTCATGGTCTTTGAATTTGGCATACATGTCATAAACATATTCCCTGTGTCCAAGGTACTCGATGCGTATGCAGCTTTTGCATGTGTGGAGCTCTTGGAGCCTCGTACTCTGGACACAGATGCCCAAAGACAAGCCTGGCTCAGACAGGTCAAAACACTTCAGGTTCCCATTGAGCTGATTTGTGCAGAGGAAAGTGTGAGAGGCAATGGAGTGCGTAGCAAGGCCATTGTCTGTCAAGTTCAGTAAGTATGGCAAGACTAAAAATATTCAAGAGGTCAAAGTGGGAAAGTTGGATATTGCGAGGTGTTAAGATATGACTTTTTCTGTATTGAGTTGGCTTGGTATTTCCTTGTTTCTTTGTTCTTAGAGCTGGATGGAATCGAATATTCTCTCTCTCACTGTTTGTTGAGCACATGTTGTTGGGTATTGAGGAGGTAGAGAAGAAGCTGTCACCTCTAGTTCTTGAGCACTTAAGATGTCTCAGCCAGGTAGGACGGGGCTAATTTTCCTTCTGAATTTTCATGAATGAATTATCACCAATTTTCTGATATTCAGTACAATAACTCATCCATTTTATAGTAAAATGTTTATTGCATGATCTTTCATCAAGGTACTGGAGAAAAACTCTGACCTCAAGACTCATCAGGTGTTTGTGGAAGTAATTAGCTTACTCAAATCCTGCAAAGATGGAGCCATCGAACTCATCTTCAGGTAAAAATTCCCATCTTGCTCATTTTCCCTCATTCTTCCCTACTGTGATTGCACTCAGCCGGTGTGTTTACCTTTCCGTAATTGTTTTATCCAGATTTGGTCTTCCAGTGTGCCCAGTATGTATGGGGGACCCGAAAGACCCACTCTGCCTACCGTGTGAACACATCTACTGTGTGGCCTGTATGAAACAGTGGCTGGGCCCTGGGCAGATGTACTGTCCCCTCTGCATGATGCCAGTTAATGACGACATCCAAATGGTTCCTTCAGATGCCACAAGGTTGGTAACTGATGGATCGGAGTGACGAGAGCTTACTTTTGTTTGCTTTTGTTGCTCATAAAAGACAGATGATGTGGTTCTTTGTGGACACTGTGCTGCTCGATTCTCCCTCAAAGACATGCTGTGTTTATCTTACTTCTGTTTAATCACACTTCTGGGGTTTCTTGTAGGACTCTCATCAACCAACATGCTTGGTTCAGGAGGCAATGCAATGCTTTCTTCATTGACCTGGTGTCTACTATGTGCTTCAAGGACAACTCTCCCCCCTCTAGAGAAATCATTCTCCATTTGTTGTCCTTTCTCATAGTGGAGGCCAAGAGTGTTCCTCTTATCAGAGGTTGGAGACAACTGTGTCCGTTCAAAACCATGTACTTTCTTAACTTTAGTTGGCTCTGACTTTAATTTTGCCGTGTGTTGGTTTTATTTACTAGCTGATCGAAAAATGCTGACTAAGGTGCTTTCCCCATTTGATGACTCTGTGGATAAAAATCCAGTGGTCCGGTCTGTTGTGCTCAAACTCCTGCTGAAGTATAGGTGAGGTGGTTTGGTAGGACATCACATATGGTGCCTACTTATATATGCCTTCAACATCCTTAGCAGCATGTCTCATCTTTGCATAAATGGTGTTGTTTGTGAAGCTTCAATGAAGTTAAGGATTACCTGCAGCGACATCTGACGGCAGTGGAACAGTGTGACATCTTGGAGAAGACGGACAAAACTGAACTATACTTGTTGTACATTAACTGCCTGGAGGTACACATAATTTCACACCCAACTATATCATTTACAGTATATTTTAATGTAGGCCTTCTCTTGGTTTGATATTGATAAAAAATCTAAAATCCAAATTAGCTTATCAGCCATATTCACTTTTTACCATTTCCATTCTCTAGGATTCTATGTTTGAGAGGTTCCAGTTCAGGTCGATTGCAAAGCAGCATGCGTGTCTTCAGGATGAAAGTGCCTTCCTGATTGACTACTTGGAGTCACAGTCTGCTGAAACAGCTTCCGTGGAGTATCTGCAGCAGGTGGCCAGAGTGCACATGGACCTGGATGTTGCTGTCAACCTCATTTTGGAAACCGCAGGTGTGTCACTTTGATACAATACTGTATAATTTCTCACATGTAGTGGCTGATAAGTGAGTTGTTTGTGTTTGAGAATGTTTCCATTCTACAATCATGTTTTTCTCTCTGTTTTATTCATACCAGAGACTCAAAGAAATGGTAATAATGGAACCAAAGCTTTCCTGGACAGTGTGTTGAAATTGTGTAGGTGCAGTGGAAACGACTGGTATCGTATCTACTTAATCCGCAAGATCTGCAGCCAGCATGGAGTAGAGTTTGTCTTTAAACTTCTCAGTGAGGATAAAATGGGCTGGCTCTTCCCTGCCAACGTTCAACAAAAGGTTTACTCATCCACATGATTTTTAGTGTTAAAATTGAGACATGCTACATTCCAAGGGTGATTTTTCAGCTGTTTTATGGGTTGTGGTTCCAATTGCATTGCAAACAGAGTGAAGAGATCACCACCATTGACCAGTATCTTGTGTGTGGGGAGCATTACAAGACGATCAGAGATGCTGTTGCAAGCAGAGTCATGGAAGGCAAAGTGGATGGACTGGATGAGACTTGTGAAGTAAGTTTACATCCACTTGTTGATAACACTATCTAGGTTGACGACATCTGGAGTGTGTAATCAGGGCCTTCATAATGTATAAAGCCTGACTGGATGATGACACAAAACATGCCTTATAATGTGTTACAGTATGTGTATGTTTGTATGCTATGGTGATGAGTTTTTGCATTTGTTTTCATAGGGGTGCAGATGTTCACCACAGTGGACAACAGTCTATCTGCTGTTGGCGCTGTACAGAGAAGTCACCACTCTCTACAGAGACGTGAATGTTGACTTCCATCCAAAGCCTGAGGTAGACTATTACTTTTTTGTGGTGTACAATATGGACTTACAATTACTTGCTTTTCATAGCTGATTTCAAATCTATGTTTTGAAAAGAAGGTCCTTACCTGTGGTTTATGCATACCTCAATGCAAAGCTGTGAGTAGACACTAGTTTCCGCTTTGCAGTGCAAATGACACAAGTAAAGTGAGTTTGCTACTATACTTGTCCTTTTTTTAAATTTAAAACTCTTCATCTTGTTTTAAAAATTCATGGACCGTAAAAGCACAACAGTGTTGAGATTCTCCAATTGTCACAATTCTGCATAGCAGTAGGAGGTCGAAGAGAAAAGCAAAGAACAAGCTTATCCTGTCTGTGTGAACTCGGAGCTGTCCGAGTATCTCCTGATAATGTTGTGAACCCAAGCAAAGCGGCGTTTGAATTAACCAATTTATGCGGGACTTCCACCAGAAGGACAAAGCTTAGAGGTTTCTTGACTGTGGACGTAGATGAACATTGTTATGGTTTTGGATAGAGCTGTGTCATGCAAATAATAAAGTGATTAGAGCGACGTTCAGGGTAAACGCAGCATTTGATGATTGGTTTCTCTGAAGCTTTAAACATGCCAATAAAGGCGACAACATGTTGGGTTCTGGCTATTGTCAGCCAGTGGCAGCAACCAACCGGTAATGGGTTCAAGACAAATTTTAGGGGCCTCTCCAACCATTATATTTATGTTCACTATAAATGCTTAGTTTTACACCTCACAGCCTGACAACATGACTGAAATGATTTCTACGGACAGTTTTTTGTGAGAGTGAAGTACTTCTTTTATGCTTAAGGATGAGTCTAGCTCGGATTTCTTGTGAGAAATGAGTTGTTACCTCCTCTAGATTGTCCAAATCGGTTAAATATTCAGAGAAACTATAGAACAAATTTTTTGGTGTCATTTTCTCTAATGAAGTCCAAACTCCTCTCTTATACAGGGACCTAAGGGACTTTCTCCTTACACAGCATCACGTGTCTGGTTTATTTATTTTTCTACAAATTCCACTCGGAGACCTCATAAGATAATTTAGTAATATTTCAAGTTGTTTCCATGCATGTATTTCGTTAACAACTTGGCTCTGCTAATGAAATCTACCATATACAACCTGAAGAGTTCTAAACTCTATGTCTCATATTTATAATTATGCACCCACAGCGTGTGGAAACCCTGCTATCATATGTCCAGACCTCCAAATTCCTCGCCAGCCCAGAGGTGAAGGCCTTCGCCCACTCCTTGGTGACAAACAAGCTCGGGCCACTGCACGTTCTTCCTGGGGCCTCTGGTGCCCAGTGTGTATTTGTGGACTTAACCATTCACATGGCTGCCGTCTTGCTCTGTGGAAACCAGGCCATTGTAGCTCCCTTGCAGCAATTGGCAATGACACCGACCAATATGCAGGTATATAAAATCAACAGCTCAAAAAGGGTCAGTGGCTAGGTCTCCTCATATTTAAAGAGAACTGCGTGTCTTTATCTGTATGTACAGGCATCCTTCTTGCCCACTATGGCAGACGACATGTTAGTTGTGGCCCAACAAGCTATGGGACCGTTGCAGTGGTACCGTAAGTGAAAGACATATTTAAAATATGAAGGGACATTTATTTTTCTGTCGGTTAAAGATTCAGCAAAGATATGCTTGACACTTCTGTTCCCTTTTTTGTTTTTTCTCTTACATAGTTTGTTCAAATGGTCACCCCTGCACCATTGGGCAGGTATGGCATGCTCTGTTTGAATTTTAATGATTCTAATCCTTTTAGTTTTGTTTTTTTTTCACACCAAGAAATCTGCCATCCTTTCTCTTTTTCTCCAGTGTGGCCAGCCCATGGAAAGAAGTCACTGTCTTGATTGCGGCGTTGAGATTGGAGGAATCAACCACCAGCCTGTGCAGGGATTTCAAGCTGTTCCATTGCAGTTAGTGGTCTATGATTTAATGTAACATTGAAGGATAGTAATTAGTGTTCGTTTTCTAAAAATTTGTATTTACCTGTTATTTCTTTGACAGGGGTGACCGTACTCAGACAGGGCACATTCTTGGCGACCCAAGCCGCAGAGACAATCCAGACATGTTGGACACCAAGAGTATGTCGCCTGTTCCCTTCACCGTTGTCCGAATGCTCACCCACATGGCCATGCTCCTCGGTGCAGGCAACCACCAGCAGGTAGCTTGGACAAACTAATAAACTCAGTTCTAATCGAGATTGTTTAAACATGCAATATAGTCTTGAGTATTCAAATAATGATATTTTAACTGCTATGCTCATAAACCACAAAGCTCATGATGTCATGTCTGTCAGTCATCCAATTTGTATGTTTCCAGCACATCTCTTCCATCATCAAACCTCCAGTTCCTGACCCAGGTGCATTTCTACTTGCTCATTTGCGAAACGACTTGAAACATCTTATCAGATCCCTGGGAAAGGGAACGGATGACACAGTCAGTGTGGTTCACCTTCTCATCAACAACCTCCTGGAGCCCCACCGGCAACAACAATGTAAGGAAAAGCTTGCAACAAACCAGCTGTAAAACCATTCCACGATGTGTGTGCTGAAATTATTATACCAAAGTTTTATCATAGTCTGAAAAGCAACTTTTGTCCACAAATCTAATGCCATCATGTAACTTAAAGTTGAAAGCTGCAAGACAAAAAAATGAGAAAAGAGAAGACTGGATGCCCTCTAGTGGTAGACATTGGGTTATGTTCGTGGTACACACAGAACTTTTACCTCCACCAAGGAGGTAAAGAGGTTTCTTTTGTTTGTTTCTTAGCAAGATTACAGAAAAACTAATGGATCGATTTCTATGACACTTTACCCAGAGGCAGCTTTTGGCATATTCTATGGATGATTAGATTTTGCTATATAAAGCGATCTAATTGAACCTGATCACAATCATTTCTACCTTGGAGATGGTTAAGCCTCAGCGGAGGTTTGCGCTCCTGAGTGCTTTCTAGTTAAATTAGTCTGTTATAAAATCTTTAAAGTCGTCATAAAATGCAAGGATCAACATCTTTCATTTAACAAAACCAGTCTTTCCTTCAGGGCCTGCTCCTTATGACAACTTGCTCTCCACCAAAGAAGCTAGAAATGGATGGGAGATTGAGGTTAGCAACGCCATCATCACACCTCAGCTGAAGGTACGATACATTTTGAATTTGCTATTAACAAAACAAGTAGAACCTACAATCACAACCTCAGTTAATAATTCAGCCTGTTTGGAGGTGATACGTTTATAACGTGTTTTTTTCTACTGTCCTCTTCTCCACAGCACTTGGACAGGCGGCTTAAGGAAGTGAACACATTCATCCGTAATGACACTCACCTCTCCGCCAATCTTATCATGAAGCTCTTGTTTGGCGATCCTCAGCTCTTCTTGGAGTCTCTCCCTCGAAATTCACTTATCCATAGTTCTTCAGTTTGGAGTTGCAGGAATAAGGTGTCTCTGCTGAGTCTTACCCACATTGTAGAGCAGAATGATGGCAGAGACACCCTGCCTGTGCTCTGGAGGTTTCTGCATAAGGTAGGGTGAAACTGCAACAGAAGGCATGTCCTATATGTTAGAGGTTATTTGTTTGGTCGATAAATTACTTATAGGACCTTTGCGCTGATAGCGATCGACCGCTGAATAGCCTCCACTGGTCAAAATGTTGATGGTTCTTACTTTGAGGGAAAATAATAGCAAAAACATTATTGATATTTTTGTTATTTTGATCAGTTCTAGATGATTGCTGTTCATTATTCTACATAGTGTAGATGGAACTATGGTCCAGGGGCAATACAAAACATCGACATGAGATACCAGTAAACAAGATGTAGTGCGATAAACAAAGGTGCAAATGCTGTCCAAGTTAATGTAGAAATGAGAAATGGTGGGAAAAAAATGTTGTTAATTATTAGAATATTTACATATATTTACAAATATTTCTGAAAAAGGCAAAGGGTTCTGTCAAGGTTTGTTGCGTCACAATTCAGTAATTTGTGACTTTTTGTATACTAATATTATACAACAATATTTTTTCCATAATTGATAACTATTTCGGCAAGAACATATTGTTACTGTTATATGTATAATTATTATTATTATGACTATTTTTTGCACCACCCACCTGGGACTTATGTAAAGCCTTGTGTTGAAATAACACATTTCAAAGAAATGAAAATTATGAAAAACAACAAAGCCGTTTGAATGGCATTTAATATTCAATCCAGTTACAGCTCATGAAGATTATTTGACAGACATGTTTTTTTGTTCTTAAACATATTTTCTTTTTGTTGTTTTCTTAGGAAGCAGAGATCCGTCTGGTGAAGCACCTTCCTAATATCCTCACACTCCAGAGTGATCTGGTCAAGAAGTTTCAAAACGTCTCGGAGCTGACATGCAGCACCATTTCTGAATTCCTCCACAGTCAGAAAACTGGTACTGAAAGTGACTGCACTAGTGGCTCTCTTAACTTTTCAACTGTATGACTCACTCACACAAGAGATGCAATGTTCCACGCATTTCCTAATTACCTCTTTCTTGGAAATGTCATAGTAAAATAGCTGGCAATGTACAGTTGAAAGGCCTGCTTGCCAAGGCATGAGTTGTTTTAACCTGGAAGGAGACAATGATTTAGTATTCTTAAAAGAACAAAATGTCTTCCACACACCATATCCACTGATTTGAACAACTTTGTGTAAACTTGGGGTTCAATCTTTCTTCTCTTAATGTGTGCAGATTCGCTGAAGGTCTGGTATGAGAAGTACATCAAAATCTTCTTGAATACTTGGAATCAGCTCAGAATGTCGCTGAAGATTAATGGTAACTAACACTTGCTGTACAGAAAACCCACTTTGTGGCACAAACTTGCGTCATGATCTGAATTTAATTGAAAGGTTTTTTTGTTCAGGTGAAATTAAGATCCCGCCTGAGTTCTGCAACAACAACCTGGACATCAACAGTGACTTCAGGTTGCTGTTACCACAGCAACAAGGCCCAGGCTTGTGCTCTACAGCCCTCGTCAGCTACCTCATCGCCCTGCACAATGACATGGTCTACTGTGTGGATAAACACACTGGCGAGGAGACCAGGTGGGGGCGCTGATGACATGTTTTTCCTCACTTGTCTACCTTTAATGGCAGTGAGTCAATATGTGTAGTAGAGGGTTTTACTCCTGCACATGCTCTGCTGAGATATTACTTAAAACACATGAAGATAACTTTAAAGAAAGAGACAAAAGGAGCAAATTGTCTGGCATCACTGGTCTGGTTATTTTTCCCGCAGCTACAAAGTGAGCCCTGGGGATCTGTCTGACCTGCATGTGATTCGGTATGAGCTGGAGAGGGACCTCATTCCTCTGGTTCTGTCCAACACCCAGTACAGCATCGAGAGAGGCCAGGAGACTCTTTACGACTACAACTTGTTCAAGATCCAGCAGCAGATAGTCTCCCATTTCTTGCTGGGCAAACCTCTAATCACTCTGAATGTGAGCAAAGTGACAAAAAAAACCTCCTCTGTCCTGAAATGACTCACTGTTTTTTTTTTGGAAATAACATTGGTCCCTGTTCTTCTATCAATTTCCACAGGGCATTCCAACTTTGATTAACAGACATGACCGCAACTATGAGATCATCTTGAAGGATGTAAAGTCTAAAGTGCAGCAAGTAAGTTCTTATATTCTTTATCATCTATCACAAATACTATATACACATAAACTAAACGAGTATCCCTCATGAGATTATACAACATCTGCCGCGCTCCAACAGGAGGCGCTCCCGACTCTGAGCCTGTTTGCAGTGGCTGGAGAGCTGCACTCCTACAGCGAAGTGTGTGAGGCCCTGTCCACGCTGGAAGTGGCTCTTGGTTTCCTCGCCATGACGGCGGAAGAGCCTTGCATGCAGCTGTCTTGTTACCTGGAGGAGGTGCTGCAGATGCAGAACCAGGTGGCTGCTCATATCCTCAAGGTCAGCCTATCTGAGACACCGGTTATTTTATACTTTGGCACATTTGCCTGTTTCCGCAGAATAAACCCTGAATAAATATTGTAACTTTGATACAAAGAAAATAGCCAAACACGTCCTTGAGTAACAATTTTGATAACTGACTGCAGCTGACTTGGACATCAGATCTAAATAAACAGGGTTTGTAATCGGTGTGGGCTTTTTTTATTTGCTAGACATGGGATAAACCATTCTCCCTGTTTTGCCTACAGGCCCTGAGCATGTGTTGCCTAAAGCATTGTGTGGTTCTGTGGCAGCTACTGGCTTCTCTCAAATCACAAAATATGCTGCAGCTCAAAGGGGTAAGGCGTCACACAGCGCTGCCTTTTCAGAATGACAAATGTTGAAATTTCCTTAATGTTGTTGATAGGGTAAATATTTACATGAGATATTATTTTTCGTGTTCCATGCGCTCCCCCGTGTTCTCTAGGATCCATTTGTTGGAGTCTCAGAGGAATACAAACGGGCCCTGGGTGAGGATGAGCACAGACTGCTGACTGTCTTCTTTTCCAAGAACAGTGCAGACAGTTTCCTTCTGGAGATGCACGAGTTCCTCGTGCTGGTTCTTAAAAAGTCAAATGCGCTTGAGACCTTCAGGCCTGAATGGGGGTAAAAGAGAATTTTTGTTTCTATGCAGTTATTTTTGATAAATATATACATTGGTTTGCACCTTTCCATTAATGATAAGTAGGAGCTCCATTTGTCCTTAAGTTTTAAAACCATAAATGACCGAATTGATACATACGTTCAGATGGCTTGTGTCTTGCTCTGAAGTCCCGCTGGCTTTAGGAGTATCTGCTAACGGGAGCCTCTTAACTTTCTATTTTCCTCTGGGTGACTAAATGTGGAATGTGTGATTCATTTTGTCGTTCCGTACGTTTTCGGGGTTGTTCCTAAACCGCTTATTTTGTCCTTACTGGAGTTCTAAATTGCGAGCTTTGTGTGTTTCTGGTTAACATGTGAGATGTTTGCAGCCGTGGTAATGCATGCTTGGTGTGCCTGTGTGCCTCAGGCGTTCAACCGGTAAGTAACCAGCCTCTAGTGTCTCTAATCGGCTGATTTCACCAAACGTGGCCTCCTGGCGCCGATCGATCGGTGCACCTCTACGGACAACTAATCTTATTCAAGGTTTCTGTTGTAGGGATCTGAATCTAGGGATCTGGTCATTTCAAACCGTCAAAATGCAGTTTGAAATGTTGCATGCCATGTCTTTCCCCTTGGTTGAAACAAAGCGAATGTTGTTCCATTTTCCACTTGGAGTCACCTCAGTGGAATGTAGCATGTTGCACGCAAACAAACCTGGGCCCATATTCGCAAACATTCTGAGAATACACTTGAGAGCTTCTAATTTAGTCTTCAACCCCCCAGCAAGGAGAGGGCTGAAGTGATCTAGGAAACTTTAATCGTAGTGGCAGAGCACGTTTGATACATTATTTTCAATACTATATGTAGGTAATCAGAAAAGAACCTGAATAAATATACACTTTTTCTGACAATGGCCATGGACAGAGAAATGAGTCTCTTTTAGGACATGATGTAGTTATGGATACTGATTTCTATCACATATAGTGCTGCTGAATCAGTTGTAAGCTATACCTTAGCAGAAGCCTATAAATTGTTTCCAAAAGACCTGCTTTCAAAGTGCAAACAGTAAATACAAAAATGGTAGTCATTTTTTTCACCTTAATCTAGTTGATATTAGTATAAAACCATTAAGCATACGTATAGTTGCAGTTTGTAACATTTTGGACAATCTCTAGATAAATGAAATATAATAATATTGTATGTTTTGTATTGTTATGTATTTGTGATATATACACAACCACTGTGTAATTAGCTGAAAATGAGAATTTCTTTTTGACAGTTAGTTAGGAAAAGCCCTTGTCTTCAGAGGGAGCGGCTCCTCTTCCACCACCATGTTGCTCTGACATCTTCATACAGTAGCCTGAATGGACGAACTGAACACTGGCTTTAGAGAAGGCTTCTTGGCAAAGCATGAGGCAAATAGATTAGGACATTTTTTCTTTTCTGTTTTTTGCCTCTAAACATTAACAAAGAAGAAAATACAATTAATAACGTTGTTGCTTAGTACTACTTTCAACTTGGGGCGAGAAGGAAGACAACATAGTACGGGAGGATCCTCTTGCAAGATATCTCTTTTGGCTGTGAAGGTGGCTGCATGATTGACATTGCTGCCCGCCTGGACCTCACCTATACCCGGGAATATGGGTCTAGTGCTAGTCGTACCCTCTTTCCTCCCATGCAACGCCTAGCAATGGGGAACAATTAATATTTCCACATTGTAGTACATATAATATATTATATAATATTTGTTGACTTACATGTAATCATCTATATTTTCTGATTTTTGGACAGGGAGGGTTGAGCATGTGTGCAATATAGGTAGGACTCTGGAACCTCACCCCCACAGATGCGACTCAATTTTACACACTGCACCTTAAGTGGACAATTCAGCCTGAGTGTTACAGCTCATGTTAGTGATTGTGTGTTGTAATGTTATTCATTAAGAGGACGTCATCATTGGGACATCTGAATTTGACCAAACTTTAATACTGGATATTAATCCACACATGAAATGGTTGTACTTGTAGATTTGGTATTGAACGGAGTACTAGAACAGAGTACTTTCCAAACTCTGTTCTTCACTTACCTTAAGTGGTTGCTGAAAAGCTGGTTCACGCGTTTGTCTCCTCCAGACTGTATTACTGTAACGCACTTGTTTGACGACTTTGAGACTTTTATCGGGATCAGGGATCCCGATAAAAGTCTTCAAAGACTTCAGTATGTTCAAAACAGTGCTGCAAGGATCCTGATGAGAGTTCGTAAACACAAACACATCACCCCCGTTCTTCATTGCCTTAATTGGCTTCCCATCTCCACCAGGATTGATTATAAGAGCTCTCTCCTCACTCACCAGTGCATCTATGGTAACGCACCCCCTTACCTAAAAGAAGTACTTTCAGCACACTCACCCCACTGACCTCAACACGATCCCTCCGTTCTACCCGCTCATACCGCCTCCTCCTTCCCTGGACTAAGCTCAGCACCATGGGTGATCGCGCCTTCTGTTCTGCTACCCCTCGTCTGTGGAATGCCCTCCCTGACCATCTGAGGGCTCCATAGACGACAGACATTTAAAAAGGACTTTCCTTTTAGCAGAACCTATAACTTTTAATTAAAATTAATGCTTTTTGGTCATATTTTTGTATTGTTATTATATTTTTTATTGATGCTTTTATCTGCTTTTACCTCGTAGCATTTTGATATTTCATCCAAATGTAAAGTGCGTTATAAATTTTATGTATTATTATTATTATTTACATATCATTTAAGCTTGTACTACTGCTCTTGTTGGAGATATGAGCCCCTCTACTCCTATAACATTTTGAATCGACTTTCCTCAACTGCTGGATCTATAAAAGTGTATGTTTTGTGTCTTAAAGCCTCAAAGTCACGCTGATGTCATACATGGATGGTAAAGGCGTAGACATTCCGCCTGACGTGGCAGAGCTCTTCCCGGAGAACATCCTCCTGTGCCATTATGTTGAAGCCTGGAAGTTCATCATAGCCTTTAAACAGGAGCGTCTGAGACAGTGAACAAATTGGTAGTCTTTTGTTTCATCTGCCTTCTTTGGCTGATGCTTCAATTCAGAAACTGCAGATGTTTACAATCGTTCTGAAGCAACAGTATTTTAGCGATTGATCTCTCTATTTGTCTGTTGTCTGCATTTTAAACAGATTTATGCAGAGGGGATGTACCTTTTATAGACCTTAATTTGACCAAGAAGAAGTTTGCAGTTAAATCATTTTTTCAATGGTGTATTTTTCTTTTGTATTATTTTCCTCTTGCCAATGCATCAAAATGCACTGAGTTTCTGTACACTTGAAACACTTTTTTGCACTTGTAAATGTGAATTTGTCTGACATTTTGTACCTGGGAACAATTCAGTCATTCTGGGGACTGATTTCACTTTACCAAGTATATCTCATTCTGACGCAATTCCATCTTTCTTATAAGTATCTTTGTTAAGTATCTTTGTTAAGCCTTATGTTTATGTGCTCTTTATTGAATGTATTATTGCCTTTTTTTCTAATTCTCTAATTTGAAATTCTATTGATTAAAAAGTGTTCATCTCACCTCTTGTTGGTGGGTGTTTCTGAGAACTTCTTCCTCTTGTATCAGGCTAACTACAGTATCAAATTGTAAAAGTACAACCATATTTTACTACAGTGGTTTCCAAAACATTTACGTCTTCTGTCAACTTTTTTCATCCTATATTTGATAGTCTTTCCTGAACTGTTTTATCCTGTGTCAGTGGTTCCCAAACTTTAGATCCTGTGTCAGTGGTTCCCAAACTTTAGATCCTGTGTCAGTGGTTCCCAAACTTTAGATCCTGTGTCAGTGGTTCCCAAACTTTTAACATCTTCCCTGAGTGGTCCTAAACCTTTTGGGAACCACAACTTCAAGGATACAAACTTGTGTATACTGCAAGGCAGGAGTATCTAGTAATATGTTTTCTGTTGCCACACTCAAACAAGCAGGATTTGTTATATTACATTTTTGGAACTGACAACATCAAAAACAGTTCTTTACAAATAATTAAACTTCTCTGAGGTAATTGCTAGTGATAGCTGAATAAATATACACCCAGAAAGTTTCTGTGCGGAGATGGCATGTTCTCCCTGTGTCTGCGTGGGTTCTTTTCGGGAACTCCAGCTTCCTCCCACAGTTCAAAAACATGCAATTTCATCTAGGTAAATTGGTGACCCTTAAAAATTGCCATAGGAGTTAATGTGTGTGAATGGTTGTCAGTCTCTCTGTGTAACGAATGAAAGAATATCATTACATGTACGTATGCGGAGATGACGCTGGCGCCGCTTGTTCGGTGCTTCTCCCTCCGGACGGGGAAGTTCTGCTTCTCTTTCCAGGACTAATGATTGTAAGGCGTCTTTGGGTATCTTGAAAAGCGCTATAGAAGTATAAAGTGTTATTATTATTATCCTGGAATTTCCACCGCAATGCCAGTGTCTTCCACAGATACTTTATGTTGGCGTGATAACAGGAACAATTTCATGGATCATTTACCTTAGTGAGAGGAAGAACTGGATTGATTTTGCGTAAAGGTTAGATTTATAATCCTAACACTAGGGGAGCTTTATCGAGAAAAGTTTTCAGGTCGTTTCTCAATTATTAGTATGATTTAGTCTGAATGTGTTTTTTGTCGACTCCAGGAGAACTATCTTGCAACAGTGTAACTGTTTATTGTAGTTCATCATTTACACACTAGGGGGTGCTTTTTGACAAAGTTCAATCAAGGATTGCTTGTAAAAAGCAGGCAGGATGGGACTTTTTGGGGATATATCCTTGCTTTCGGTGATGAAAACATAGTTCTAGCGTATAGACATGGCACTGGATGGCCTAATAAAAAATATGTTTATAAATAAACGTATTTGTACCCTGATCGCTTTAAGACATTTCTCTTACAGTAGATTGTCAACTACCTTTCTACTGAAAGCCACAAGTACGCTTAACCTTATTTAAATCACTATGAGCTGCACACTGCGGCTACACATGATGGAATGCTCAGGAAGCGGCTGACTGCCAGAGGTCGTATGACTTTTTGACCCTCTGTTGGTGGGAACTCCACTCAATGTGTTTGTGATCAGACAGATGAAAATGATAAGGACAAAACAGCCAAGAGACTGCTGCTGGATTGCTCCTTAATTCAATTTCCTCCATACCAAAGCATTGGTTTAGCATAACAATGACAAATGGAAGCGTGCACTTCCAAAAGTAAACCATTTCAGTGATCGTCCTCTGGGAATCAGCTGATATCCATGGAGACTGTCTGCTTTGGTTCCCAGATTTCACCCACTTGCTGGTTAGATGCTAACTTAAGTATGCTAATTCATTTTATAATGTTTGGGAAAAATTTTAAGCACTCATTATTAAATGTGTAGAACTGTCAATCTGTCCATTTCACCAGGCTAATATGCATCATCACAGGCCAGTCAAGGCTATAACTCCATCCTTAGGAAACAAGCCTCACTGAGCAAGTTCTCTTTCACTTCCACTTCTGTTGGCCACCAAAAACTTTTGGTTTAATGAGCAATTCTATCAACTTAAAATGATAGAGAACATATGTTAAATTTGACGCTTCTGTTAAAAGGATCTAGTCATGTTTTAAATCAAAATAAAATTAAAATCAGTTTCCCTGGTGGTCCAATGGTTGTTTTATTGGTTTAATGTATCCAGCGAATCTTGCTTCATGTAATCCCACACTCATTCTCAGCATCTGCTGCACATTTAGAAACTAACAAATATTAAATCCTAAGGGCTTTGAAGTATTGGTCCCTTATTTCTCACTTTCATTCAATATGAAACAAAAGCAAGTTGGCTAAACTCAATACACAAGTTTTAAATGATAATGATGTTTATTGGACCATGAAGCCTATCTAATACCAACTGGGCCTGTGAGCAAAAGTATTTGTATCCTTAGATCTTAAATCCAAAAGAGCTACCAAATTACTGGTGACAGCTGGATTACACACTCCCTAGCCTGATTACTAAGACACATTCACTCAAATCGTCACTTTATTTGACCAGTTTCAGAAGCATGAGGTTTTCAAAATCATAACAAATTCCTTAAGCGATGAGGAAGAAGGTGGGTAAACAACGTCAGTCTGAGAACAGTTCCAAGCTATTCCTGAGGCTCTGGGTCTCTGCTGATGTACAGTGAAACACATTATATACAAATGCAGAGGACTTGAAAGATGAAGGTGAACCTTCTCAGAACTGTCTGACCTTCCAAAATTGCTCCATGAGCACAAGTAAATTCTCTTTCAGGAGGTCACAAAAGATTTAACGGATACATTCCAGGAAGTGCAGACCTCTCCCCTCAATAGAGGTCAGAGTTCATGTCTCCACCATTCCAAAGACACTGAGCAGAAGAAGCTTCCATGGCAGAGTGGCAAGGAGAACGCCAGTATGGACCCAGAAGAACATCAATACTTCTGGCCAGGAGAAGGTGCCATAATTCAGTGAAACTGAATCCTGCTCTCTATAAGAATATTGTTTAGTAAGATGTCAGGTCATGAGTCTCAGGTCAACATTGCAAGATAATGATGCTGAGTTGAAGTTTCAGTCCATGTCTGAATGGCTCAAATGGAATCAAACTGGTTTTTTGAACGTCTAGTCATAGTCTGGACCTCAAGCTCAGTGAGGTTCTGTGGCAGGACCTGAAAAGTAGAAGAAACTATGGGGTCGGGCAGCAATCATAATCAATTTTCTCCTTTCTGCTTTTCTTAATTTACTCCTGTGTATCTGCTAACCCTTCAGAGATGCCCTCTGAACTTTGCAATCCTGTAACAATAATATGAAGTTCGGCTTTGAATCGACACCATGCCTTGATCTGTGGAGGAGCTTCAAACTTAACCCTTTGCAAAACAGCCTCAGATATTCATCATGTTTGCACCTCGGGGATCCAATATCATTCACATGCACTGTCGCCAGACAGTCGCTCTCTGCCAAAAGGGAGCTAAGATTTTAATGATTGTGGTATGAAATCAGTACCCTGGAAGACCCATGAGACCTCAGAAAGCAAACCAATGGACTACTGTATTCGCTCTAGGGCATTACATATGCTTTACTTGCGGTCTGGGAAAATGTTTTCTTTAAATCAAGCCTTCAGGGTGCTGCTGTTATTGCATTATTATCAAATTAGTGTATTTTAATTACTACGACATCTGAAATGTATGTGCCAGGTCACAGTAGGGTGAGAGCCGAGACCGTGTCCAAATTCTCAGGTCGCCCAGCTCGCTTTGCAATCCTGAAATGCGGGCAGGAAAAAAAAAAACCTTCATCGAGCACATCTGTGAATTATATTAGCTAATTGTGTGCACTTTTCCTTGCACTCAACACTTGGGTTGTCTTCCAAGCACAAGGAAGAAATTAAGAGAGCTGCTGCCATGTTGTTTTATTAAATACGTGAAGAGAAAATACAATTACTGGTTAAGTGGGAACATACCACATGGGATTATGAGAGAGGTGCAGCATTTCAGGACTTCAGAGCAAGTTAAAGTTTTTGCCATGAACATGTACAAGTTTCCAGCAACGCCGCCATAAGACGCACAAGCAAACAGATGGCTGAAAAATAAATAGCGCTGCAAGGAGCAATTTATGGATTCCTTTATGAATTGACTGTGAAATGTGCGTGCTTTCCATCCATATGGATAAAAAATAGATCA
Source organism: Lophius americanus (assembly GCA_037951165.1). Classification (NCBI taxonomy): domain Eukaryota; kingdom Metazoa; phylum Chordata; class Actinopteri; order Lophiiformes; family Lophiidae; genus Lophius; species Lophius americanus. The sequence continues at coordinate 4,799,878 of JBBDHG010000037.1, forward strand.
TCTATGTTGAGGCATCTCGAGTTGCTCAATCTGAACTTACATCTACCAATATATGTTTCTGGGGAAGAAACTGCTAAATGATTTCATTATTGAAAAATAGTTTTTTGCATATTGCTTAGCCTGTTCTGAATTTTGATCTGCAATAAAACACAGCATTGGCTTTTAACCCTTTAACGTCGACTCAAAAGAGAAAAAAAAAAGGTATGCAAATAGAATTTCTTTGAATAGCTATAATTTCCTTGGGGCATTTAATAATGCATTATCTTAAACACTCTGAATTTACCATAAAATGACATTGTTTGGTTAAGCATCATCATCATACAAAATTTCACGTTGAAATTTTGTATGATGATGTTGATGGAAGATATTCAACTTTAATTTCATTAGGTCAACCTTCTGGTAAAGCTTGTTTGAAGAAAACTATTTGACCCTTTTTTAAGCTACATAATTCTTTTTAATAAGTCCTCACATTATAAATTAAATGTATTATTATTATTATTATTATTAATATGCCAAAATCCTACTTATCGAATAGCACCTTCTCAAAAGCCTTGTTTAATGCCTGCTCCTCCTTTGACCTGTGGTGTTCAACAGGGCTCCATTCTTGGTCCCTTACTCTGAAGCATACACATGCTGCCAATGGGTCATAATATAAACTGGTTCAGTAACATTTTTCAGTAAGAAATAGTGTCTAAAAAATATGTTCAACCGAACAGTTGAGCAGTATATAAAAGGGCTAACTGTACCTGATCCATTGCTACAGTTTGTATTTTTAAAAGGCAGAAGCAGGAAGGGAAAGGCAGACTGCTCAGCTTTTCACTTCCATAAACGATAAAACCACATTTGGAATTAGGCTGCAATGGTTAGATGAGAGCGCGTTTGATACGTCCAAGAACATGTCCTGCATTTCCCAAATCAGAAGATGAAGCAAAGGAAAGACAGCGTTAGATGTCACGCACGTACTTGTACATTATACAAACTGCTGCTCCCAATAACTTTTGTTTTGGGAAAAGGGGACTGTGAGAAAATGTTGGATGGAAGGCATGATTGTTCATCTGGGTATATATTGTTTGTGTGGGAAATTATTTGGAGCACAGTCTTAAAGCTGAGAGACAAAATTGCTAATGTTACAAAACGCACAAGACAGCATCTCATTCCTCCGTCAGCGGTTGGAGAAATATTACAGGGTCTACAGGGATCTCAATCACCCTGCTGTTATTCTCTGTTGATCCACTAATGATTCTCTAACATATATGACTGCTTCGCCAAGAGAAACCAGCTGAAAGTCGTATTTTTGCTGCTCTTGGGGATTTAGTCTTCACCTCGCTGCAGTGATTCTCAGGGCGCCGTCAGTGAATCTTGGTGGGTATTGTCACAGTTGTATTAAATCTTACATCCGTCAGCACTGTGCCACAGCAATAACCTAGTCAAGGTAGGAAGCATCCATCCATCCATCCATCCATCCATCCATCCATCCATCCATCCATCCATCCATCCATCCATCTCCCCATCCCCCCATCCCTCCCTCCATCCATCAAAGCTGTGGTTGTAGCAGGCTAATGAGGATACTCCAGTTGAATTCTTTCCAGCCATGCTCTCCAGCTCATCCCGGGGGAACCTGAGCCATGCCCAGGCATGAGTAATCCCTCCAGAGATCCGGGGTCCACCCCGGGGTCTCCTCCAAGGGTACCACCCAAATGGAGGCACCCTGAAGGCAACTTAATCAGATGCTTGAGCTGCCCCAGCTGCCTTCTTCTACTCCATTATTGTGATCAAAATGTTGATGTAGGGCAGCTTCTGTTGGTAATAGAGCTTAAATACTACCGCCCAGTTCAATACATTTCTAATTTTATCCTTTTAACAACCACCCTGCATCATGACTGTGTGTAACATCTGTCAGTAAATGCTAATCACTCTACAACTCTAGCTATTCCTAGTTTTCCAGTGGAAACTGCATGAAGAATAAGCTGGACAGTTTGCCTCATTGGTAATACTTAGAACCATCTAATTCATAGCATTTGGCAAATATATCTACGTTAAACTAAAAAGGACGTTGCAGACCTGTCAGTTTCCCACACAAACTTTGCCTCTCCACTCATCCTGTTGTTTTCCCTTGAAAGCCATGAGCCAAACCATGTTTTCTTGTTTTTGTTGCCCAGTGACGAATGCCTGCCATCTTTATACTTCTAGTTTTTATAGATAAATGCCACTAAATTGTTATTATATAAGCTTTTCATTTGACAGTGCACAGTCTCAATTCAGGAGGGATTTGAATCATGTAACATGAATCAAACCACAGAGGGATCAGTTTACTTCAAGGCTGAGAATTGCCTGGGCTCCCGCAGCAGAAAACAGTTACTGTCTGGCACGCAGCAAATAGTTATATAATGCAATTAAAATGGTTCTGTGCCTTCTCCTTTTCTCCTTGTCTTTGCCCCCATTTGCAGTCTCACATGCTCTCCTATCTCACTTAATTCCTTTCTCTTCCCTATGATTCTCTTCTCCTAGTGCCTTGTAATTCAACGGCCTGTGGTTTGAAAAGATAATGACCGTGCGAGAGGTTTTGTTTAGCATGGATAACAAAGGACTAGAGTGATTACAACTGGTGCCTCTGTTGTAAAAAGCAAGAGAATCCATTGGTAGTGTATAGAAGCGCTGACATTTATCTTACAAAAGATTAAGGAATCTGGATTATGGACTATTTTTCCTCACCTGGTGAGGATAGATGTGAAGAAAATGCCAAGAACCAGAAGAACTGGGCAAAAGAAATTACCGCCTCCGTATTCATTTATTGTGTTTCTTGTTCACTCTGCAGTAGTGGTAGTAGTTCACCTGTCTGAGTAGGAACTCTGAAGTAGTGAATAATTACTTCCTGTTTTAGTGAGTTATAAATATGATATCACACTCGTCTAATTCTAATAGAATTTCTTCAAAATAGGAAAGACCAGAGAACAGGTTGTAGAAAACTTCTAGCAGTGGATACAAGAAACAACTCTCAACATTTAAAAATGTCAGCTTAGATCAATAATTTAGAAGAAGAAGAAGAAAATTGTGCAGGTCAGTTGAATCATGGAGTCAGAAAGTCGCTCTAACTACCATCCGACAACACCAACACCAAAACAAGCTGTTTGGGAGAGAAGCTAAAAAAAATCTTCTACTGTCATCCGTACATAAGCTAAAGTGCCTATAGTTTTTCAAACACCACTGGGACTTTCAATGTGACAAGGTCATGAGGTCAGAAGAGACTACAATAGAGTTTTTTGGCAACAAACCTCAAAGATAGTTGTTGCGTAGCGGGAAAGAAAGCTATCGAGAAAAGCCCCTCATACCTAATATGAAGTCTAGTGGTGGATCGCTGATATGATGGAGCTGTCTTTCTTCAAAAGGCCCTGGACATCTTGGATGACTCCAAGATGTCATCAAATCCCAGCAGATATCAGATGAAAAACTAAAGGCCTCTGCCGGGAAGCTTAAAGTGGGCTTTGGTTGGACCTTCCTGCAGGGCACTGATCTAAAGCAAACCTCAAAATCAACCGAGGAATGCTTGGGAGATCACAAAATAAAGGTTTGGCTACAGCCATCACAGTTCACTGACCGATCTCCTCAGAACATCTGTCGGATGTGCTGAAGAGTCCAAAAGCATTTTGGGGAAACACATGTTAAATATGTGATGCTTTTTCTGAATAATTTGAATTAAAGAGCATGGATATAGACAATAAAGATAATATTTCCATCCAATTCTACTTTTAAAAGGGTGCTGGAGGATTCTGGAGGGCACAGTATAATCGTAAGCATTAGTTGCGGAAATGACATCACTTTCTACCTTGACCTTTCAGCCTGGTATTCCCTGATGCCTGTGGAGGCCCTTAGAGAAATATGGATCCTCTGCTTCCCACTAAGCTCTCCTGTGGTCAGGGACTAAGCTGGTTTTCAGTTTCACGGTTTCTTGGCCCCAGCACAAATACACAACACCCTCTCCTATTGCACTTGATAATATTTATCCTCAATTATAATTCCACAGATATGGATTCTGGAGTGGAGTACAGTGGCAGCAGACAAAGCTAAGTGGCCTTGAGCCCCCAACAAGGCCTTGGTGAAGTGGGCTCATGCATGAACCTCAGACAAATCATGTTCTTCTCAACAGTGGGGCAAAATAAGCAATGTAACCATTAGGGGCTCCAAAGCAATGGGGAAACACTTGGCTGTATATTTGTCCTTGTGATGAGTGCATGCATCGTTGTAGCGAAATGTGAAACCGGCTAGAATACACACTGTGTTGCATGTGAACGAAGAACGGGTTACAGTTTAAATAAATGAATCCAGCTTGTAGCAAACCCCTAAAGTAGGCAATGTCAGAGATAAGGGTATTTACGACCTCCGACACCAGAGAACATGAAATCGTAAATCGGTCAAATACAATAGGAATGAGTAACGCCCCTAAGTGGAGAGAATCCCCTCAGTCGTAGTCATAATACAATGATTAAACCAAAACAGATGACTGATTACTTCCAGAGTGGAAACAACACCATCAAGTGGTTTGTTTTGAAAAAAGATAAGTGTTCAAATGAGTTTGACCGTTGGATGTCCTGCTCAACTGTTTGTTTGGAGGCTCATTTCGAGTCAAATTTTCTTTTCGAAATTTTGACTGAACGTGTTTATAATATAACCCAGTGGCAGTAGGTATAAGCTAAAAAGTATGGGTTCAAGCACACAGCCCTGTGGAACAACACTGGTCAAAGGGCCCACCATGAGGAGGTATTGGCCATAGCAAAGTCTGATTCAACAAGTTGTAGTTCTTTGGCCTATTAAAGCATGTGAGGACTCACCAAACAGAATAACGTAACTTCGTAGAACCAGAGAAGCCTAACAAGGGTCAAATAGTTTTCTAAAAACATACTTTACCAAAAGTTTGAGCTAATTTAATTAAAATAGATTTAAAAAATAAAATGTTTCTTCCTTTTTAAAAACATGATTGGTAAAAATGATTTGCCATTTTTGAAACATTTAAAGTGTCTAAAATATTGAATGAATAAATACCCCAATTAAATAAAATATGAAAAGAAAAAAATAATTTAAAAATAAAATAAAATAATTCAGCGATTCCTTTCCCTTACTGAGGACATTAAAGGTTCTGAACATCAACCTTTTTGTGTTAAAGAACAGCATAATAGTCTTTTGGATACGTGTTTATGTTCACTTTTCATGCTTATTTCGGTATCCACCGACTCCTGAGGGAGCCAGATAGTTCTTTAACTGTGAAATACTCAAGTATGTTTTTGCTGATGCAGCAGCAATGAGGATGGTATAAAGACTGGAAACATGAGCTGGCCAAACTAATAAAATGTTTTAAGACCAGTTGAAAGAACCAAGGGTTACTACCCAAGACAATTATTGAAGGCCAACATGCTCAATGATTCTTTAATAATCTTGTTCTTTTTCGTTGTCTTTCGTCTGTTCGCTCTATTTTTAATAAAAAGAGGTCAAAAGAATCACGAGATGCCGTTCAATCATGTATTTGTTAGAGTATTCAGAGTTGAGGCACACCAGTGGAGAGCAGGCTCAATTAGTAATGGAGGGTATCCCTGGATCACATGTGCACACACATCCACACACACATATACAAAAGTGAGAGGTGGTGCAGGTGAAGGCAGCAGGAGAAGGAGATACCACATCTGACCTAAGATACCAACACAAACAGCGAGTGGTTAGACACTCAATAACCAAATTAAACTGGTGGGAAATTGGTTGCCTCATACGAACAAATGTACTCAAGATTGCCAAAGTAACATGCACACAATAGCCACGGCACAAACTGCAGTGCAACAAAGTAACATTGCTTTATTATTTGTGTAGAAAGAAAACGAATAAACCTGTCAAATTTTACTGCGCTGGGAAAACAATCTAATTTTCAGAGAATATACGCAATTTCTTCTTAATAAGATCATGCAACGTTTTGCATGATATCCCGGCAGAGAAGCAGAATATCTTTACTTTGAGGGTAAGACTTTTAAGAAAAGTCGATTTTAGAATCTGATATACGAAACTAATGAAGCTAATTAAGGTTAGTTCATTTATGCCTCATAACAAGATGGACCTGCAATGTAAAAAGAGAATTGTTTGGTGAACACAAAAAATTCATTCAACTGGTAGAGCTCAATTAAATTACGTTTTTACAACCTATATTAATATGTTGGATTCAAAAATATCTAATTTAATTTAGGTTCTTAGTTGAAGTAATTAAGTCCATCAACAAAGGCCAAAAGCATAAAAAAGTGTAAGATCCAGCTTTGAGAATTCCTCAAATCTCTTTCAGTAAACATTTAGTCAGGGTTTTACTCTAAAAGAAAAGCCCTAAAATATAAACAATGAATAAATATTTGTTCATTATAGGTGCATGAATCTGACATTATTTTATTCCTGCAGTATTTTAATACAAAGATTACACTATGTAACGGTTTCCACTTGAAACAATGACATTGTGCGTTTTCAACTTGAATTTTAGACTTTAGACTTATTTAATTGTGTCGGATCAATGAACAAATTCTTTTGTTTTACAAAGCTTGATCTCCCTAAATGTCAGCTACATTGTAAAAGAGAGAAGCGTTGATTAACTCAAGAATATTACTTCAACTGATTACACTTCGTTAGATTAAGTATTTTCAACCTAGTTAATAAGTTTGACGGACTTGTTGATTTGTGTTTTACCAATTTTCCAAGTTCACCAACAATTTTTTCTGCTCAAAGTTCAAGTGGTGGTTAAACCGCTGACGTCTGATCCTAACATTTCTTAAATTATGTTTGTACTGTAAAAACTACACAAACATAAACATGTTTTAAATCAATAGTTTAGGGGGGGAAATCGTGACATTGATTAGGTGTTTTTGAGTCTAAAATTTAAGTAGAAGGTAATTTAATCTAGGGTTGAAGTTTCTTTTTTGAGTTCATCAGCCATCTATTTTTACAGTGAATGAGGAGACCCCAAAAGCTTACACTGTAAAAAAAGAAAAAAAACTTAAACTGGCAAAACTCAAATAAATGAAGTATTTAAAACTTAACTCAAAAACGCTTAATTTAATAAATTAGTTGGGGTTGTTTCTTTAAGTTCATTAACAATTTTATTTTTACAGTGTAGGAAATATTCATGTCCCTCTGCAACACTGTATGTTTGCAGAAAATCTGCTTTCTTCTTTTCTTTCTTCTTTCTAAACCAATTATTAAACCAATAAGATACAGATTTTTAAAGTTGTCTTCATCAAGAGACTAAAATACTTATATTGAATAAGTCTATTTTAAATTAACTTTTATAAAGCAACAGTTGCTTAATTATTTGGTCTAATTATTTAAGGTAATTACAGTCTTTTGATGGCTAGACTGTCAACCAAGCAAAACTATCTCAGCTCATTTTAGCTCCATTCAAAAAAAACGTGATTACGTTTATGATATTTGACTTCTCTCATACGTTTTTGTAGGCAGCCATGTGTGAGTTTGCAAAAATAGAATCTAAACAAACCGTACATGATAGCCAGAATTAGCTTAAGCATTTTGAAAAGTGATACGCTTGTCATGTGAAATTTTTTTATTTTTTGAACGTAGCCTAATATTGGTGCATATGAATGGACTCAAAGAGATCTATCTAATAGTTCATATTTACACACTAGGGGAAGCTTTTTTATGAAAAACACTGTTCGGACATAACTTCACATTTAATTTGGGGAGTTCAATCAGGGGGATGCTTGTACAGCGCAGGGGATTTGTGGCTTTTCAGGGATAAACCCTTGCTGTCAGGGACAAAAGCTTAGGCTCTTATTGTGAAGAATCGTAACATTGCATGGTTCTGGGTAAAAATATAATCTCTGTGCACAAAATGTAATAATTAACTCTGTCAATCAGAGTATATACATCCCATCACCTTTATTTTCTCACCTCATATATCTTGTGATAATTTGTCTAATTCCTGATGGTTCGGCATGCATCTTCAGGACCAGCCTGTCATTTGTTGATTGTCCTGAGGATTGAGGATTTTCTGTCATTGGAAGTCAATGGAAATAATTGAGAGGAAGTAACGGCTGCCAGCTGATGCTTTTTTAACCCGCACACACATCTGAGATCGGTACTAATGTTGTTACTGGCAGGGACTATTTTGGGCTAGTCTATACTACCCTACAATGCCCAAGAACGACATGCATGTAATTTCCTGCCAGGGTTTAGTCAATTGGTTATTACTGCTGCTCACTGGCAGCCCACTCATGTTCGCTCTCTGATTCCCAAAATGAAACATGTATATTTTGCTTTTGTCGACAGCAGCAATATTTCCAGACAAATCAAGATTGCGGTCTGGGAGGGGCTGAGGTCTAAGAAAACTGAAGGTTGTAATGAAATGTATGAAATGTCTGAATCAGACCATTTATAAATATCCTCCAGAAGTGCTTTTGGTTTTGAAAAATAGTTTGTTTACTTGAGCTTGTGAAGCCCCATAGGATGGATCTCCAAACTGTATACATAAAGCTTTCACAAACAATACAATATAATTACAGTGTATCTTGAATTACATGATATTTAGCTGGTGATAACAGGAAGGTCACATGTAATGAAATGTTATTAATGACCATACTGACTGAAATGAATGTTGTTTGAACAATACGTCTCTTTCTTTTTTTTTCTTTTTCTCTGAATAGCCTCACGTCTGCTTAAATAGTAATAAGCCTTTGGAGGGACAAAAATATGATTTATCTGAACACAAGATTCATTTTCAGTTCAATCTTTTCATAATGGCACGGTGACAAAGAGAAAAACATCAACTGAAAATATGTTTCATTCCCTGAACATTGTGTAAACTTTTTTCCCACCACACAGGCAGTTTATTTTGCTTTGGTCTCCTATTATGAAAGAAAGAAAAGTGGCAGAGACAAAAGAGCCTTGGAGCTCCATGAGGTTCTCCCTCCCAGAGCCTCACAGCTGAGCATCAGTATTCCTGAGGCATCTGATAGTTGGCTTGGGCGATAGCACAGCTGGTGGCATGGATGGCTTGCCAAAATAAAAGACTAATGGCGGATGTAAAAGCCAGGAGCAGCTGGGTCCATTAAACAATAGATACATTTCATGATGATATATCAATTTGAATATGAAGTGACAATGACAACGAGTCGGTGCTTCCCTTTTATGCCATAACATTGGGAATGTGTCAAGAAGACAACAGCCCTGAGGTGTCAGCATGCACTCTGCTCTAAATGGGAGGAAGGGGAGGAAGGTTCATGCTAACCTCCTGACCTCATGGGCTTTAGGCTCAGCTGAAAGGTTTTACATTGGATAACAGCGATGAGCTCATGAGAGAGCAGATACCATACATGACAGCACACAGCCGTATGGTGCAACAGCGCTTTTCAAACAAAACAAAAAATAATAACCTTCAATATGTTACACTCTTGATTCTCATTTTAATGGGTCCCATCACTGGAGCTACTTTGTATTTGCTCCCGATGAAACAAAATACACATACACCAGAGCTGGGGATTATCTCAAAACAGACGGAAGTTCTGTCCATATTGAAGCTGTACCCCCCCACATGTAAATTAAATGGACTTTTATCAGTGGTTCCGGGGCTCTATGAAAACTTCTGGAAGTGCAGAGGAGGAGCACCAAGGGAGGAGGCACAGGTGATAACCTGGCATGGCCTCCTGCCCACACAGATATCACTTAATTATCTCCTAACTGTGAGATAACCAAGGTCAGCCAGTCCGAGTTCTTTAAGCAACTGAACAACTTTGAATTGCCGTTTAATGGAAGTTGATTTTTTTTTTAGTTTAGTTATTCCATCAGTGTAGAGCTCTGTTGTTTCTAAGGGAAATGGAGGTTGACCTGAAATGTAATGCCGTGAAACAAGGGATTTCTTCTAATTAGTGTGTACTGAAAATATTATACACTAATAGAGTTAGCCCCGAAACCACCTTGATGTAAAGGGGGCAACATTTACTGTGTCTAGAAGTGGCCTTCTTCATAGAGCTTTTATTTTATACTTCTGCGTGAATTTGAACATATTCTAAATCATTTAGGTTTGACATTTAGATATAGATTTAACATTTTGATACAAAATTTGGATTTTGATTGAATATTTGGAGCTAAATATGGCTACATTTTGCTGTTAAAATCGGATGTTCAACATTTACAAACTGCCCTATGATCACGTTCTGCCTCATCTCTTTTGGAATATCTTAAGATTGTATTATTTGTTTCAACAGAGTTGGTAGTAATCAGGTCTGCGTGTGTCTCTAGTCCAGCTGCAACCAGTAGTTACTGCAGTTTAATGGCTTAAAAGAAAATCTAGTTCATAATGGTACAAATGCCTTTCACCCTGGTCCTTTGGCGATAGAGAAAATAAAATCTGATAATCCTTAGTGAAATTTCAGTTTGAGTGCATTATATATAAACCCAAAATGTTTTTGCACCAATTTGAAATAAGTTCATGATTCCAAAAGGAGAACAGAGCAGTTTGTCTACTTGAATTTTTGGTCAATTGAAGCTCCACCTGTTAAATTAAGTCTCTCAATCTGGAAGGAATGAGACTGCATGGGAGTCAACGGGTGAAAATTAAACAAGTATTTAATTGTTGTCTTGAACTTGAGTGGAGGTCTCGCTGTCGGCCTGCTTTACATCCCTGTCTGATATCCTTACCATTCTGCCCTCCTCCCACCCTTGAACCCATCCATCTGTGAGTCTTCAGTGCAGATAAGCAGACAATGCAGGTTTAGAGTTGACAGCACAGAGGTGTTTAACATACTGTTACCCTCGCTGGAGAGCTAAACAGCCATTCAATCACCTCAGACACACATAGGGATGAGGCAATGACATTAAGTTTGGATCCGTTTAGAATTTATGGCCCTCGGGGCAGAATATTCTGTTGATCTGTTTTGACGTAGCAAAATTGTAAATCTTACATTTGACTAAAGCGCTGTGAGATCCCGATATCTCAAAATAATGTTCAACAAGTTCAGAGGAGTTCTACTAGATTTATACCTATGTATACCGAAACTTCTCCTCTTAGGATCTTCATCAGACAGTTTATCCCCACATTTCTCCCACTGACAGTCCCCATCCCTCCAGAAACCATAAATAAACCTCCCAGCCCTGAGAAGTCTCAGAGGCACATATGAAAGCAAACACTAATGTACGGCTCTGCTACCTTAAGCAAAGCATTTATTCTTTGGCTTTGTTTTGAAGCTGTTGAATCTTAAACATCCCTTTTTTAATTATCAGAACTGCTGACATGTTTTTCACTGATTTTGTAGTTGAGGACAAGTAAAAACATTCCATGTCTTCAGACACTCAACACATGATATATATGAAATATTTTATTCTGATAGTTCAAATTTCACTCACTAGAGGGAGCATTTTTAACGAAAAGCCCTAGACATAACTTACTAATCTTTGGTATGTTGCAATCCAAGTTTACTGCATATAGATTGACTCGAGGATATCTATCTTGTAGCATTTGTTTTCAGTATTTTACAGAACACACTGTTATCCGGACAAAACCTCCTAAATGTTCGTCCGATTTCATCCAAATGTAATGCATATGAATTGACTTGAGGATCACTATCCTGTATATATCATATTATAATGTAATTGATAATATTTTATTCAATAGTGGGAGCTTTATTTTCACAAAAAAGATTGTTTATCGGGTATTACTTCACATTTATTCTGAGAACAGCATTGGCCTGCTTTTTTCACGCTGGTTCAGTTGGTACCTGAAAACCTTCTTTTCAGTAAATACAATTCCCATTTATATTTTGTAATATTTTAAATGAACTCAGATTGCCTTCCTTTTATGTTAAACTTTGTTTGACAATCTGACAGAACTTTGTATTAGATGCAAACAAAAACAGAGGAAACAAAGAGAGTATCCAATACCTTTTCAAAGTATTGTATCCCAAAAGTTGTAAATCTTTTCATACCCATTATTTTAGATGGAAGAATAGGTCCACGCACATAGGGTAGATTCTTGTTCGCCACCTGCTTTTCTGAATCCTTGAAGTGTCTATATCACATTATTGCACATTCCACTTTCCACTGCCTCTTCGTACTTCATGGTATGGGCAGGCTCCAGCTCACGGTGTTTCCCTTCACTTGGGTAGTCTGAATCATCAATACTGCCGCACATCTCCAGAGTCCGCTGGTAGATTCTCAATAGAGGAGAATCTAGAGAACCATTCAAGAGCCTTCGTGACCACCTTCAGATTGACGAGAGCCTTGGCTTATGATTTCACACTCAGACCACATTTCAGGTAACCGCTGGTTGCAAGGCAAGCTTCAGTGAATTTTTCTGAGTATCCAGCACGACACTTGTACCCAGCGAGCTTCCCTATGTAATTCATGGCCGTGTGGACCTTTCCAGGAATGATAACATGCTTCTTGAATTCCTCATACTTCCATACTAAAAGACAGGCCTTCGTTAAGGACTTCAGCAATCTTTACACTTGGCATGTCTTATGTCTTACAGTATTACTATGTTGCAATGTTACAGTTTAGAGTCTGAGGTGTTGAGATACGTACTTTTGTTTCAATTCAGTCAAAAGAATTTACACAAATAGATAATTCTAAAATAGTTTAATAACAGTGAGAGGTTATCAATAAATACATTTTCTGCTTGTTTTTTTCTTTTTTTGTCCCGAAATCGAGTTAAGATGTGTTTGAATCTTCAAAATAACAATTTTTCTGAATTCCTGGGGTCAATGTTGTATGGGAATAAGTGTTTATTTGTCTCTGTATGTTGTTAACTTCAAAAGTTCAGCCGTTTTCTATTTTTTTTCTTTTTCAAGTTGGGATCGGTGTAATAAAGGATATCAAACCCCTTGGGACATTATTTCAACCTGTTACTTGGCAGAATCGTAAAATAAACACTACAAGGATCAACAGGTGGTGGGAAAAAAAATTCCAATCTATTCGCTTGGACCTATTCTTCCATCTAGACTACATCTTTTTCATTGTATTTTCCTTAGGTGTATTATGTATGATGTTTAAGTAAAAAAAAAGTACATTGATACGTATATTCTGGAGAGAATGCACCGATGCCATCTTTGTTTCAGTGCCACACCACAGATTAGACTGTTCTGTCATCGTAAAACGTATTAACTTATTATTATAGACCCTTAAACGCACAGAAACATTAAACAGCTGCAATTCCTGTCCTAACTCACACACGTGCACGCACATACTCAGTAATTCCCACCCGGTAGCTCATATTCCAGTAACTGAACTTGTATTAACAAACAAAAAAGACATTTTCTCTTGTTTTTTCAGACGGTTTGTCCAGTATTCAGCAGAGATGTGGAAAGGTTGTTGTTGATACTAATGCTATAAGACTTATCCTTCCGACGCACTGCTGATGGACTGTTTGCTTAGACAGTTCTCCTACTATTGAGAGGTGATGATGGCCAGAGGGAAGTTGTCAGTCGGACTTGGCCAGAGCGGCCAGCGCTAACAGGTGTGAATGTGTCACCATCTTCACTTCCCGAGCTGAGGTGCATGGAAATGCACATGTTCAGCAGCTGCAGAGAATGTTTGTTTATACATGTATCCTAATGGTGGGGCGGTTGGATTTTTCGTTGATGAAGGAAGCCCTGTACCCCTCTCTAGATTCTCTGTGACTCTGTCAGCGCTACAGCTCCTCAGGGTCTCAGCAATCTCCTGCAGAAAATCATCATGTCGGCATAATTATGTTCAAACTCAGATATCCAGAGGGAGTTCGAGGAACCGTCCACAACGCATTGTTCACCCTGCATGTCCACTAGAAATACCACTTTTTAACGGAATTTGTGATGTTGGCTGTTTCTGCCTGTTGGGGAAGTCCAAACTTCTTTGTGAGACTAATAAAGTGTTTTCAGCAGATGTGTTTGTGTGTCAGAATATATTTCGTATGGTTCTGCCAGGGTCTGGTATTTCTGTGCAATTTGAATAATTTTGCAACTTACAATCAATCATCAGAGGTTGGTATGACTTCTTCTTACCTGAACTTGAGCCCTTGGCAGCAGGCACAAGCTCTGTTTCCTATTCACCTGACTTCCTCCTCTGCTGCAGATCTTCTGTGGGATTCTCCCTCCATCAGAAACAGTCTGGTGGTCACTGTCAGGAGCTGCGCCATAGGCTTAATCCATCCGGAGACCTTGACTCTCAGAGATGAGAGTCACAGGTGGTGGTGGCTAGACCCTCCTGTTGGTGGTATTCCTCCTTCCTGAGTGTTAAGGGCAACGTTGGCTCAGTTAGTAGAGCGGCCCTCCACTTACCTGAAGGTTCCTCAGGTTCGAACCCCGGCCCCTGCAGTCCAGTTGAGCAAGATACTGAACCCCAAGGTGCTCCAAATGGCTGTTCCATTGGTGTATGAATGATGGCGTGAATGGTTACCGCTCCTGATGAGCTGTTGGCGCCTTGCATGGCAGCATCGGTCATCACTGTATGAATGATTGTGTGAATAAGTGAATGCTGGCTCGCATTATAAAGCACTTGGAGTGGTCGAGCAGACTAGAAAAGCACTATATAAGTACAGTCCACTTACCATTTAAGTGTATTGGATGTGGGATGCACGTGTGCATGAGGTGACCCATTATATGGTATATACATACAAGCGCCGATAGATACATTTCTGGCCTGATGATGGAGTTGAGTTATAAAACTTCTGTTTCATTTATGCGCAGTATATCTGTAACATTGTAACATTTTTCTTTGAGTATCATTTAAATGGCAAGTAATTACCTTCTGAGAAAATTACAACATGTCATTTTTGAGGCGGATCCCGAGAAATTCCAAACGATTTGTAACCTTGAATGAAACTGGAATCCAAAACTCCAGCCAGAAACAAAAGAACAATCAGAAAAATGGAAACACCCAGTAGAAAGCTGGTTGGTGATCTCTCCAGGCAAGGTTATGGCTTCCATTGTCTGGGATGCAGAGTGAACGCTGCTGGTGGACCACCTGCGAAAGTGTCTACTATTAAACTATTACAAGGGATTAGTACAACCATCTCTTGAGACATTCAAGTCAAAAACATCAATAAGCTGCGATATCAGAAAGAAAAAATAAATACATAAAAGGAAAAAGTGCTGTGTGTTTGTTTGTGGGTGAGAATGGTTGTGCTTTTAATGTGTGTATATGTCTGTGAATAACTGTGTATATATGTGTGTGTGTGAATGTCTGGGCATGTGTGTGTATGTGAGTGTATATGTGTGCATGTGTGGGTGTGTCTCCCGTCTTCCCTGGTTGTTGAATCCTCTCACCTGTCCCCAACTGTCTTTGTTGCTACATCTGTGTCTCTCTGTCCTCTGTGTCAGTTCAATGCATGCTCTCCCTGTATTTCCAAGAATGTCTTCCTTGTTTCCTCGTCCCTCACAGGTTTGCTTTTTTCAGTTTTTCAGTTTTTACAGTTTTGGTCAGGATATCTTGGATCAAATTATTTATTTGACGTGTTTGATTTTTTGCTGCGCTTTTGTTAATTAAGTGATTTTCTTTTTCCCTGGTATTGTCCGCATTCTCTTCCTGTTCTTGAACCAAACATAACAGCAAATACATTTTGGAGACTCTAGACATGGACTTCAACAAAGAAGGGATTCATATAATCAATGACCGCCGGAAAAAATGTATATATTTTCAATGCAGCTATGCTGGAAAACAAATGTCAGCTTTTTGAAAACTGACTCTGAACTTATCAATCGCTCTTTTTACCTTAATGGTGATCCTCATATGTAAGTAGAGAGAACACACTTTTAATACTTATTATTGAGCAAATGTATACATTTTCACTGACTTCAATTAGTAAATGCAGTTGCTAATAAACATTGTTTTGATGGGTGGAACCTTGAGCACTACGTGTCTGTATAAAGAATACATATGCCTTGGATGCATTGTAATTGATTTCAAGTAAACAAAATTTGATTCGAAATTGCTGATAAGCTTGTGTCACCTATTTAATTTCTGCTGCCATCACGAATCTGGCGATTCTGGCCGGATAAACAACGAAATCCATTTCTCTAGCCATAAAAGTTCAGCTAAAACAGTATTGGAATTCTTTCCCAAGCTGTATACAGGTTAGTTGCGTGAATTAAACGGTAATTACGTAATGTTTGATAGCTAAATTTTGCATGTTGAATGAAGTAAACCTAATGTAACTACACAACATCTTTATGCCCATTCCTCCCAGATTGTCTAGGACAACGTCGTACTGTTTATTTGTAAAGGTTTATTTTGGAAATTGTAAATTCACTAAGCCCCAATGCATCACACAGCAGTCAGTGGTTGAAATCAGGCCACTGGATCATGCAACAAGTTGCCATGGGAACGGCTAGTGGTATATTGACACTGCATCCCACAGACATCACCTTCCTAATCATCACATCCAAAGAAACTTGTAGGACGCCAAGGAATGATGTCACAGCATGAATTAATCTGTGCTCTGGGGAGCTCCTCCCCGTGTTCTGTCCTGTAGGACAGGAACCAGTGATGTCACAGAATGACTGTTTTCTTCATGTTCTCATCTGGAGATCACTTATACCGACACATTACCACAAACCTTTGCATCCATGATGTCAATATTTGTTTTTCCCTTTGATAATATCATTTGGGCATTTGGTTTGAGTCAGAACTGTTGAAATTCACATAAAATACTCAGGCCAAGCAGGGAAACACAAACTACACAGTTTTGGTTGCATGAAGTAAGTGTGTTTACAAGAAAATACTTTTTGCTTGCGTCTATAACATACTGGAAAGCCAAAAGCTAGATCAGCAAACTCTGTGGTGGAAAAATGTACACTCTAATCTCTCTGAGGACTGTATCCACAAAAGTATTCTGCACACCATCACCTGTTGTTTTCAAACTACTGATTAAGACTTGAGGTTCAAACAAAGGTTTATTTCTCTATCTGATATTTTTTAATCTTAGTTTTCCGTGGATCATGAAATCCCAACGGTTTTCACTGATAGAACGTTTTCTGCTTTAAAACATCTGTTAAAATGAACCTTGGTGGCCGGGCATTTAGCCATTGTTTCTCCAAAGTTTCTGTGGATGATATAATAACCTGTACAAAAATAAAATAATAGCACTGAAAATACAGAAAACTTGAGTGTTTTTATTTTTATAAAATAAAAATATAATTTTGTTTCTGTGTTTTTGTAAGAGAATATGTGAGACAGAGATAAAAAAGGCAGGACAGGGGGCTTTTGGGCTCAAAGTGTTATTTTGAAACTTGTCCAACCTGAAGAAGAACCTCTTTTATTTTGATTTTACTTTGATACAAATGGAGTAAATAATACAGACTTTTGGAAAGGCAAAATAAGTTTTTTTATGCAATAGACTGCAGCATTTTGTGGTCAGAAGAAAACAGTAACCGCTGCTTAGTTCTGTTAAACAAACCAATGCACCCGCTGGCAGCAGTAGCGTTTGGTTTATATGGGCCGTCATTTACATTAAATGAAAAGAAACCACATGTACGATCCTAAAATATGCAGACATCTTCATTTCATTTTCTGCAGTTGTGCGAATGGTTTCCCTCATTTTGAGATGTAAAGTTTATGGATAGAGTTTAAAGTGAATAAATAAATAAATAGCTTTTCAAAATGCCAAAAATTCACGCAGTTTATGATTAATGGGCTTATTATAATTATTATTATATTGGACCTTTCAGATTGAATTGCTTTACTGATAATCAAATTAAAATCTCATTCTTTCCATTTGATTGTTGGATATCTTTTCATTGCTGCTTAAAAGCCCAACGTCCCCTCTGATTTGTCTGTCCTGTAGTACCCTCACTCATCTAGTGATGGCAATCTGGTTCCATTCGAACAGCTGGACTGGCTTTTAGATGGGCCTCTGTCTCAGCATGTTAGGTTCAGGAAAAGGAGAATTACAATAAGTTATTGAGATGTATTGACACCAGATGTGCCCTGCCCCTATTCTAGAGATGGAGCACAAAGGTTCAAGCACTAATCTCCCATTTGACCAACCAGCACGGTTCACCAGCAGCCAATTAAAACCTGCACGTACAAATACATACATGTAAAGCGTACATGCAGTGCTGCAACCTCAAGCTTGCCGGCTTTTTTTTTATTCACAGATTTCACCGAGTTTAAAGTGTTTTTGAAATAAAAAATAATAATACTAGATAGAAAATTGCATCTTGTGTACGCATATTAGATTACTGCAGGATGACTAGTGTGTTATGTGTTCATCCACTATGTGTCTACAGATGACAACCAAGGCAGAGGTGATGAATGTATTCCTATTCTTTGCTTAGGTACAAGTACAGTTGTTTTTATATAAAATAAAGTATAAGTAATAAGCCTATTTCTTCAAGGGCTTTTTCAGTAAATTTCAAGAGTGGAAAAACTAGTATGTAGCCCTTTGAAGGACATTTCAACCAACTGTTAGTGCAAACCTAACTGAAACTCATTTCATCTTTATACAGAGAAACATAATATCATTTGAAGGTATTATAAACTTTATTTTATCCCCGAAAAGTCAGGGACATAATGGAATCGTCATCGCCCGCAGCAGATCCTTCGTGTTAACATGATAACTCACAAATTATTTCATGGATCATTTTCCTATATATACCTTCAAATACCTTTACAATGCAAGGAAGAACTGGATTGAATACAGTAAAGATGGTTTTAGGGGAAGCTTTATTTTCCAAATTTTTGGACCATAAATTCTCAAGAATTGTTCTGATTTAGTCCAGATTTGGTGTATATGAATCATCTCCAGGAGATTTAACTTGTATACATCCTGTTTTACTCTAATAGCTCATATTTTTACTCACTAGGGGGAGCTTTTCTATGAAAACACAGTTTTTTGGTCATAACTTCCCAACTGATGGTCCGATGTAGTCAAAATTTGGTTAATATGATCTGAATCAAGATCTAAAGTCCATATCTCATATTTTACTATAATAGTTCATCATTTATTTTGCTTTATTATTATTTCTATTTTACAAAGTTACAAGTTCAATCAGGGAAATTGCTTTTACATCACAAGGGATTGGCTGTTGGGGCTATACCCTTACATTCGGGAAAAACAGCATAGGTCTAGTTTCCATTTCTATTAATTCCATTCACAGGTGAATAATGTGTTGGGCTTGAATAACTATTATTTAGTAGCAGAATAAAGAGAAGAAAAATGCTTCTTTGTATTTCTGTTTCACCATAAAGTTTTAATACTCATCTTCTCATTTGACTTCATCTGTCATGGGTGATTCCCACTTATAGACACACCTCTATTGAAAGTTGAAAAAACAAAAAAACAACCTGAAATAATGAGACTGTTTCTACAGAGTATGAAGTACAAAATTCAGATCTGCTTATTAAAATAGAGTTAGTAAATGTAGAAAGCTATCAAATAGATGAAAACCCTTATTAAATACAGTAATAATGATATTATTATTATTATTATTATTATTTTGTGACCATTGGTATTGGTAGTATTGGTATTTACTTTATTCGGGTAAAAAGGCCGCAGACGTAATTCAATGCCTGTGTTTATGTCCCAAACATCCCATAAAATGACCTGTTAGAATTGTTAGGATTTTTTTTCATGATTTTTGAGTTTTCTTCATAATCTACAATCCAACACTAGCACAAACTTCAGCCTCACACAGGTGATAAATCTTCTATAATATAGTCCATACATTAGTTTTTTTCCCTCTTGACTTGCATGTGTGAGTGTGTGACTGCCTGCCCACACACTCAGTTGTAAACTATGGCTGTTTCTATAACTAACAGCATTGTGGGGCCAGAGGTTATCAGCCAGAGTCCTCCTTCTTAGATGATGTCACTGATAGTCTCTAACAGACTGAGTGAGTCTTAAGGTCCCTTAAACACAAACAAACTGAAAACAAATTTGCCCGTCATGACATGCACTCAAACATTTCCCGGGGGTGTTTATGTTTCTCTGCCACGTGCATTTGTGTTTGGACGGCTGCTCATTTTGCATAAAGGTTATTGGGTTAATCCCTCAAACTACAGTCAGTCTTTCTCTCAATTTCTTTTCCAAACTGATTGACCTTTGACATCAAAACCCTTCATTGTTCAGGAGCTGTAACTCTGCTGCTGTTGCAAACTGCCAGAATACTGGAAATACACAAATGGACAGCGGCTCTCTGATGATGACCAACTGACTGAACATCTGACAATCTGATTGTTTGTACAGCTGTCCATTTTTTGGAAAGGAGCATGGGCCGTTAAGGTGCTGTTGGTAAATAAAGCTGAACTGAACATCCTTTTCTTTAGCTAGTGTAAACAATTGAGGACACACAAAGTAGCACCTACATAAAGATTGTGCCCTTTTGTGCTTTAAATCTTCACTTTGTTTTTCATAATACATAAATTTGAGTATTTGAGTTGAAGAAGACTGAAAGATGAACCAGTGCTGTGGGTATTAGAAAAAAATCTGTTTGGCAGATTTACATTATTTCTAAAAACATTGGCAAAGGCTTTAAGTGATGATTGAATTTCATTTTCCTTAATGCTACATTTGAAAAGGAAAAAAAAAATTGACCTACTGTTACTGTTCTGCAGAATCTGCTCATGTGTATCAGCACAACATTGAGGACACTCAGCAGGGCATCTTTTTATTGCTCGTAACACAGGATAAAATAATTTGTTCAACAGTAGTTGAAGCGTCTTTTGCCTCTGGCGGGCAGGAGGGGGCTGAGGACTTGGCTGGTGTTAAAACGGCAATGTGGGCCCAAGGTGCCATTAGTGGCTGTGGAGCAGCTGGAAGTGATTCCAAAAACATGGCGAAAAGGGGGCACTTTAAAAACCACATAGTTTCAACTGGGTTTTCACACTGTTCTTGTTAATTTACAACTAATGGCTTCATGCAGCCTTTGTGTGACTTTGTGTTCAACAAGAAAGACAACAGTGATGACGGTAGTAAAGATGTGCAACTGCGGTTAAATGTGCATCACGGTATCACGGCTACTGTATCCGAGGTGTTAATGGGCTCGTGGAGAGAGTTTGATCCCACATGGAGAGTGAAGGAAGGCCATCCTACTCCTGCTTGTTTTAGGCGCTCAGAGACGCTGCTTTGATTTTATTGATTTAGCACAAGCCAGTTCTCTGTGGCCCTCACATAAAACCAATGCAAGCTTGCCAAGCAACAGTTTATCATAAATAAAGGAAAAAAAACAACAACACATAAACATGCCTCTTAAATATTTGTGAAATGTTATCAAAAACTTCAATCTATCCAGCTTTTCTTTGGGGATGCTTAAACACAAGTATTTCTAGCTGAATGCAACCAAACTGCTTGCTTTGCACAAAACGCACTTTTTCTGACAGGATTCTTGAACCTAATCTTATACTGGGGAAAAGAACCTAAATAGTGTCTCATTTCATTTCTTTCGGGCTTGGATTGTCTCTCCTACAGTTAGTGCGTAGACAGGCCTGTTTAAAAAGACCACCTGAATAAACTTCCTGTGCTATCTGCTCCAATTATGGGATTATCCCTCAGGAATTCTTATGAACACAACAACACTGAGAAAGGCACAAAATTACACACACGTTGTTCTCAGAGTTGTGTTTTGACATTACATGTAGTTGGTTCAGCGTGAGCATTGCAGAGAAAGAAAGTAGTTTATTTCTTTATTTTAATAAAACAACCACAACACACTTATAATTCACTGTAATGGAAAAAATGTTTTGACTCTATGTAAAACCTCTGAGTGCACTCTAATCTGCTGGTCAAAACTAAATGACCATTATTCAGTGTTAAATTCACCAGACCTAATAGGCTATGAGTTACATCGAATTTATCAGATTTACAATGCTATTATCCAATCTAAAGCTGGAATATTTTCCTCTCGGTTTGGCCTGGCGCACAAACAGACTCACTGTACAGTCAAGTGAGGGTGGTGTGATGTTTGGCTAATCTGCTTGTTGTTTCCATCTCTTTGAAAAGAAATTGTCCTAATAGCACATAAACGTGGCCTGTTTTGTTAATGGCTGAAATGGCCATTTCATCCACACATCACAGAATTCTGTTCACTATCTACATGATGTCTATCTTGCACGACTGCAGTCCATTTGCACAAGGTTATAGTGTTCCAGCATTCAGACCTCTATGTTTTCAACATTGTTGCCTTGAACTTAGGAGCTCAAACCATGCCAGCAACTCTATCACTAACTATAACTATCAGATCTTAGACTCCAATTGTCCACTTCACTGATTTTAATTAAGGCTATTAGGCCTTTAAATTCATTGACTAATGATTTTAACATATGCAAAAATGTTCTGGTCTGCCGCAAAAAGTATCAGTTTCATAGAACAGTTGGTAAATGAAGGATTATATTCATTAATTGCTCAAACACAGAATTTTGAGTCTTATTTCTGTCTAAGGAGCACGTTTTGCATTGTGAAGCAATCTCATTTTAAGAAAATAAATCAACATTTGTCTTAGTAAGATATTTCAGCTAACAATAAACTAGCTTTAACCATTATCATAGTAGAGCGATGGTTTGCGTAATTCCCAGCAGAGGGACACAACTTTATTCCTTATCTGTGAGAGAACAAAACTTTACACAACTTCAGAGAAACTTTAAGAATCATGTGAGATGACAACCTTTTTAAGTTTGTTCATCCATTTTTTTTTTCATTTTCATCTAGACCTACTGCTGCTGCATTCATAATATTGAGCCTGAGATGGATTAGGCAAATAACTTCATTTTCAGAAATGAATTTCAACATCCAAGTGAAACTCAAGCTTCATCTTGTTTTATATGTTTATTTATTTTCATTTTGGATTCCTGCTCAGTGATTGGTTTGTCTGACTCCAGTGAAGCTGTTGAAGTCTGTGTGCAAGCAGTCCAGATTGCAATGACATTGTGACCAGTGAGACAGTGGTGCCCTATACAGCTGCGTACTCTGCGTATAAGGAGAAGCAGGCCTGTTGGACTGCTACCTGGTCTGACCCGCTGACCTGTTGCATCATCTTGAAAGATACTTATTTTTGCTGCTGCTGGACTTTTTGCTGCTTCTAAGCTGCTGGACTTTTTGCTGCTCTGGCTAATCTTTAACCTTGACACAGAGATAGTTGCACTGCTGGTTTAATGTGGAGGCACGCATGTTGCAAGCTGTCCGGGGTTATTAGTTTGAACGCTGAGTAGTGAATGCAGCAATTAACGCCCAACGGACCGGTGTTGTCAATGTTACGAGGTGAGTGACATGAAGCAGAACATGATTATAACAGGTGGAAATAAAGGTTAGAAGGGAACAGGTTCTGGAAAAGGCCCATTATCGGATACAAACAGTAGGGAAAGGAAATTGAATTTCCATGCTGGCCACTGTTGACCTTCATATACATTGACTTTTTAAACAGTAGCCAGAAATGACCAGACTACTGGAGCAAGTTTGGAGCGCCTGGGGTCCACCACTGCAGATTGAAACCCTCTTGTGCAGCATCTGTGGGACTTTAGCTGTGAATTCTGCAGGCCCGGCTCAGAGAATGTGCACTTGGTCCTCACATGCATGGCTCTTTTATCCATTATGTAAGCTGTGGTCTTGCCCCGCGTGTCTAGACAGAGGAAAAGGGAGAAATATCTGCCAGCATGTACTGTACTGTGAAATGACTCATTCTGAGGGAGTTTAATTACTTTTTCCTTCCTGATAATCCCTTATTAATTCAGACATTTAGCAAAATCCTTTGCAAAATAAATGGAACGCAAAGAATACGTTTTCTTAAAGAAAAGTAATCATGTTCCAGTTATTTGTCAATGCAGCGCAACATTTACAATAGAAAACTCAATAAAATCAGAGAGAAGTCAAACATTAGAAGTCCTTCCACTGTGGCCTCTTCTTACTGATGCCTGACAAAATGAATGTGAGACTAAAATCAGAGCTGATGTGGTAAATTAGCTAAGAATGAACAGGATCTGAAACTGTCAGTGTTTTCTTTGTGGCCTCCAGAGGTGTCCAGCTTGCTAAGTCAAACCTAGACGGATCATCTTTCAGTCATTAAAGCATTTTGGATGACTGACAGACTGAGCACACCTTGTCCTGCTGCCTCCCTCCATCTCACAGGCGACAGAGCATCCCGTCACCACGCCTTGTGGTGTAAAACCAGCAGCTCAGCCAAGGGGCCTGACTCGCAGTGGAGAAAAAATAAACAGCCCTGGATTATGATAATTGGTTGGTCAGCTCGAGATGTACGGCAGCACAGAAGACGTGCTCCATTAATCAAGTGCCCCATTCAAACCTTTTATAAGCAGCACAACAATACCCTTCTAACAGATGGCAATCATTTTCTTTAATTAAAAACAGAAATAAATGCTGCCTTATGACAACAAAATCACTCTGGTTGTTACACACATTTCAGCAATCTCAAGATTTCTCTAGCTGAAGCAAGTTGATCAAGAAAATTTTAGTGTCTTTTTTTTATTAAACGGTGTCTATTTTTTTGTTTCTATTTTAATTTGACCTTAAATCTCGGGATGTCCTCTTCAAAATATATCGATACTACTATGAATAATGAGAATATACTCAAAAAGCAAATGGAATTGAATTATTGTGTTATTATTGCAGCACTTACAGAAGTTGTAGGTGAGAAAAAAGTACTCACGTTGAGTTCTCAGGTATATGTACTTTACTTGAGTATTCCTTTCTTCCTGACAAGTTTTTATACTCACTCCCTACATTTAAATAAAATATCTGAAATGTCTAATTTGGTACATTTTCAAAACGGGCACATTATTTGGGTAGATTATTCTTATTTTGCATCACGGTGAGCTGTCCTGTCATCAAGACTGATTTCAACCTAAATAGACAAGTTACAAGTTGACAAGTTACTTCTAAAATGTTTCAATCATTTGAAAGTGACACGTTACTTTACAATATTACTTTCTGTGCAGTGTAATACGTTATTGATAACACTACTTTTGCATTACTTTTACCAAAGTAAACGTACACAGTGGGACCCTTCCGGCTCCTACTGCAGCCTGTTGTCACTATTGACAGCTGTCAATAAAATCTATCTGTAAAAGAACATCATGGAGCTTTTAGGCTTGTTTATTCACTGGTCGGGCTTCAATAATTTTATTTGAGCACAAAGTTGTTCCAGCAGCTATGTGCAAACACTCTCTCCGGATCTTTGAGGCAATACTCCACAGACTTGTTGCCCACCAGTAGAAAGCAACAAATGCTTGGGAACTGGTCGGTCTGGATAGTTTCCAAGCACATGTTGATGGATTTAACTCCCTCAGTCTGGGTCTCCTGTACTTGACACCTCCTCATCCTCATTATCTTTTAATTATTTTCCTCCTCTTGAAAGGAGGAAAAGAATCATAAGAGAATATATAATTCTCTCCTCCTGTGGTCCGACGAAAAAGAAAAAGTCGCTGTGTTACTAACACCACACTCAGCCAGACGGCCTGAACAGCTTGTTTAAAAGAACCTCTCTCACTGAGTCGATTAGTCTTCAGAGTGACCTGCGCTGCTGGCGCTGGGCAAGGTCAGGGCAGACTTTGGGAGGAGACAGCCCATAATCTCAACCTTTATCCATTTTAATCAACAATAATACACTACCTCCACTCTGAGGGCACGGCCACACAGTCTCTCAGATTTACATCTCAGTTAGGTAACGCCGATATATGTCTTTGATTTATTCCGGTTTTATTTGGCTCAAATTCTCTGTGTTACAGATCCTGTTGCTCAGACTCTCCCGTTACATGGTGTTCAGAGAAAGGGCTTTCAGTTGTGCTAAATTGCAAAAGCAAGTTGATGTCGCAGGAGCATTTCAGATATTAGTTTATAATCTGGTGGTTTCTCCTGCGGTTTCTTTATTTAATTATAAAAACATTCAGCAAACTGGTGATTAATCTGTACACCTTTAATGTAATTTTTAACTTGTCAGAGGGAGATTGATGTTGAATTTACTCTGTTACTCTCAAATGATAATTCCACAAAATTCTATTTTAAAACAATTTTTCACCTTGGTGTGAGATTATATCAACAAAATATGGTCTAATTACCTTAAGAAACATTTTTGTGCAAGTATAAATATTCTATGTATCTCTTTTACAAGGTTAAACTGTCCTCTATATTCCGATTAAGCCTTATGCAAGTTATGTGATCATAATTTAAGGCTATTGGATTTGTAAAAGCCAATCTTTTAACCATACAATTAAGTGCTCAAACACTTGGTTGAACTCATTGAGTCTCTCTTTTGCATTGATAAATGTTACTGAACCTTTTTATGATATGATGCAGTGGTAGCATGTATATGCAAAAGAGTAAAGGCCCAAGGATAGAGCCCTGGGGGACACCACAGGTTAAAGGGGCCACCAACAGTAGACATTACTCATGGTTATTAAGAGAGTTCTATTTAAAAAGTAGGCTTTTATTTTAGAAATATTAAAGCACATGAACTTATTGTGCAGAATTATGAATCTTCTTACAACTAAAAAACGTCCAATAGTTTTCTAAAAAATATGCTTTACCAGGAGGTTGAGCTAATCTAATAGAAATTTACTTCCTTCAATCAATAAAAAAATGGCTTGACCATGTTTAGAGTGTGTAAGATATCAAATGAATAAATGCTCCAACAAAATAAAATATGCAAAAAAATATATATTTAAGGGTTGAATCAGGTGCATCTGGATTTGGATTTTCTATCGGTACAAATTAATTTATTCTTGAAAAAACTCATATTTTATAAAGTTAATGCAAGTGACTAGAAGAGAGCAAAAATCTTTTCCGCACGGATTCTCAAGGGATCTATTTTATCCCATCATAATCTCGTCAGTTTTCACTGAGATACTGCTGACAGACCAACAATAAAACTAACTCGGGATTCAACACAATTTCCTTGGAAGAGGTAATTCCAATTATTATATACAACTGTCCAAATTTGCACACTTACAATTCTTTCTAAATAATGTATTCATTTAACGATAAATTCAAATATTAAATGTAAAAAAAAAAACTTGACTTTACAGTAATTAAATGAGTAAATACATGACGACATCTTTTTATTTATAAAGGAAAAGTAAGAAAAAAATAAATCGAAAAACCAAAATCAAAAGAGAAAAGAAATATAAGAAAATAAGGTGAGAATGAAATAAAAATATTTAAAAAATGCAAGAGTAGAAGTTACTTGATTTTGATCATTTTTTCTTAGTTGTAAGGAACTCAGAGTTATAAGAGTTATAGTAGATCTGAAAAAAGTTCCAAAATTAAAATTGCTCACAGGGCCAGTGGATACCAAGTCTATGATGTCTTGGAAAAAGATGTTGCAAATAATGTTGCATGTTGTTCTTTTATATATATAAGAGCAGAATCTCCAAAACTCAGCAACTGACAAAATAACTTAACATGTAAAGCAAAAGAATAAAGTTACTCTTTTTAATTGCTGACATACATTGTTTTAATGACTGTTGTTTCTTTTTCAAATCACATTAAAAGAAACGAACCCAAAAAGGTTAATAATACAAATTTTGAGAATCGAATCCCTCATGACTCTTTCAAGTTTTATTCTTTTAAAACTTTATTTAAAATTCCCTCAGATTTCTATCATCCTGAAATGTAGTTCATTAAAGCTACTGGATCTTTTTGTAAGGAAGGGTAGCTTTGTCACTTAAATCCCTCTAGAATGAGAGTAATTAAAGGAGAGTATCTTGTGAGTCCTCATTCTCTTAAGAAGAAATTCATTATTAATCACATACAGTCATACACAGTACAACATAGTGAAATTATTCCTCTGCATTTCCAGCCCTGAGGGAGCAGTGGGCGGCCCCTTTGAGGCGCCCGGGGAGCTAGGGTTTCAGGTTCTTGCTCGAGGACCCTACGACAAGTAGACCCCGGTGAGACTTGAGCCGGCTACCTTCCGATGGGGAGACGGCTGCTATACCCACTGGGCTACAGCCGCCCTTAATGAGGACTAACTCAGAGTTACTGAAGTTGTAACCCCTGTTACAGCACTCACCTAAGCTGTTTATGGTCATTAAATTTCACATATGTTATTATCTACTGCTTGATTGGATACGATCAGTCCTGCTCGCTGCCTATATATTCTTGTGTTTTTAGATCGTGCGTTGAGCAGAAAGCTCTGTCTGCCTCCAGATCTCTCCGCTCACTCTGAATTGGCTTCTTTGTCCGTCCCTGCAGATCAAAATCTCCAATGCCGTGCCCTTGAGTGTTGTCGCAAAGGGAATGGGGACTGGGGCCGCCAGTAAATTTGCTGTTTTCTTTGGCTGAAAATCAAAGCAGGAGTGGAGGTGGGGATGCGTGGGGTAGAGTGGGAGGTGATGTGGCATGACGTGGGATGGTAGAGGTGATACGATGTCTGAGGTAACACCGTCGCTTTGTGCTCCCAAACAGGAAGCCACGGTACACTGGCCGTCCCTGAGGGGAGGGATTAGATTTTCCTGACCACCTCTGACTTGTCATCAGCCCAACATGCTCCTCCTGATCCTGACAAGATCTGTATGTGTCACAGCCCACAACATGACCCCAACCCTGATGTATCTCTCCATGAAATTGTTTATTTAAGTGCATGTAACTGAGCAACTTGAAAACAGATACAAAATGATGTTCTGAATGTGACAATATCAACAGAACCCCTCAAAAAGAAATCAATAAAGCTGCTATTCACAGCCCATCGACTCAACAGATCGTGTTTCATGACAGCAGCTCGATTGTGCTGCGAGTGACAGCCACACTTTTGTTATGGTAGAGAGGTTTAACCGCTCTTGAAGCTACAGAAAGCAAACAGACTATTATATACCAGAAAAAACCACACTGTTGCTCTTTTATTCCTCACAGGATCACCAGGGGAGTTCTTTCATAGTAGAGATCACTTATGTGCCATTTCATTAGGTGGTGAATTTGAATTTGTATTTATCGCCAGGTCCGTTGTGCAAATAAAGATATCATGGTTTGTGATTTTTGCGGGCGCAAATTCATATTCGATGGACAAGGCCATTTATCACTGTCAGAGGCACGACTCACATAAAGCCCCTCCAACGTAAGAAATCCCTATTTTGACAGGCGGTCCAGCGGCAGGCCCAGCTGAAACTGGGACTGGCACTGTAGGGGGTTTTCTGGCTTACAACATTTTGACGTCCCCAGGCCCTCTCACATTCAGGTGTAAAACCCCTCCAGCAGCACAGCCAGGCTAACCTTGCCTGTGACTTATAGCGCCACGGTGTCTGCTGCAGCCCCCGAGCCTCGGTGCCTTCTACTAAAATAGACGCAACCTCACACCAAGACAGGGCTTCACATCTAGCATACAAAAATCAGAATATTCAAAGGATTGAATCTCATTCATCACTTTTTCATAGTGAAATAAACCACGGTTTTCTGCATCAGACCTGCTCCTGATTTTGACGTTTTGATTTTTTTTTTTTTTACCCGCAGGAGTCCGGGATCACACTGCAGTGATATCTAACCCTAACCCTTAACCAGGTATGTTGTTGAATTTAATATGTTAATACAGTATGTTAAAGTAAAGAACTGATCGCCAGGTCATACAGTTGCCCTGAAAAAAGTCACTATGTTGGTGAAGGTCTCTCTCACAGTCAATACATTTCAGTAATTAAGGTGAGGTTAAGATTTTTTTGTGGATCACATGTAACACCTTTTTGGTCTCAGATGACCAACAGATGATTCCTC
Organism: Lophius americanus; assembly: GCA_037951165.1. NCBI lineage: Eukaryota > Metazoa > Chordata > Actinopteri > Lophiiformes > Lophiidae > Lophius > Lophius americanus. The sequence goes on from JBBDHG010000037.1 coordinate 4,829,519, forward strand.
ATGCCATTCACCTATGTTTCCTGTTCAGCAGCACAGCGGATATCAAAACCACTTGTTCCAAACAGCTCAGGATTCCCTGTCTGGGAATATCTTCATGAGGGCCAAAACCTCTTCCTCTTCTTCCTGCTATTTGCGGGTCAAAGGTGATGGCCTGCTGGGGAGGAGTTTCCCAACTTCAGTTCTTCTGGATCCATGTGGACACCTACATGAAGAAGCGGCCAGTTTTGTTTTTACTGAAACAAACAGAGACACAGTCAGAGATTCTATGACTAACGCCAGCAGGAATGTAGATTTAGCAGATGTAAAGGTGAAGGCCAGAACGATCTCCCTTGTCTGGCCTTAGGTGAGGTTGTATGATGCAATTGAAAAGATTCAACCCTTGATTGTAATCTTAACGAAAGTCCTGGACATTCTCTGCAAATCACTTAAATAGATTGTTTGACTGATGAAATTAATAAGAAAAACAACCCACCCAATAGAATATTATGAATAAAGAGAATTTGACCGGATCTCAGGGCATTTTTCTTGGGTCTCATTAGTGTCATGACTGATTTCCCCCTCAAATATTGAGCTCAGGTCTCCTTGAGGGACCCCAGTACCATGGAAGCGGATCTGTCGAGTGGAGTGATGATGATTGGAGTCTTTTGACACATGTGTACTTTTACAGTGAGAGGGCATGCATAATGCATGCGGCTTTAACCAAACATCCAGCGGCCGACTCTTCTGGGGTTGTTATCTGGTGTGTGACTTGGGCTCTCTTCCTGTGTTGGACGGTGTATCAAATTCTTGGAGGCCCTGCTTCCTCCAGCGAACACATGTAAATACTCACAGGCAACAGAGCATGTACAACCCCCCCCCCCACCACCACCACTACACACACACAAATATACATGCAGGAAAAAACACATACAATCATGCACCTCCCAGATGATTGCCCCCAACACCAGATGTTATGTTGTAACATTCACATTCCGAGTGTGACTTTAGGGAGAAATTATCCATTAATTCAGGATGAATAGTTTTCCTCATACATAAAAGTGCGAAATGACACTGATGACATGTCATTTTCCATTACACGCACCTCAGAAACACCTCTTTTGAAAAACATCAACTGGCATGGTGGATGTCTCTACACTACATGCTTTAGCTCTCTACAGATAATAACATGAAAGTTTTTCATGGAGGGAAGAAGGGATTTAGTACCTCAGAAGTTTCTTCCCTCTGGCTGTTACACAGCCATGTCTGGCCTCTTCGTTCAGCCCCATGGGAGGATGTGTAGGCTAACTCCAAGACATCTGGCATGATAGAGTATGTCTACACTGGCTAGTCATGGCTGCAGACACAAACACACAAAGATCCAGGCGTAGTGATGTTAATCGTCATCTTCCATGGAATTGATTGTCCCCTAAACGGGGAACATTCAATTCCCCCGAGCAGACAATATTGTTTAGTTATGTTGTTAACTGCGGCAGCAGGGGAAAATGATTTATAGAATCAAAAGTAGTGTAGTGCCAATGATACGTTTAGATGAATTTCAGTTTCACACAGCGCACCAAAAAATGTGTAATGTGATTAGGCAGCTTTTGGAATTTCTTTTATACTGTATTTACTCTATTTTGTGCCTCATAATACACAAAATGGTAATATCTCTGTTACTATTTTTGCGTAATTATATCATAGGTCAACTGTGTGAAGAGGTGACATGACAGAATGCTATTGACAAAGCAAGGACAGCCATCAGTTCAGATTGTGTAAATATTCAAGGCCTCTTCACCTTTAACTTGATCGTGCAGTTACATTCAACTATACTTTATTGACGATCACATCCAGTTGAAATGTTTATTAGATCAGTATGAAGAGTATGGCTGTACTAAACTCAAAGCATTTGTTGCTGAAGGTCTGTCCTCAAGTCTCTTAAAAGACCAGCTTGGCCCCACAGCCTTCATGATTAAGAGGGACCACAGGAGTTTTCTAATCTCCAGCTGAAAGGGAATTATACCCAAGGTACCTTCCAAGGCCCATTTGACAGTCTTTTACAGTCTATGTGCATTATATGACCGCTTTGAGTTTTCAGCAAACTGTAGGCCTTCCCTGAAAGGAACTCCTGGCCCCCATGTGTTTGTTCTGTCAGAAAAACGGCCAGACTCAGCCCCGTGACTGAGGCTCATGTGATGTGAAAGAGTGCGAGTAACCTGGCTAGCTCGCGTTAACTTGGTCAAGGGTTGAAGGGATCTGAATAATCAAATCGAATCAAATCAATTTAATTTATAAAGCTCCAATTCACCTAAATTGTTATCTCAAGGCACTTCCCCAGAACTGCAGAAATGGTATCTACTCTTTATTTTTTATTCAACTGAACAAATCCCCAATGACCAAGCACTTTCTGTGGCGATATAGACCTGCCTACCTGCAGAAACCTCGAGCAGATCTGGATTCACGATGGATGGCCTGCTGCCATTACTGGTTAGGTTGAGAAAGCGAGAGAGGGAGAGAGAGAAAAAAAGAGGTTTGACACGAGAGGAGATAACTGAAGGCTCCGGCTGTTTGTAGGCTTTTGCAAGTGTGCATTTGTTATCAGATTGATGAAGATATTTTCTTTATTTCCTTGTGCTTTATCTATTTGTATGCATTTTCTTAAGGTGCGGTGCAACTGCCCCAGTCGGCCACCGTAGGCCTATGATTAATAACCGGGTACAAAAACGTACACATAAGAAACAGCACCACACAAGCTCCATAACGAAGACTACACCTGACGTTTACCCAGAACTGTTCCAGATCCAATCTGTTACAAACGTTTTCATTCTGTAATGTGTCACACCTTTAGAGTGTTCTGGAGATGAGGAGAGTGCCAGACAGAGATGAGTATGAAAATAGAAATCGGAGGTGTGATGATGAATGTTGTCAGAGCTTATGTCCCACAAGTTGGTTGTGAGTTGAAGAGAAATAGAATTTTTGTAGTGAATTGAATGAAGTGATGGAGAGTATTCCAGAGGTGAAAAAGGGATGGTTGGAGGGGAGGTATCATGTTAAGGACAAAGACAGAATACATGTGTATGAATTAAACGGAGGCAGGTGGAACGGGGAAGATGCAAGGAGTAGAGTTGAAGAAGGTGCAGGAGTTTTAGTACTTGGGGTCAACTGTTCAGAGTAATGAGGAGTGTGGAAAAGAGGTGAAGAAGCGAGTGAAGGCAGGGTGGAGTCGGCGGTGTCAATAGTTATATGTGACAGAAGAGTAGCAGCAAGATTGAAGGGGAAAGGTTCACAAGATGGTAGTGAGACCAGCTCTTCTGGATGGTTTAGAGACAGTGGCCGAAAGACTGACCAAAAGACCGGAGGCAGAGTTGAAGATGATCAGATGTTCTGGATGGACAGGATTAGAAATGAAAAAGAAGATTCAGACGACAGGGCAATATGGGAACAGATGATCCGCTGTGGCGAGAACAACCAAAGAAGAAAAATAAAATAATAATAATACGAATAAGAATATATATATAATAGATATCTAAAAAGCTAGAACTCAGTGTGTAACGTTGAAGAAATATAAAAGTTCATGTCGAAATAATATTTTGAAATCCAATGGATTCCCTTACAATTTAACAAAAATTGCCATGTAATAACATCGGTTAATGGACTACATTTCAAAGAAATCTAGTCCAACCTTGTGTGTAACACAGTAAGTGTGACAGACTGTAAGCGGAGGGCTGGGGTTGGCACAGTTTTTTTCTAATTTACAGTTGGTGTTGTGAGAATATGCAGAAGGAAGGTCCAGACCTTCAGCTGCTTATTTACTGAAGAGCAATCACAGCGAGCCGAAAGGAGCAAGCCTAGTAGCCAGGAGGGGTCCTCCGGGGGCCTGGCCCGGGGGCCAACACTGTCTGACAAAAGCATAAACATAAGGGACCTCCAAAGCCTCCGGGCTGCATCATTGCCAAACACCACCCACCGTACTTGCTTCCACTGTCACACCCGTTACTTTTGCTACCATTTGAAAAACCTCACTTTCCCTGCAAGAGTTTGTTTTAGAAATGCACATTCTGGGCAACAGAAACCTGACACTGCTTATGTTATGAATTTGTAGTCATGTACTAATTAAGCATAACAGGAAGTGTGCAGTATTGGCCTTGATGAAATACCATGGACAGAAAAAAGGTCCTGTTATTTAGGCTTAGTGTGGTCCTTCAAGCCTTGGCTGTCAGCAACTGACTTGGCTTACACATGCTGCATGATCACGCCAATGTACACTAGAGAGTGAATATATACTGTTCAGGTCTTGAAATTCATGTTTTGACTCTGGATCATTACTTTTGACCATTTGAAAACTTCTGTCCTCACAGAAATTCACCGAAACTGGAGGGACGCATCAGAAGGAGTAGGTCTCGCAAGCTATTCATGCTGAGCCTTAAGGAAGGCCTTTGGGACATTGGTCAATGTTATTAATAAAGACCATTAGTCTACTACGGTGCGTAGGTGGATTGCCGGAAGCCTGCAACTGCTCTATTTCTAAACGGTTGGTGTTTCCAGAGAGGAAACCTGCAGAAGCTCGGACAGCATTTCAACACCATGGAGCTCGTCTCCCGGTCAAACCAGCAGCGTCCACCCCCTGCTTTCCCTATCACTTCTGGAGAATGAAAGAGAGATGTCTCAGCGGGACGCACATCAGAGGAGAGAGAAAAAAGTAGACTCTTTCAGGATCACTTCAAAGGCAGATTGGCTTTAGCCTGTTTTTAACCCATATTTCTGAACAAAGTTCTTAACTCTGGGTCTTTTAATATTGACTGTTTGAATAGTTTAGGAGAATACTAGGAGTGTATCCTTGAAAAACAGTGTTTTTCATAACAAAGCTTGCCCTAGTGAGTACAAAACTAATCATTGGTGTAAAATATGATTTAAAAGATAGATCTCCTCGAGCCGATTCATATGCACAACATTTGCATTGAACCGGGCCAAAGCTTAGCAAGTTATGTTAGAAAAACTTTTTATTTTTTTTTCGTAAAGAAGCTCTTCCTAGTGAGTAAAATGTGAATTATTAACGGAAAAAATTATGTATACAAGATCGATCTCCTCGAGTCGATTCATATGCACCATGCTTGGACTAAATGTGACCAACAGTTGAGAAATTGTGGCCCCAAAACATTTGGATACAAAGTCCCTCCTAGTGCCTGAATATGAAAATAACCTTCCCCTTATCAGTTGAGATCTTCCTCACACTAATGTCTATGAGGGTATAAAATTAGAAAATGATCCATGAAATAGTCTTTGAGTCATCCCATTAACACGAGGGATCTGCAGCGGCGGTGAGGACTATTCCTTAATATCCCAGACTTTTCAGGGATATAAATGGACGAAAAACAATCATTATCATATTATATGGTTCATCAATGTTGAATATACTCCAACTGCATGTCTCGTTGATGATCCCAGGTTGCAGTGATTGGTACCATCCAAAAGTGATTTAAGGAAGAACTACTGCTGAACAAAGGATAGGGTCATGGGCGCAAAAGTTGAACGTCAGCCTGAGTTGTCTGATCCCACGGAAGAGCTACTGAAGCACAGACTGCTGAAAAAGTTCATGATGGTTCTGACAGAACGGTGTCAGAACACACAGTGCTGCACATTGCTATTTTGGTGGCAGAAGGAAACAACATCATAACAGGTAGGTTGTTATAACGTCATGATCATGCCAGTAGATTATTCGCAGTCAAACAGATCTTGTTAAAGTAAATATTGTATTTCATGAGCCACTAGTAGAATCTCTTCAGTCAATCACATGGACAATTGTTTCAATCCCATCCCACTCTTGTTAAAGGGCGGCCTGGTCACTTTTTACAATGGCTGACTTGCTCAAAAACATCAAAACACATGCAGTGAAATGTGTATCACGTAGTACAGAGTTTCTATGGCAGGCTAAAAGGCTAAGGGTTGTCACATTATTAAATTCCATACAGCATCAACCACTGTCTGCCCACTGGGCCACCTCTTGGCTTCATCTGGTTTTGTGCGGCTACCTTTGCAGCGAAAATATGAATGTGAGCTTTTGTTTGCGTAACTTTAATTAGCCCTTAATTAATATTGTCATCTCAAGAACAGACCTCAAATCAGGCTGGCAAATTAAGAAGACATTGTGAGTGGAGCGCGGCTCCATTTCAAGACAAACTGACGTGAAAGAGAAAGACAGAGAGGGAGAAATGTTCACATTATGAAAACATAAGGAAATAGATCCCAGCCTCACGCATGGCACTGCTAACATGACAAGACAACATCTGTTTTCATTGGGCCTCAAGGCTCAGCCTCCAGACAAAATTATGTTTTATTAAGGAACTAATATTTCCTCCTCAGCGGTGTTCAAGATGGAAAGAGGTTTTCTATAACAGAAATAGAAACCATTACTTGTTGAAATTTAGAGTTACCTTGGTGATGGCCTTGTCTTTGTCATTATAGAATTTTACTGAAAACTGAAACCATGTCCCAGTGAGGGAAATCAGTATTTGCTTGTTGGATAAACCACACTCTAGCTTTGCTTCTTTGCAATTATCCCATCCCAAACTGAAAGGAGGGGGAAAATGCATACTATGTTGAAGGAACAGTGGGAGGGAAAGACTTCAGTAAATATCAAGTATGCGGTTAGCTCCTGTGCTTGATTTTGGCCCAACAGACTCTCACTGCCACCTCGCAATCTCATTTCCAGACACACAAAACCAGAAGTAGTCTCCAGAGCTGACCACCACAACACCACATGAAAGCTGTCTTTGTCTCTTCTAGCAACGGTACCGTGGCTTGCTAACACAGCAAACCTGGCCTGCAAGTAGCAGCGTGTCACCCTGGAGGTGTCAGCCCAAATGTGCTGGTGACCCTGACATCAGCCTTAATTTTACCACTATGTTTGTATTTTCATGTGTGCTTGCGTGTAAGTTCCGTTTTTTTTAGAGTTTACTGGCATACTTTTAGAGAATTGGATTGGTCTTAGCTTTATGTCGGTAAGTTGCTCTTCTACGTGCCTGTATGTGCGTCTCTGTGTACAAGCAGGGAAGTCAATCATGGGTTTGCCTTGTTCTTAGTTCATTTCAGTCAGGCAAGGTGGTATTGTATTTATGAAGCACGCATTACATTTCTGCCACTGACACGCTCCCTTATTTGAGTTATAAACAGGCTCCAGAGATGGCCACCTCCTATAATTATTTGGTCACTTGGACTCAGAGTGAACAGAGAAGTTGCTTCATCCTTGCCAAAAGGTTTGCCTTTGTATGAACACAAGCATAAATCCATGAATATTTGAGCATTTGAGCATCAAATTGTGGCCCTTGCTCTCTCCCACACACACACACACACACGTACACTCAAACCCACACACTCACACATACACACGCATACACGCACACACACACACACACACACACACACACACACACACACACACACACACACACACACACACACACACACACACACACACACACACACACACACACACACACACAAACAAACTTACCAGACTTGCTGGTGTAATCATTATTTCCTAAGGTGTATGTTGTCTTAGTGCTTTTACTGTTTCAGTCCTGCCAGTGTCATGCCTCTGTAAAGCTGTCAGTGTCAATGTAGGCCCCTGCAAGTCTGCAGGTTTAAATCGCACTAAAGACAACAGACATGTGTTTCTGTGGACCTGTTTATCACCTTCTAGTGAACTGCCACCTTGCTGGGTCACCTAAATGGTGCAGGCCTGTTTGGGCCATATTTCTCAGTAGACTTTGTATTGGGATCCCAAGGCGTTCAGAGACCAAACGAGAATTAGGATTTCTCAGAATTCTGGATTTACCCCAGTAAACTATCAGTCACCACCCATATCTCACAAAAGAAAAACACACCCCTTTCTTCTTGGAACAAAGATGGACAAATACATTCAGCATGATGAACACAAACATCGTCTGCATTTGTGCCACTGCTGTACTAAACCGACTATCCAGCTCACTCACTCTATTCTCATTACTCATGAAAAACAACCCAAGATGGAAGCCCCTCACCCCCAACCTGGAGGGGGCAGTTCGGCGATTTGTGGCAGAGAAGCAGGGCCTCAATCTTGAGTTGCTGAATCTCATCCAAGTCCCTCCACACTTGGCTACAAATTTGCTCCAATGTCGCTGAATATTAATCCTTTTTCCGGGAAATTCTCGTAAATAACAGATAGGTAACGGTAAGATGAAACAAATTTGGTCCCGGCGTTTGGATTGATATTTAGATCAAAATGTAACCAACCATTTCCTTTGCCGGTGAGACAGAATTTAATCAAATTCCATTAATAACTTTTTAGAGAATTTTTTCTCGACAAGCTGAGTGATCACTTAAACTCTGCCAAACTCTGTGAACAGAGAATTATACGTTTTGATCACAATTATTGATAGAATGATTCTTCAGAAAAAGTAAAATCGAATTCCCAACCACCAACTGTAAGCAGATATCTAAAATGACCCACCTTGGATTGGCGCTTATAGACTGCACCACATTCTATCACCCATGTCTGACTTTGCTAGGCAGACATAGGACTGGTGGGAACCACTTTTTCCAGAAGTCACATTACATGTTTCCAGTCTACTGGCAATGCCAAACCAAACGGCCAACCTGCATAAGTCCACACAGTACATGCAGCTGGTTTAGTTCCAAAGCATTCTGGGAATGGATCCACCAGAGTGTGTTAGTGCGTGTGTGGGTGTCTGTATTTGGTAAAGCCTGTGTGTGGACTGACATAATGAGTATGTATGTACCAAGCCAACTACCAGTGCCCACATCCACCTATCCAGCGAGCTGTAGTAGCAGTACACGTCTCCTCGGGGCCAAGCCAAATAGCTGCTCTCCCTTCTATTCTCCCACAGCTTGAGCGCCTGACCAGGAGACAGCAGACAGGCACGCTCCACCTCTTAGAAAAACCAGAGGCAAAATACCACAGCACACCTTGCTCACAGTACATAACACTGTATTCAATGCGCCACAGTGTACTGGAACCCTCGGTGGACGGCTCTGACCATTTGGTGGAAGGATTTATTATAAACAGTGGATTTTTGTTTCTTTTCTTTCTTTTTTTCCATCACACGTAATCCAAATGAGAATTAAAGCCATGGTGACCTGTAACGATTAATGAAAATATAATTTATCATCCTCCACTTTTGCATTATCTTCTTGATTTACTGTTGTTGAGATAGACTTCTCTCATTGTCAGAAGCGAATGGCTGTAAAAGGAGTTTATGTAGAATCAGGGATTGATGATCCTCAATTTAACCACGTAAGCATGTATGAAAGGCCTGGAAAGCGTTTGTTTCTTTCAACATTTTGTAATTTGACCATGTTTTTCCAACTAGAATTCATTGAGTATTGGATGTAACTGGTAGCTAGGTGTTGATGAAGGGGCTGCAGACTACTTCTGCGGCACCATCGATGCAAAGTACAACTTTGGTCTCTCCTAAGAGACCAAACACCTGACCTTCCCACAACATTCAGTGGGAGTTCAGACTGTAACGATTTATGAGAGAATGTGAGAGGCTCTGGCATGGGCTCTGCCCCATGACCGACCCTCAGGGGTCCTGCTGTCCCTTGTGTGTTGACAGTGTTACTGCACACTGGGACCCCTGAAAGATTGGGTGTGCTTTTCTCCCAATTGTTCTGACCCCTATAAACTGTGGCCTGGCTACCAAAAGACCTTCCTGCTTGAATATCTCACCCTTAAATGGATCTCTCGGTATTGGGGCCTCTCAACGTGTGCCTCCAATAGGCTACAAGAGCCCCAGGACTGGGTTCATTAACCCTGCATTGATTGCTCCAGCTTTGAAAACATCCAGCAACAGCAGGGAGAATATCCCTCCGTGAAATGGTACTGGGTGTCCCCGAAGACTAATTATGGCACAGCCCATTAGGTTTGCAAGGGTTTAAAGGTCTGCCATGTAAAATCTCCTAATCTCTCCATTTTGAATTGTGAAAAGTCTTGTTTGAATAATGATTACTATTAACCTATATACCAGACTGATGCTTTTACTTGGCATAACTAGAAAATGCTCCTGATTGTTGAAGAAATTGAATGTTTCCTTGCTTCTAGAAAATGTCTCCGATCCTTGTTCACCGGCAGCTTATCTGGGTCAAAAATTACCAATTCTGCTCTTTGCAGCAATCTTGTGTTTAATGCTGTGTCAGGCTAGTCCATGTGGAAACTGGCATGCGTGTGATTGATGAAGGCCCTCGCATACTGAGCTCTCACAGGTGAGCAGGCCCTCAGAAACAGCTGCTTCAAGGTGCTGTGCGATAACATTTGAGCCCTCATCCATGCCACCAGCCCACTAGGAGCCTCATCCATCATGAGTATGGGATACTTCTGACATCACAGCGGGGCTCAAATATGATTTGACCCTCCTTCAGAGGCGTTGTAAAGGAAACATGGGAATGGCAGTCCCAACATGACTCATCTTTAAGGATAGCATTTATGTCATCATATAATCGTATTTATCGGATTTCATCAGATGCTTCAATTGAACACGCACACTTTTTATAATATCTGGTCCTGACCAAAAAACAAACACTCTGGGATAGATTCAGAACCTCATGGCTACGATGTCCATATTTTTAGAATACAAACTCTTTCAGGATTCCTGAGATGACATTGGGCGGTATATCAGATAGATATGCTTACATAAACTGAGATGAGGTGAGCTGCACACCCTTCCAGCAGCCATCGTGCTCTTCACCCGTCCAGAGGTTTTGCGAGAGCAAGCTTTCTGGTTTCCAGGTCCTGATGGGCTCGCTGGCAGATGGGACTAACTTTCTAACTGAGCCCCACTGTTCCCAGTTGCTCACGTAGAGGCTGGAATTCACTGTGGCCAACCGATTGTTTTTGATACGTCTTAAAAAGTTTACCCAAGGTATTCCCATGCAGCAATTATTGTGTGAATAGACTTATTATACACATAGGTCGACCGCTACCCCAAGGTGAAGGCCACGAGTAACACCACATACAATATAGCCATTAGCTTCAGGAGCTGACCTTTTGGCTGCAGTATAATTATATCATCAAAAATCACTTTGTGCAGACACATAATTTGACAGGAAATTATCATGTTGATTGGTCAAAATGTTTTGCATAACTGAGATGTTTTGAAATATATCTAAAATGTAATGTTAACACCTTTAAGTATTTCCATCTTATGATGTATTAACTACTACTGCATTATAACGTACGGGGGGGGGGGGGGGGGGGGGGGGGGGGGGGGGGGGCTTGAGGGGTAGAGGGGTTCGGTGCATCATTTCGTTAGCAAATTCCTTATAAATAACTGGTGTAACATCAAATATATTTGAAAAACTATAAATTATTCATTTGAATAGAATTTGATAAGTTATTTTTTGGAACTCAGTTCAAAAATCTCAATCTCTCAATCTCAAAATGATTATTCAAAATACTAAAAGTGACATTACACTGATGAATGTTTTAACATCTGTTGTTTTATGAATTTTTATGTCAGTCTGTCTGTTTGTTTATTGGAATGGTTACGGAAATACAAATGGATAGATGGCATTATATTTACCCAGTTGTAAGATTTGGGATTTCCTAGACACGATTTAATGACAATGATATGATCCTAATACAATCACAATAATATTTCCTTAACCACAGGGCACTTTTGGAGGTTTTCTGCAATAACTCAGAAAATAATCGATGGATTTGCATGAAGTTTTAACACAATAATGTCTACCTTGTGTTAGTCTTTTCCTGCTCTGGGTCCAGACGAGGTTGGGGAACAGTGAGTGGAAACTATTTTGCTTGCACCAAATAAATTCTGTCCATGCAGGAGATTTATACTTTCACCGAGTCCAATGTCCTTGCACATTTAATGACCAGGATTACATATGTAAAACCAAAAGAATATTCTGAATTTATTGTATAATATGTGTTAAATTTTAATGTTTTTTCTATTCATATCAATGTAAATTTAAACATTTTTAAGAGTTTTGATATATGCAATAAATTTCCATTAATCGATTACAAAGCATGCAATATTGTGAATATATTAAATCTCCCCCCCCCCCCCCCCCCCCCTTTTCTTCTACTAAATAAGATTTTTCCATAGATTGGTTTAATAATATAATTATAATATTGAAAGCCCAGCTGATTATATTTATATTAAAATAGCACTTTTTAATATTTCCTCTTCACCCTTCTCTTCCTCTTCCTCTTCACACATAGGCTTCTTATATGTGATCTTTGTCTCTCTATATGAGGGAGTTGGATTTTACTCAAAATAAATAATTCAACAATATAATTTTTTAGGGTTCCTTCCTTAATTCAACCTGAATATCAATATTTATAGTCTAGTCTTTCTCCGTTATTGTATATACGTCTCCATAAACAATTACATGGCTGTTGCTCGTTGAAAGGTGTGTTGATTTTGGTGATGCATTTGGTCGCCACAGCCCGTTGTAAGCACAGGATACATGTTTCATATTCCTTCCCTTAATTAGGCCGGACTGGAAAAACTGACCACAATCCTTGTTTTTTTGGTGCAGGTCTGTGGAAAGGTGTGTGGTTGGCCTGAGAAATTAATGCTTGCATGGCAGCCCTCTACAGTATCTGCAAGATTTATAACCAAGTATGCTGGACACACCACAGAGGTTAGACTTTTAAAAAGCATGCAGGACCAGTCTTAATTTCAACATCTGACAGTTGGTCACTAAGCCAGTTACCACCAATAAACAAATACCCCTTGTCTTTAACTATTTGAAAGGTCTTGAACATGAACCAAAATATTCTCTGTGGTCACTGCCCTACCTAGGTTTGAATAAGGCAGTTTATGTTTCAATACCGTTTACATTTTACCAGAACTATGCCTAAATTTGAACTGCATTTAATTACAGAACATATAGTCAGAGAGCATGTCCAAAGAGTGGATGGTTGCATCCAAACCCCGGTTGTCATCAGTCAACAGAACACTATACAGTGTGTACTTCAGGCTCTGGTGTTGCTGACGACTGATATCTGAACTGGTGTCATTTTTCTTTTCTGTGAAATAAGCTTTTTCTTCATAATGTTAAATTAAAGCAAAGTCTAAAGTTTTCACATCTCAGTTTTATCTGTCAGCGTCTGAGAAAGACAGAGCATCTTATATATACTCGTGAATCGTTACGATTACCTGTCGGTGGGTCTCCCCGTCTTTCAATGATTGCTGTGTTTTATCATATCGGTCTTAAATTATTGATAGATGTCTTCGTTTACTGCAGAGGAATCTGACCATCATACTGTTATCTGAAGTTGATATTAAACATGTGTTCCTTATTAGAATGTCCCTTGAGACTTCATACTGACAAAAGAGGGAAAATAATAAACCACTTGACTCAACTTTTTTCATCTTCTTCGTCTTGCTCTATGACTAGTCTGTGCACCTCAGAATTGATCCTTAGGGCCAATTAAAGTATCTGGAATCTGGAATCTGGAATCTTGAGCATCCAACTGCTCAAACAACTTCAAATGAATATAAATCTATTTCTTTGTTTTTTATAGATAATACCATTTTTATGTGACCTCTTCCAATGCAGTATTTCAAAATGGGGCTAAAAAAACTTTTAAAGTAAAGTCTGCTACTTTAACAGGAAATTATCCCAAACTGCCAAATGCTGTCTTCAGCCATTTTTCCAAGTGTGTATAGCTTACTCCATACCTCTAACGGTGAAGGCAAAGGTCGTCATTGAAAAGAAAGATTGTTTTTTATTCTGTATAGTTCATAGGTCTAACTTCATGAGGATTTGATGTTGCGTGGCGATCGGTATAATCCATCAAAATATGAAGAGGCATATGTATTGGATTTCCTTAAGTAGAGAGAGCGCCAAAGACCATTTGCCAGCGATGTAGACTAAGTGCAAATGTTTATTTTAAAAGAGATGTTTGAATATTGTTTGATTCCATATACTTGTGGACTTTGCTCAGCAGGTCAGCCTCTCTGAGACTTGTTTGAATTGAGAGCCTGGATTCAATTCAGGTACTGTAGGAGACTCTACAGGGACAATGTGAGTAGGAGGAAAGTTGTGATAAGAGAATCTGTGTTGCCATATCCAAGTAAAACAAGCTATAGGCTGACATACTTTATTTTTGAACATACATGGAGCATTGCATGCCTGGTGGAAAAATACCACAGGTCAAATGAAATCCAGGGTGTCCCTTCTCTCGTCTTTCTCTCTTTTTAGAAAGACAAAAGTTTAGAGAAATACAGTTTCATTTTCATATTGTTTAAAAAAGCAATAAGCTTCTACTGTTTTCACTGTATGTGAGGATAATCAACATCATATTATTATTTAATTTAGTACTTTTCTTAAAACTTATTTTTCTAATTATTACTATTAATGACCTTAGATCCTCAATTCTTCTAATTTCTGGAATTTTAACCCATGTTAGGCATTGCATTTTTTGCATTCAAGATAAATATTTTTTCAATTTTAATTATCATCATCCTCTACTATCATCAGTGAATTGAATGAATAATTTGAAAATGGCTTTTGTAAAGAGTGAAATCAATCAGTCAGTCAGCTCAGCAATAGTAAGCGTGACTATGGCAAGTAATAAAAGTGGTCTTGTTTCTGAACTCTATGGGAGGGACAATTTTCTATTCCTCCTTAAGTCAATACTGCATATGGAGTGGGTATTAGGCTCCATCACAATCCCTGGTTATTTGGTAGGGCTGCTGCTAATGGAAGCATGGTCATGAGTGAACGTCACAAGCACAAGGCTTAACAAAGAGACCCTTTCTATGGGCCAGAAGGTGCTGAAAGGCAGGGTGAGGGTGGCAGGCATGTATGGAACACCACTATCATGCTGGGCGTCATATACCAGAGCTCACAGACAAAGATGAGGCATGTGATCCCCGCTCCAGTGCCTGAGACCTCTCCTGAGTGCTAATTTAGTAATACTGCAGCATGATGCGGAGATTATGAGGAGAAATAAAGACGAATGTGAAATGTCTCCGGCTCTTGGTGATAATTTACAGCAATAACAGGATTTTAACATCTCATTAAACATTTAGAGCCAACCTCAGGAAGAGTTTGGTGTGTGGAAGACACAGAAAAATGTAATTCTGACCGGTATCTTGGATTGAGTGATGCGATTCAAACTAGAAATACCAAAGCTTCATATCTAATTGATTCTCTGCGCCACAGTGTTTTTGCATCATAAAACATCATAATTCAGACCACATGTGGCAACACATACCTTCTTGAATAGGAAGAGGTGAATGTCTGAGACAGTTAGCAGGGAACATAAACATGGACCCTGAAACACTTATGTTTTTATGTATGTTTCTCTAGTGGAGGGACTGAGACAGGGTGAGGTGAGTCACCCTCAGAAGCTGATTCACGACCAACTCATATCATAGGCAGCTCCTAGGCTTGTTTGACACACTTACCATGTATCTGCAAAACATTAAGTCACACATGCTCTGGATGATGTTTGAAAGAGTGGATTGAAATCTTGTCAGGGTCAAAACCCTGAAAAAATTTTTTTATGAACAAAATCTGAATTAGAATATATTACATTGCTGAAAGAATATATTTCACTATATGTTACCTAGGATACAGTATGCAATGTCCATATATACATTTTTATTTCAGTTAGGAATGCAACAACACCACTTACTGTAATGCCAGATCAGGTACTCGGATGAATACTCTTTGGTGGAGTTTTTGTGATGTTGTCATGGCTGCTTATCTCATATTTATGTTCTAGTATGGCACACCTGATCACCGAGAGCTATTTATTGAGTGAGTACTTCCCTCCACAGTTGGTTTTCTCTGGACATTTTCACCCACTGTGCCAGTTTTAGATGCAAATTTGGGTGTAGCTGCTTATATTGAACCTGGCACTGTGTTGGCTCCCATTTTATCAAATGGCTTGTATTAAAGGGCGCCGTTTCTCATTCTCTTCAATCCTTCAATCTCTCAGCGGTAATTTATTTTCATTTTTGGATATATGTCGTAGGGGAAGTAGTATTTGGTGGCAGTTATTAAAGCCTCGAAAAATTGGGGAATATATTATGAAATATATGATATATATATAAAATTACGGTATCGTCATCGGTATGAACATTGACGTTGACTTAATGCGATAGCTCAAAAACCTATAACATGGATAAATTTCAAATTTTATACTCTCATAGAACTTAGGGTGAGGAAGAACTGGATTGATTTTGGGAAAGATCGGACGGATGTATATTTCCAACACTAGGGGGAGCTTTATCTTCAAATGTTTTTGGGCCCTAATTTCTCAATTGTTCCAATTCAGTCAAAATGTGGTGCTTGTGAAGCAACGTGATGAGATCTATGTTGTATATGTTGTAGTCTAACTTTTAAAAGCTTTAAACCCCCCCACTATTTTTCAATTTTTTCTTGTACAACACTTGAAATTAGAATCTTTTGTGGGGATATACTGTTGGGGACATTGATCTATTGTCATAAATGTTGTTCCTTAAAATAATGTTTAAATGATACTTTATTCTGAATTCTGTCTATCAGCTAAACTTCACCTATATTGACAGATATAGAGATAAATTATGATGAACTACAGTAAATTAGGATTATGTATGTTAAACACAATCAGAATTAACCACGACCTCATAATAAAGCGAGATTTAAATCCATAAACAGTAATTGTGCCTACTGACACAAGCAGTTATACTTAAACAGTAGCTGATATTTAGCGTTCTCATTTGCTCTGTGTAAATGAGAGCCAAGCAATGGCTGAACATATGACACATTTACGGAGCTGTAAACAGGGAGGGCTGAGCATATGGACCGAAGGAAACCCTCAGGACTACTCAACTGGACCTGTGGAGCCACTCCAGAGATCCCCAAACCACCACATACAGTCTGCCTTTTACCTCCTTGTGTGTACACAAAGAGGAACTTATCCAAGTCCCCCACCCTCCTCTTTTCACCCCTTCACCCTCCTTGCCCTTTATAATGAGATTGAGTCAGGTCCTGCCACTGCATAATACAAACCTGCCTTCATTTCCAAACAATCGCTGCATGCCAGGAAAGAGAGATAATCTAAAATCAACCTAAGGATGGGCGAGTGACCCGATATTACCGGCTGGAGGGGAGCAGAGTGAAGCACACTCTTTCTTACACATTCCATATAGTGTGTGCGAAGCGGAGCGCCACATACATTTTTCACTAGGAAATGAAAAATGTTACATATGTTAACAGATGTTACATATAACACATAACATGAAGGATTTAATATATTAGGGAATAATGGTCAAATATAAATCACAATCAAAGCAAGCACTGGTCGTCTTATCTTTTTAGAAGTGTAAATATGTGGAAACACATTAATCTGGATACCACTCTCATCCCGCACACGCAGTCTTTAGTTTGAATTCTCTCTCATTGTGTCTGCGCTCCAGTGGCCACGTGTGCTGGATCTGTCACCAGTAGAGTATTGTAAAATGTTATGTTTCCTCTGTTAGTGCCGTTACAACACAGAAGCATGGAGGCCACACACAGCTCCCAGAGATCCTGAGATGAGAGTAAATAAACCAGGGGAGCAATCTGACACCATATGTGGCTACATACAGTGGAGACTGGTGGGAAAACAAAGATGGCTCAAGAATGATCCAACGCCTCAAATTTTCTCTGTGACGGGTCTGCTAGATCTAATGACAACCTTGTGAGGTCATAATTAATCTTGACCAAAATAATATTAAGTCAATAGTTAAATATCTTCTTTTTTTTGGATTTCCAGAGACCTGGTAAAATGTATTTATTCAAAATTACAAACGTACTTTGGTGTTCATCTTGATGGCGTTCCGAACCAAAACAAATGCAATATCATTTATAGGGAAGAAATATTCCCAATGGTTTACTTTCGAAAAAATTTAATTCAAATTCTCTCTTTCTAAAAACCTAACAATGATCACTAAACTGCTTCTTTCCACTTACACTTGAACGCACACAAAAAAAGTCCCCCATACATCCATACATCCATAAAGTTTGGTTGTACATTTCTGACATTGGGTGGAGCTTTATCTCTCCAAAATTGTCAGACCATAATTTCTCAACCATTGGTCAGATTTAGTCCAAATTTGCTGAAAACGAATTGAGTCACAAAGATCTATAGTGTAAATATGATATTTTTCTTCATTGTTTCATATTTTATTCACTTGGGGAAGCTTTTATAAGATAAAAAAACAGACATAACTTAAAGAAAATTTGTATGGATAATTTTCAAATTTATACCTAAATGCACATTAATACGAGGAAGAACTGGGTTGATTTTGGAGAAGGTAGGTTGTATAGTTCTGATATAAGGGGGATCTTTATCTCTGGAATGTTTCGGGACATCAATAACTATAGGAAGAAACACTGTTTTCCAGAAATAACTCAACATATATGTATTATTTATTAATCTATATTTCCTACTCAAATCTATCATGTTTGTCATATTTTACTCTCAGGGTTCTTATTTTATGCCCTAGAGGGAGCTTTCTTTGGACATAACTTTTGGTCTTCTTGGGGACATACCCTTTTTGACCGGGACAACAGCATAGGCTTAGTTTTACAGTCCTTTTAAAGTTTTGGATTACACCATATTTCTGAAATAGAAATTGCTCACCAATATATATCATTGTGGTTCTCAATCATTAATACCAACAAATTGTTATTGCTGCATCAGATTCCCCGGGCTGAACTTTAAATCTATAAGGAGGTGTTTATTTTTTTCTTTGATCTGCCATTTTGGTGGCTATGAAGCAGAATTATCTCAGAATGCAATTAATACTATTATTGAAGATTCATTATTTTGCATATATTTCAGTATAAGAAATATTGAATGTAAAACGGTTGGTACAAGTGAGAGTGTGTGCTTTGGCAGTTCCTCTGGGTGAAAAAAAGGCTGAATCACTCAGGGAGAGGCGACCTGCTTTCCTATGTGCATTTAAGAGGTTTAGTGGTGCAAGGTAACATTAGATGTGGATACTCAGAGACCAGTAGCAGGCCTATTCATTTCTTGTCCATTTTTTATTTGTTCAGCACTTGCACGTGGAGGATGTGATGACTGAGTAGCACTCAGTGGAGAATAGAGGTTGCGTTCCTCTACGGGCATTTGTAGGATAGCTTAGGCAAAACCACCAAATTAAAATATATTCTGCCTTCAAGAAAAAAAAACGGACAGTTGCTTTCACTCAAGATTTCTATTCATTAGAAATGAATTTATCCTTACCGCTGTCACCAATGCATTGTGTGTGTGAGGTGACGCTGGATCTGTGAAGCGCTTTGGCACTATAGAATGTAACTAATTTTCTTGAATATCAACTTTTTTACAAAAAGTATTGGTTACCGACGTCAGACGGGAGTGTGGTGGTATTTCTCCTGGTGTCTGCATGAGCTGCCTCTGGGTGCTTCTACAGTCTAGAAACATGCAATATACTTGCCCATAGTCTGAATATGAGAGAGTTTCTATGTGTTGACCTTGAAATGAACTGGCAGATGTACCTTGCCTTTTTATGTCAGCTGGGATAGGTCTCAGCCCCAGACAATCCAGCAAAGAAAACCATCCAATGTATTGATTTAACTTAGTTAACATCTATCCAAAACTACTGGTAATCTGACCACTGACTGTATAATGTTGTAGAAAAGTGCTTCAAACATTGTTTTGTTTCTTATGGGTGTGCTACTAGGATTGACTTGATTTTTTGTTTTTTGATATATCGCCATCTTTATGTAAACTGCCTTCTCCCTTCATTCCACCCACACCAATGAAGGAAAGAAAGAGATCAAAGCTCTCAACAAGGGCTAGCTGCGGAAATAAATATGAGTGGAGACCAAGGAGATCAAGGCCCTCACTGGAGTTAAGGAAGATATAAAAATAGCATCTTATGATAAGAAAGGTGGGGACCTCGAAGAAGAAGAGGTTTTGAACTAAATTACATTATTACATTACATTAACTAAACTGATTCTTGCATGCCCATTCCGACATCAACAAAAGTGAGAGAAACTTTCTGCTCACACAAACAAGATTAAAAGTTCAGCAACAGAGAGGTGTCCTCCTCCACTGAACACAGGACCTGCTTGATGCCCCACACAGCTGTAAAACCACCGATGTTGTGTGTCAGCCTGTAGTAGGTGTGTTCAACCCTTAAACGAGCTGCCACCAAACCCTTCAGACTGTGGACCTGATCGGTTGGACCTTCTCCCAAATTTTGATTCTTTCGGCATTTGGCAGATCAGGAAGATGCCAAGCTTGCCTGCATCATCCAGATGGCAAGCTTGGCATTTGCAAAGATAAGATTTATCAGAACCAAAGTTTTACATTTTCTCAGTGTGTACTTTGGTCCAAAAACAAACAGTGGGATAGAGAAAACCTCGCCCAATGCCTCCACCCATCTCTACAGTAAAACGTACAAACCTACCAAACGTAGACAGGACATCATGGAACACGGTCAAACTCACTCTAACACGTTCGGGAGCAGAACCAGCAGCCATCCCTGTTGCACGGGTCCAGGCGAGCTCTGTATCTGTTTGTAGCTAACGCTCCATGTATAAACCTCACCCATCCGTTTTTCAACGGGAGTCTTATACAGGACCCGCAAGCTGCCTTTAGGGGAAAAGTCTAAGCCAAAGACCCCCGTCCACCTCGACTTCCTGACTCCTGTTAGCGATCGGAGGTTTATTACTTTAACGCAGCTTGAGTACTTTTACTCAAGCTGCGTTGAGTACTTTTACTCAACGCAGTAAAAGTACTCTGCTTCCCTCCACAAGAGCTGAATGTTCCAAGAACCGGGGTCCCCAGAGTGAGGAGCCGGTCGCTCCCCTACACCTAGTCACCAACAGCAGGACCAACAGTCAGGGAGGGGAAAATATAACCGTACCTCCCGCTCCACTGCTCTGCCAGAGCCCGGCTCCGGGCGAAACCCCTTAGTGGAGTAGGCAGCGACCGGCACACCTTATCCGCGAGACCCCTTAGGACTCTCGTCGACCGGATACCCGTCATCTCAGCCAATCTGTCAATTGGAATCCCTGTGAGGTGTCCCAGCTTAGTGATCCCAGCCTCAATGAACTTGCTTGTGATGGTTGGAGCGGAAAACATTGTATTGGACATTAAGGTGTTGTTAAACAATGGCTCCTCTAAAAACCACATTCCAGGAAGGGAGTCAGTGGGCCGGGAAATTTCCAGAATCTTCCCGGCATCAATCACAGATCTGTTCCAGAAAGATCACTCTCAGATGACCTCATCAGGAATAACTGTTTATCTTCAACAGCAGCGACCGGGCCACATCCAGCCAAGAGTCAGCGTAGCCATACAGCAGCCATTGAGCTTCCTGAAGTCTGAAAGCCGCGGTTCTGGAGGCAATATCTATGAGGCCCTGCCCCCCCTCTGCCACAGGGATGTACAATCATTTAATCAATCAATCAATCAATCAATCAATCAATCAATCAATCAATCAATCAATCAATCAATCAATCAATCAATCAATCAATCAATCAATCAATCTTTATTTATATAGCGACAATTCAGAACAACAATTGCCTCAAGGTGCTTTTCCAGAAAGAGCAGGTCTAGACCAAAGTCTTAGTCTTATTATATAGTCTTATATAATTATCTAGAGGACCCATCAAATTCCTCCTTGAGCAAGCACTTGGCGACAATGGCAAGAAAAAAACTGCCCTTTAACGGGCAGAAACCTCGAGCCCTGGGAGAACCGGAGTGTTCTGGATAGTCTAAGGACCTATCAGACACGCCTCACTCTTTTCCCAGTTTACCCTGGCTGAAGAGGCGCTTTCATACAGGGCCAGGCTGTACTGCAACGCTGGAACATCCCCCTGACCCCGTATGAACACATTAACGTCATCAGCACCTTGACCTTGACCCTTAACCTGGCTCAGGCAGCTGAAGACCACCCAGCTGGTTCCTCAGCCTGCACAGCAGAGGCTGGATGGCCAAGCTGTACAGCTGGCCTGAAATGGGGCAGCCTCGCCTGATCCCTCTCCCCACTGGTACAGGACAGCTCAAGCCTCCCCCCACCTTAATCACACAACATGCATCATTGTACAGTAGTTTTACCCAGGACAGGAAATGCTCCCCAAACGCCTGCAGTGTAGCATACAAGAAGGAGTGGTCTACACGAGTGGTCTACACTATACCTGTGTTGATGCTATATATATTGCACTGATCAAAAGTGTCTCGCATTGAAAACAGGTTGTAAACTTTGACCTATCAAATATTGCCGCTCCCTGTGACCTCGCCATCGGTCCCGGCAGGCACCGGTATATTTTTCCTGTGCGGACATCTCCACACTCGAAACACTTCATACTACGTGAACTCGCGTACACCATGAAGGAAACTTGCCGGGAACCACCCGAAGCACTTCAGTTCACTTTCGAGCACCTCGTTGGGGATGAACGGAGGGACTCCTGACACGGTGATCTGGGTTCAGGGCAAAGCCAGCGGAGAAACTTGCAGAAAATCGTTCTCCAAGTTATATCCGCTCTCGATTAGCTGAGCCACGCAGTTCTGCGCTCTGAAAAATATCACCAGAGCTTTGCTCATTCTGGAGGCATAAGAGATGTTAAGGTGTCCTACCTGATCTCCCAAGGACATCAGAACCTGCTCCACACTGGAGCTGGACGGTGGCACCAGCCTCACACCATGTCTCAGGGACAAGGACGCCTTCCTCACCATGAAACACGGTCAAACCCACTCTAAACAATACTAACCTTTTACACAATGTATCTAATATAATATGATGGTCATAGAAGTAATACACAGTAGAAAATAGATAGAAAGTTTTTCAAATGTTCCCTCGCTCTTCACCACCACCTTCCCACACACCTGAAGACTCTCAACACAATTTTATTTCGAAGAAACTAAATTTTGGGGAGTACAGCCTTTTTTTTTAACTTATCAGACATCAGATTGTTTGCTGGAGCAGAGGGACAGTGATTTGACCACTTCCATCAACTGAGGAGTGTTGGTGGATAATTTTGAAGACCAACGCTACCTCCATTCTTGATGGGTTTTAGTACAGCATCTCTGATGTACTCAAACTTAAATGTGACATTTTGCACAATATCAATAAACCCTGTCGGTTTAGTAGACAGTGCTTCCTGTTATGTGACTGTCATAGTTATTTTGGCCGGTAAAGGTTTAAGTCATTTGGAGGTAAATATGTGTGGTTTTTAGGGCAGCTGATGCTGTTGTTTCTTTTGGAAGAGCCACCTTGAGAAATCTGCCAGACTTCTTTTTGCTTCTTTGACACCTTGTTAATGAGTTTAATAGATGCTGGGGAATAGCTGGAGTGGGTCCTGCAGGGTGCATGGAGCCACGAGCTGTTTGTATGATGTACTATGCATGACTTAATTAATGTCCACTATCTTTGGCTGTGATGTTAAAGTTACAAAATGTGGGAAGGAGTTATAGATTTATCTTGTAAATTATGCAACGGCAGTATGTTGTTTGTCTTAAGAAAATTTTGGCCATCAATCTAATACTTGCGGATAAAATTATTCAGGGACTATTCAATTCCAATGAATGTCTGGGGATGAGATTTGAGTCAGATGTTAAGTAGGTGCCAATCAACACAGATAGATTGTTTACCTATGAAAATCCCTAAAACATACACCTGTGTTCAGTCCGTCTGTAGGTTCTCTGTTAATGTCACCTTACAGTATTCCAGAGCAAAGCAAGTCATCGTCACCAGGATTGAGTGCAACTCTACCGACATTTCAACAGCTATACATTCTGAAACGCAATTGCCTAATCTGTATTTCTAAACAGAATTTGCTTCCAAATTGCTCCATTGCCTATGGTCTTTCTGTTTGTTGTCAATCATTGTCGCGTTTAGACTTTAAATAAACACTGTTTTGATAAGCTAGGTGCCACACAGTCACCCCTGACCCATAGCAGTTCCGATCTGGCTCCCGGGGCATGAAGTTCACCAGGTGACACGAGCATAGCTTTAAATTAGAGGCCCTCTTCTGAAGAGGGCGTTTTATAAACACTGCAAGTGGATGAGGGAGTGTTAGTAGTAAAATTGACCTTGTCCAGAGTGGGTTGACCTGGAGACGACCAGAGGTTTGGAGGTGCAGGGCCTGGGGCGATATGGAATGTATGTATTTTCCCATCTAATTGCCATCTTTTATGAATATGATTCATCAATTATCTGAAGAGAAAAAAGGTTGATTTGTTATGCTAAATGTATTAAAAATCAGTTTGCACACAATATTTTCATAGTTAAATCACAGACAAGCTGTACTGCATGAATGAATTACAGCGGTGATATTCTTATATTAAAAAACATTTCAATTTCAACATACCGTCAACTCACTGTAGCCTATAATAAAATGAATTTGTAATAATTTATTAACTTCCCACCCTTGCCAAAAGTACTCTATGTCTGTTTGAATTAAAAAACTTCTTATATACAAAGGGTTTTAAATTAAAGGGTTCCCAAAACATCTGCAGGTAAATCCAGATTGAAATTCACTTCATGAAAATGATTCTTACTGTAGAATAAGGGCACTTTTACTGGACATGGCCATACGTGCAGTACGCCAGTGGTCAACTGAGGCCTCTTTGTATGCAGTTGAACATTCATAAACCACAAATTATCATTAAAGCCGGTCTCCTGCACCATAACCAGACTCACCCTGCCTCCTAGAAGGGTTGGGATTTATGGCGTGTGTCCAAATAAACATTTTTTGAATGTTGCGGAATCATCGGTGAGCGGGCCTCTGAGAGAAGATCTCACACCTGTGTGAGCGATGCAGCCAACTGCCAGGACATACAACCACACACTTTCTTGGACAGATCTTAAAAGATTAATTTATGTATGAAAACACATGTTCAATATCCCTAGTTTGTTTCTTGATTTGAGCTTTCCTTGTCCTTTTGCCACTTCCCGATCTCACCATGTCTTTGCATAATTCAGTTAACTTTTTTTTCATGGTAAATGAGGTGTGGTGTAAGGTAAACATTGCTTAAAAAATGTTTATTTGTGTCTCTGTATAATTTCTGGTCCGTACAGTAGTCAGACTTATGCAGGTTGTGTATGGAGTGGAACGATTTCAGTGGTTCTTCATGATTTAACCATCTACCAGGGTGGGATTGCTAATTTTAATATTCCCTTGCCCACTGTAGAACCAGGGGCATTTCTCCTACTGCTGCAAGTTTGTTCGTTCTTACAGACTATTAGTAACAGGATGTCAGGGGCTACTCAATTAATTACTCTTGATATAATCATGGTTTTATTTGTCTAGAGGACGGTAACTCTAAATGTCTGTGTAATGCTGACTATTTTAAAGTAAAAAATAAAATAATGCTTTAATAAGCTTTATTTTAATATCACACATGACCAAAAGTAGAAAACATTGTAAGATGTGATGAATACATTTGACGAACCAACATAATCTACTCTTAAGTGTTAAAAAGACATTTATTAAAACGTTAGGCCATGTACAGATTTGTGTCATCTGCATAGTAACAGACACATATGCGTTTCTTGAATTATAGCAAAAAAACATGAAAGGTTAAGGCCATGAATGTTGAGATGCAAGAACTACACTAGGGACCATTTTGAAATCGTATTTAGACGTTAAAAGCAACAAACATTCTTCAGAATGATGTATAGTGCTATAAATTCTATACTTTCACCAAAAGTAAACATTTTACTGTCAAAGTTCACATTTTACTCACTAGGGGGAGCTTTTTTTTAATTTATTTTTTTACGAAAAACAATAACTTCAGAAATTATTTCCCTAACTGTTGATCCGAGTTAGTCCAAATTTGGTGCAGACAAATCGATTGAAATACCATGTTTTACTCTAATTGTTCATATTTTACTCATTAGGGAAAAACAGTTTTTCGGCCATAACTTCTCACTGAATGTATGGAGCTCAATCTCGGGGATTGCTTGTACATAACATGGGATTGGATGATTTCTGGGTATAAGCGCTTGCCGTCGGGGTTGACAGCGTACTCATAGTTCGAGGAGATGTCAGGCTGAGGGGTTGGAAGTACCTGGTGAGAGGACAGCTATAACGGATCAAGAGGGATATTAACAACAGGTGTGCATGAACTGAGAACGGTGCAGGAGGAACCAGATCTTTTTGTGTGTGCGCGTGTGTATTAATGTATTATTGTTTGTATGTATTGTAACAGAACAGTATTGTTTTGGGATCTTTATATCATTCTGCTTACAACACAAACATCACAGTAGAATCTATACCTTAATGTTTTCAGTCATTTTAAAGGCTGTTCTCTTTGCACCAGCACCAGTTTCACCAGTGTGCTCTGGGTAGAGTCGAATATTTTGCGATGCTGTGCTGATGACACCAGTGATTTGTCACTTGGTATAATGTGTCCTCGGTGTTTTAAAATGTTTATATTATATTACAACTTGCCTTTTGGATGAAAAAAGTTTCCAACTACACCAAGAATGAAGAATACCATAACGTCTTATTATAGGGGGAGTACCTCCTCACTCCAAAGCGTTCAGTTGTTTTTCTAATTTGGATTTTTCTATTATTTAGAATAATAGCAAAATTTGATATTAATTTAAATTTGATATTATTTAGAATAATATTAAAAAATGTATTTGTTTCAATGCCGCATGCTCACTCTTGTTTATTATCCAGCTCCCACAATATCGTAGAAGATATGACTTCAAAAGCTAATTATAGGTTTTTCAGCAGTTAACACCAGATCACTTCAACTTGCCTGAGCCTTACCTACGTGGATGCTGCTGTGCCTCCAGAGGTGCAGAAAAAATAAGATGTAGTGAAAGCTATTCACTATTAAATGAACCTTATATTCTCAGTCATTACTAAATATGTGAGCACTGATGGACACCCTGCTCGCCAGGCATTGAGCAGTTTCTGTATATTTGTCCAGTGAGTAATATGCAGAAAGACATCCTTGGAAAGGCCCCCATCATGCTCTCTGAGAGCACTCGGAGTGCTGACACGTTATGTCTATCAACTTTAACATGGCTGTCAGCACAGGGCGCACCATCCCTGCCAGCCCGTTTCCTCGTACCCCATGCACAGGTTCGTACAGTATCAGCAGCGACTACCAAAAGATGAGGAAGTATGTAGCGGACAATGATGTCTTTTAGCTAATTTTGACACACACTCAGTTTGATTGGACAGAAGTAAAGTGCTGAAGGATCATCGCCACCTGGGATGTAAATCAAACAAATGTGCAGCGTTGTAACACGTCCCTCCTCCTTGAGGATGTTTATGTGGGGATCCTGTTTATTTATGCGTTGGCACGTTCCCATATTGAGGTAATGATACCGTGTCAGTTGAAAACAAAGAGAAAAATAACCCTGAGGGTACAAGTGCTGTTAATAACATCCTTTTAACTGATTAAAAAATACTTTCCAAATGTCGTGTTCTTGGTTTCATAAAGTTAAGGAAGAGAAGTGAATGGTATTACAGCAGAGAAGTGGGTAGAAGGAAGATAAGACAAGAAAAGAAGTGATAAAATAATATAATATAAAAATTTAATCCCAAACTAAATTCTTGTGCCAGAGATTGTTTCAAAATACCAAAAAACAGCAAACTTAACAAAACTATAAAATAATTGAACAAAGGCAATAAATGAATTATGATCATAATGTTGTACATAATAATGATTGTACTTTTAAGAAACATGATAATGAAAGTAATCTTTTATATGAGAATAATACTGGGAAGTATTACTACACATCATAATCAACATAATGCTGTAGAGTAATTTAAACATGGCAATTAATGTAAAACATGTCATATGTAAAAGTGAAATTGAGTGTGAAAATGGTAATGAGAGGTAATATCCCTCATGATAATAAAAAGGTGCATCATACATACTATACATGCTATACTAATATAATATTATATTTAGTTCTTATTTTGTGTATTCTGTGCTTTGATTTAAATAGGTAATGAAAACTAAATTCATAAAGATACTTAGACAGAAGCCTGTCTAAGTATTTTAATGTAGCTAGATATATATTGATAGACTATTAATCTTGCATAACTAGTTTATAACATACATATGTTATAAATTGTTTATATAGACTCTTTTGACTTTCTTTTATTTTTATTACACGGGGAAAAGTATAGAAAAATAAGTGAAGTGGGGGGAAAGTCAAACGTCAAGAAAGTGAAAGACCTCATTGTTTGTCTTCTGCCAGTAGCAGATAAGGCTAAAGGTTGCAATGGAAGTCAACTGGAGCCAGAGTCTAATTTAGGAAAACCACAAAGTCAACATGAACGTGTGCTACGGTCGGGGGAGAATAAGAAAAAAGTTGTGATTATGCAGCCCATAATCAGAAGTCAAAATATATAAACTAAAAGGCCCTTGGCTACAGTGACATATCAGCATTCATTTCCATCAGTTCAGGTAAACTATCAGTCCGGGGCCCAGGCACAGGCATGATGACACATTTACAGTATTTGATGTGAAACTGTCACCACTGCAGACAACATGTCCTTTTATTTATCCAAGGCAAGACCAGTGACTGCAATGTTTAGTCTCATTTCCTGTTGAATATTTGAAATCAATTATACCTTTTGGTGTGTTGCATTAACATGCAGTAAATTAAAATTGTCTTATTCGCTCACAGTGTTCAGAGTTCATCCTGGACCTTTTAATCATTTCCCCCCACAATTTACCTCTAATCAAATACACTTAATCTAATATCTTGAGACAAAACATAAATGTGTGTTGGCTGCATGCAGATTCATATACTGTAGAGTATATCACTGTTTTTCTAACCCTTAACAGTTTTAAAACACACTTGTTGATGTTAATCTCGTCACAAATATGAAATTACCTTCAACCTTAAACACATTGTACAGAATGTTTAATATCTTTGAATGTGGGGAGCTCTGTGTGAGACTCTGTTTTGCTTTTCTTGCTGTGAGCGGTCTAATACGAGCTGGGTTTAGAAGGAACCTAATATCCTGATTGATATGATTTAAAAAAGCCCAATCAGAATGAAAATTCTTCATCAGAACACATTCAAAATAAGAATTCCCTTTTTGGAATTAAAAACTTAATTACTGGATGCCTACACTGTAAGAAATAATTTTCATGCTCAAATAGACTTTAGTGTGAGGAAGAAATATAGGGATTTTGGGATACATTTTCAACCAGTGGTCTGATTTACTTAACATTTGGTCCATATGATTGGAGTCAAGGGGATCTATCCTGTTCTCGTTATATTTGAATCTAAAAGTTGATATTGTTCTTACTATGGGGAATTTGTTTTTTTTAGTTTTCTTTTTTTTTAGTCATAACTTCACATTTAATGTGATGAGTTCAATCAGAGGTATGTCTTGTACAATGCATGACCTTGGGGACTTCCCAACAAAACGAAGCAAAGAAAAACTGAATAAAGCTGGGATAGACAGAAGTCATGAACAAATTAGAAACATCTGGAAAACTTTCTAAGACCACCTATTAAACGGCTTCCTCCCATGACAACAAAAGTGGATCAGACCCACCAACTTCCTTTTTACAAAGCAATGGACAAACTAAAGGGAAGATGACCATGCAGCCATGAGAATGAAGAGCAGCAGACTCCTCTTAATACAGACTTTAGGGACTTCTGCGGGTTCAACACATGTCAAAGGTCATTCAAATGAGGTTTGAAACAAAGTCTAAATGCAAAGTCATTAAAGTCATTATGCATACACCATTATGCATACACCATCGAATGACAAGCATATCCATGAAGCATACCACAGTAGCCACGGTATCGGGTTCATCACACATCGACAGGGAATCAAATCAGGCAAAATTACTTCACATGCAATATTAAGACTTGAAGATAACAGTTGAAAAATGTTTACATTCACATTCAAACATTCACTATAGCTTACTAAATATTGAAGCGGGGGTGTTTTTTTGTTTCATACATCAGTATGGAGAAATGTCCTTTAAATTTGTAGTTTTAGCACAGGCCACTCACACCGCTGGTGTGGTACCTGTCCAAGAACAACTTGTCTGTGGTCAGTGCAGAGCTGGAGTCTGACACCGTGATTATAGGTGGTGCTCTGGGTGAGGAAAGCTGTGGTTTAGTGCTGAATATCTGAGAAATCCATTGTGAGCTTCACCTTTACTGAGGTTGCTCTTAACAGAATTATTTGCCATAGAGAGGAAGTGAGCAAGTCTCCAGACTGTCACTACGGGCCGTGTCTCAGACATGCTGCCGTGTGGATGCTTTATCCAAAATGTTTTATGTGCTTTCAAAGTGTGCTCATAGTGGAATAATTCTAGATAAATTTATTTAAGAACGGATCATTTTTACAATGATTTACAGGAGAGAAAAGGGCAGGACGATCATCATTCAAGATGTCGCTCACATTTCTGCATTGCTGAGGGACCTCCGAGGAGGAAATACACCATAATCCACCCTCCAATGGAGCCATTGTATATGGCAACACTTACCTCATGTGTGCCAGCAGAGACCCAAGACCCCAAACTCCATGATGGAGGGAATGAGTTGTGGGAAGCAGCTATAGGTTTAGAAATAAAACTTTGTATCCGAAGAGTCATAATGTCAAATAAGGTGCAGTCCATCAGCTGGATACCAGCCACAGTTTACGCACACCGTGTGCTCCGGGGAGCCATGTTGCAAACTTTCCTCTCTCCTTTCAGACAGACCTGCTTTGTGTCATGCTACAGCAGACCGTGTAAATATCACTTGATATGGAACATCTCTTTTTATGTGTGTGTGTGTGTGTGTGTGTGTGTGTGTGTGTGTGTGTGTGTGGTGCTTGATAAGGTGGACTGACGGGTATACGTCTGACAGATTTCGGGAAAAGAACAGTGAGCGCGATGCATGCACAGATAGTCATGGCACATTGTAAACTCCATCACTCACCCAATAAATCCAGCTGGAGGGAAAACAAAACACAAGATTTATGGCTGTTTAATGATTGTGTGCTGAGGTGGAGGTGTAGCGGACTGGAGTGCGCCTGAATGCGGTGTATGGGTTCAGCGAGAGAGTGGGGGTTTTATCCATTGGGACTCACTGGGCTTGGAGAGTACCAGCCAGCATGGGGGTAGACACAAGGCCCTAGTCACAAGGGGTTAATTGTAGGTGTTTAAAGAGCATATGTCGTTAAAGAAACGGTGGGTGGAAAGAGTTCTATTTATACATGGCAGAGGTAATGAGGTGAAATTATTCTGTCCGACAGAGATGGGATTTGACCGCAGCTGGCTGATGGAGACTTTCCTGCCCAGGCCCAGACTCGATAGAATGTTTTCAGTGCAAATACGGGTGCTGAAATGTAAGCTTACTAATTAATTCCCATTTACATACGTCCAGATGTGGTTTCCATTGCACTCTGCAACACAGGCAAAATGTCAGCAGGAGGCCATTGATTGACTAATTAATGATTCCCTAATGCAACAATTATAGGCAAATGACCTCCATGGGCCTGGGTTGGTATTATGCCACAGTTATGTTTCATCGTGGCTGATCACGGATATAAACAGAGGCATATAGGGTGGGGAATTACACAAGCAACTATGAGACAAA
Organism: Lophius americanus; assembly: GCA_037951165.1. NCBI lineage: Eukaryota > Metazoa > Chordata > Actinopteri > Lophiiformes > Lophiidae > Lophius > Lophius americanus. The sequence continues at coordinate 4,861,055 of JBBDHG010000037.1, forward strand.
GTTATGAATGTTTCAATGGAGGGGAGTACACAATTTTTTTGTGTTTACAGCGGAGTAGTTGTCGTGAGAGGTAGACATTTCAGATTGATTGAATTCGATGCATTTTTTCTCAAACAGGTTTTTTTTGCTCCAGTAGAGGGAGCAACTCCATAGGGATCAGAGACAAGGGACATGATGAGTACATTGCTCTGTCTGACACTCCAGCGGTGTATGACACAAGAGGAGATATAGGATCCCAGTTTAAAGAAAAAGATTTTGTTTGAATTCTCAGGACTGGTCATATTAACAATAAAGTGAGGTTAAGGTTAATTAACAAGAAAAAGCATTTTTGAGGAAAATAAATAAATATGACAGAAGAATCCAACTCTGTAGTCCATACAGTCTAATGGGTACCTGAGGCTCTCTGATACACCTGGGAACAAAGGCTAGCCCATACTGTCTGATCCCAGAGTAGAGATACTTTAGCATAAGATGCTCAAAAACTTTATACTGGCTCTGATAAAAAGCTGTCAGAATAGAATGCCTCAGAACTATTTCGGCACCAAAATGGGGACAATATTAGGCAAGTCGATTTAATGTTTTGACTGATCGCCTGTATATGCAGATATGCTGTACAGATCGGCTGAAGCATGAATGATAAAATACTTAAATTGAATTAATTAATCATTACATAGATGATTAGTTTCGATGATAGTAAAGTAAACGTTTTTTATGCCAGTGAGATCTATCTAAGTTACAAACATATTTCTTTTTTTGCATAAATGAAATCTAGATTTATTTTTCTTTTAAAGCATATCTATCAATCTACTCATCATTTAAAAGTGTTATTTAGATTTTAATAACTTGCATCATAAATGATCTCCTCTTGTTTCACAGGCTACAAAATCAGAATGTCTGGTGATGTTTATATCCCTGAAAAGTCGCCTATATTATAGAATTGTCATCGCCGCAGACGTGGATATGGATATGGCTGCGGATTCTTCGTGATAAGGTGATAACTTTAACGCCATTTCACGGATAGTTTTCCAACTTAGTAGCCTCATAAACCTAAGTGCGAGGAAGAACTGGATTGATTTTGGGAAAGGTGGGTGGTATATTTACAAAAGGGAAGCTTTATCGGCAAAAATTTGCAGTCCATGATTTTGTAACGGTTTGTCCAATTCAGTCCAAATTCCATTCATATTAATTTAGTCAAAGCAGTTTATCTTGTATTTATCGTGTTTTACTCTAAGAGTTCATATCTTATTCATTAGGGGGATCTTTTCATGAAAAATACGGATTTTCAGGAACTTCTTAACTGTTATTCTAATTTAGTCCAAATTAAGTGCACAGAAATCGACTCGAGGAGATCCATCATGTAAATATTATATCTGGATGAAGTAGTTTAGTTCCCATTTTACTCATTAGGGACATATTTACTTTTTCTTTCCTTTTTTAAACCAAAGAAAAAACTTTTTTCGAGATATAACTCAAAAACTATTCAATGGATCATCAGGGTACCTTCATAGACCTCAGTGCGAGGGAGAACTGGATTGATTTCGGGAAAAGTCAGTCGTATATTTATGACACTAGGGTGAGATTTATCTCCAAAAGTTTTCGGGCCATAATTTCTCAACCATTGGTCTGATTTAGTCCAAATTTGGTGCATATGAATCGACTTAGTCGGATCTATCTTAAATCTATACAGTATATATATATAAAGTATATATTGATCATGTTTTACCCTAATACTTCATATTCAATCTCTAGGAAAAACTTTTTATGAAAAATACTGTGGAAATTCACATTTAATGTGAGGAGATTGGGAGTTCTTCGGGGATGTACCCTTGCTGTATAGGACGACAGCGTAGGCGTAGGCCTTTTGAACGCATTTAAAAGGCATCAGTCGATGGGAGAAACAACACTCAGGTTGTGCTTTTTTCCGGTCAGTACGGTGTGGTCCTTGGGCAGATCCGTGGCTTGTTCTGTGCTGATGGACAGCGGAAGGAAAACAGCAGGAGGACGTCCACAGGGGAGAGTTTTTAACTGCCAGAATCTAATCATTGGCAAGGTGCATGTAAATAAAGAAAAAGCAAACTGAAGAACCTGCCAAAATAATCACGACATTTTTGGACCACTCCAAAATGCCAAGAGATTCTGGATCTCCTTCCTTTGCTTGATAATTTCCTAAAATTACAGTACAACTTCCGTTAAACCCCTGTTAAGTTGCATGTTTTTTCTCGGAGAAACAACCGAACATTAGTGCGACTTTTTAAGGTTGTGATTAATCTGCAGTCCATGCAGCATTTTTCCTCTGGTGCCTGTTACACGGACTGAAGCGGTGTTTGTCCGGATAAGTAAGCGCCCAGTTTTTACCTTTCCTGTCTGCCTGCCTGCTGGTAAAGGGGAGAGGCCAGAAAGCTATGGCATGACGGTCAGTGGCACCCACCCTGCATTTCCATTGGCGCCTGCTGTCCGTGCCAAGGCTGGAAAAGGTGTGATGACTGATATATACACTCTCACATATCAAAAATAACTAAGAGAACTCCTCAGCGCTGGGCCAGCACAGATCCATCCTGGCCTCAGCAGGAATGTCAGCTATGAGCTGACGGTGAAAGCTACTAATGCAACTTTAAAGGATAAATAAAACTCTTAAACATTGATGACATGCCTGCAGATGCTTCATTCAGTGATGATAGTTAAAACATCATGAGCTGGGGCGTTTTTCAATATGTGTGATTTTGACTTAAGCAGGAGAAGAGCGGGGTGCCTCAGGCAAACCCACACAAAAAGGTGATTCACTGCCTTTGTGTAAATATTCTCTTTGGCTCTTGTCTTTTGTCTCGATATGGCTTTTCCAGACGAAAGGTGAGCCCCCGTTGATCATGTACGGCTTTTTGGAGCTTTCCTTTGCTTCTTCTGACTTATTTACTTTCTTAAAATTCACCTTAAGAGGTAACTGAAGCACTTTGCTTGCAGTTTTTAATGTTAATATTTTTTCTCGAATATTATATTAATGTTCAAGTTCGCCTTAGAGTCAAATATTTGAGTTGCTGGTGATGCGTGAGTTAAAAGCTTTAAAGTGTAATTTTCTTTTGATCATTATTAAAATATGCAGCCTCAAAAATAAACCAAAGTACTCAGTGTTCAGACTGCAGAGAGAGAGACGTTGTAGTGAGGAGCAGCAGTCAAACTGCGCCGTCAGTTACAATTATGAGATTAAGATGCCCGTAACGTTAGTCACCTTTGCTTTGGCATGTGATGAACTGTTTGCAAAAGGGAACCTGATATTGTATAGACACATTTAATAACTGTTTACAAGTTCTTAGTCTGGGTCACATCCACACAAGTTCTGTATCAAGTTAGCTTATAAGAAACCAAAGTGACGGAACCATTAAATTAAATGCTATGAAAAGTTCTTCATACAGTTAAATACTTGATTTTATTCCATAAAATGCAGCTGTTTTTTCATACTAAATGTAATTATAACAAACTACTATAATGTCATGTATTACATTTAACATTTAAGTTCTGACCACATGTTTTGAAGGATTTCATATATATAAACTTAGTATTATAAATATTTTTGTATTTTTTGTGCTTTAAGAACGACAACAAAGTTACCCCAAAAAAATTAATTAACTGTCAAGCTCATTTATTTTCAAATGAAGTAAACAGGTATCATAATAGACTGATGTAACATACACTCTACACTCTAAGAAATAAAATATATCAGCTTCTCCCACAAGCCAGGTTGAATAAATGGGATAAATAAGCATCATTATTTCTAAATGCTTCTTAGTAAATGCAACCAAAAAAACATAATTGAGCACTTCTTTCATTCAGTTATGAGGGTAGGTGATTGTTTTTTTTTCTCTCCTTGACAGCAGGACATATTTTTGTTCCTGTAATAATATCCTGGAAGATATATAAAAATTTGATCTACGCCGCAAAGCATTCATGTTAA